>QUOG01000034.1:931884-947332 GCA_010416905.1 Polistes dorsalis | reverse complement strand
ACTAGCCTAAATCCATTTGTCAATTGTTTCTTCTTAACTATAGTAACATGTATCACCTTGAAGTTAGTTAAAAAATATTTGTAGAAACTGAAATATAAATGTGCATTTAAGTTTAGGTTAAAAATAAATGGTTTTATTTTGATATTCATTTTTGATATTCATTTATTTTTATTTCCCATAGATTTAACCACAGTTCAATTTTAACGATACATTTAATTGGAAGAATCAAAAGTATACTGATGAGGATGATTTCTTAATGCACAAAATTAATATTAATCTTTAAGAATAAATAAAATATAATTAAAAAATTCAAAATCTCTCGATTGAAAATAATAATAATAATAATAATAATAATAATACGATTAACAAACGGTAGTATTTCTATAATATTTCATACAAAATCTAGCATAATCAGAATATGTAGTCGCATTGAAGGCAGTTGACAAGTAATAAAGTTTGAACTTGAAAACAGCTGCAAGCGACTCGTCTCCTACTCGCAGTGGGTTAACCCACCCCCCAAGTTGTTGGGGTGGGGGAGGGGGCGTAGGGGTTGAGAATGGGTGGTGGAGGGGGGGGGGTTGAATCACGATTTCGACGTAAAGCGAATTAACGAAGTTCTATGGGATTGCAAGGCAGGCAGGCAGGCAAGCAAGCAGGAAAGCAGACGCGACCGAATGACATAAAGCCCCTGGCTTTTGGCTTCTATACTAAACGGTAAATAATTTCGATTCTCGTCTCTTGCACAACCATATGACGAGTTTCAACACGGTGAAATGAACATGACGGGGAGGAGGAGGACAAAGAGTTGAGGCGAAAACAGTTGAGTGAGGACAAAACGTTGGATGATGATAATAATAATAATAATCGTTTTTTTTTTTAAATTTACAGTTTATACTTTTACAGCACTGGATAACACGTGATTTTGTTGAACATAATTATATTTAAAAATCAATCATTACGTTAAAATAATAACACGAAGGAATAATGACTTCTGAGTTTAACTCAACACACCCCCATTTTCTACAAGTTTTTTTTTAATAAATTATTTACCGTGCTATAGGAGAGTTAAATGTATCTGTGTTGTTTTAAATAAGTATAGTAAACTTGCTTGTTTCTAATCATAAATAACCGAGAAAAGTATTGTACATTAAATTATAGCGGGGAGGGGGCAGGATTTGGTTATTATTTTTACGTACCCGTACTTTCGTTAATTTGTTTAATTCATTTTTTTATTTATATAAATGTGGGATTCAATCTTTCCAGTCAGTTTTTCGAAGAAAATATCTAACGAACAAACAAATTAGTATATTTCAATATATTTTGATGATAGGTTCTTCACGGAAATATGATATATTTTGATAAATGAACTATAAAATTGATAACAATACAATAAGATATGTTCGCTGCTTGACTATTAAACAATAACTGTTTTCTATTTGACTGTTTATATTATTTGATTCTCACACACCACATATTATAAGAAAATATTTAAAAAAATAAGGACTATTTAAATTTGAATGAAATAAATTTTCTTCTAAATTTTCGAAAACGTGGATAAAATCGAGGATTAGTTAAACAAAATTCTTGTACGTTAATTTAATTAAAAGAAAAAGAAAAATAAAAAGAAAACAAAACAAATAGCAGAATCAACGAAACGTATAAAATAATACGGCTGACACAATACGTTAAAGGGGATATGTCTTATCATACACGGAGAAAATTCTTACGGTATCCTGAACCAATTGTGGTTAAATACAGAAGGGACACGTAGCCGCGATTCGGTCAAATAATTTCCTAGCTGGCTTCCGTGAGCCGAACGATTAACGTTTAATTCGCCGTGGAATACCAAGAAGGAAAGGGTTCAACATTCTGATGGGGTAGGAGTTAAAGATGAAAGAGAGAAACCAAGAGAAAGAGAGAGAGAGAGAGAGAGAGACAAAGTACGTGTAAGTACGGATATGTGGATATGTGAATGTGTAAGTGTATGTGTATGTGTATGTATATGTAGAAGGGAGAAGAGATGGATCTCATTGTGAAGTCTGGGATTCTGTGCAACCGCAGATATATCAGGCAGCATCTCGCCTAGTTTCTCGTATATCATTCCCGTAACACATGGCACCATACCCAAGAGAGAGAGAACCTTGCCAAGGACGAGACACTCCCTTTTCCTTCTCTCTATATATGTACTAAAGGTAAAGGGAAAGACGATGGTTTAATTTATCACCCATCCTAACTCGAATCGCGTCTCTTCAAATGCCATCTCTCAACCCTATCATTCTTTCTCTCTCTCTCTCTCTCTCTCTTTCTATCTCTCTTTCTCTAACTCGAACAGATCTAGAGTAACTTCTAATCAAAGATATTCGAGTGTGATCTACTATTGAAATACGTTCAATGGACTCTCTTCTAATATTGAAGTCTGTTAGAAAAATATTAATTTTATATATGAACATTTTATGTAAACTAGTTATTGTTACTTCGTACAATAGTAATAACTATGCAGATGCAGTCATTTTTTCTTTTTTTTTTTTAATTTGTTGGTAAACGCACGTTTTATATTTGGATTTATTGAAAAATTCAATGATACTTACTTCGTTTAATGTTTTAACGTTAATTTATTTTTTGTGTATAATATATAGTATTATTATTATTATTATTATTATTATTATTATTTTCTGTAGACATTTAAAAAAAAAAGTATCAACAAATACTCCCTTAACGAGGAATAGGTTGCAGCGTAGAATTGTTTTCCGTACAAACAGAGAAGCCAACAAACCAACGGCGTACTCTCGATGAAAGCCGATTGAAATTGAACTTATCGATCGAACTCGTAGAACCAAATGAATATTCTTTAATGCATCGACAGTCAAGATTTTGTATCGCGTAATAGAAACTCGTGCCAACGATCTATCGTTGGAATTTAAATAACGCGTTTCTTTTACGCTCAACCCCCCCCCCACCCCTCTCCGACCATCACCACCAACAACCATTATTTTTCGTCCGGATAAATAATTTCAATTTAAATTCAGACACGATACGTATGAATACACAGAATTATTTCAATTCAGATAGAACAATTTATTGTAATGTATCATAATATCAAAATAAAATTGTATGAAACAAAACATACGAAAACGATCGTTTAATTCAAACGATGAGTGAGTGAATGAGTCACTAGAGTGAGCCACTGTAGTGGCGCGTCATTATACAAGATGAAACCCGTGAAAGTCATTATAATGGCGGATCGTTCTTAAGAGGTTAAATACTAAACGTACCACGATCAGTCAAATAACGTTCTGTACTTTGTAAAGATATGATAATTCGTAAGAAAAATTAGATGAAAACGCATAAAATGTACATTATTCATTCCCAAATAAAATAGGATCTACACCGTTCACTATCCAATCGGCTAAAATATCTCATTCTACATAAAAATATATGTTTCTTTTCTTTTTTAAAATAGTAGATAAGAACAAGTATACATGAAGATTTGGTATTAAATGTCATAGTTAATAAAACAAAAAAGAAAAGAATAAAAAATCGATTAAGAATGAAGTTTATAGAAAAGTTTAGAAGTATCTATTGAAAAGTAAGATTAATTTAGGCATCGTACACGTGTACCCGGAAATAATTTGTATAATGGAGGATTCAACCGTGAATCCTATCGACGGTTAAACATCGCGAACAACCCGCAGCACATAGGTGGTGGCAGGTAGTTATTCTAGCAAAAGGTAACACGTTACTTTCAACAAGCGCAGTTCATCAGTGTGGTACACAATCGCATTAGCATAGAATCCAGCCAGGGGCCATGTCGACGATTGCCAAGCGACGCTTTCAACCCCTTACCGCTACCGATAGTCTCATCCTGATTCGTCCCTACCACGAGCAAAGGCACCCCCTTTCCCATTTTCCTTCTATCCCCCAACCCTATATTCCTACCACCCACCCACCCCTTCTTCTCCACCCACTATCACTCGGTGAACCTCGACTTTATACCCCGCAGGGTCGAAAGTTTACGGTGATAACTTTCCTCGGAGCACGCAACGAACCTTAAATTACCTTTGAGCCGTGAAGTAAGGTCTTAGAGAGAAGCATCGTCGATGGTGTGTTCGCCATTATGGCTTTCTCCGTTTACTGTCACTCCCCAATCCTCGAAAGGTACTATATACCTAAAAGTTTACTCCTAATCTTACTCCCCCTCCCCTCCAACCTCTCCTTCACTGTTCTATTTATTTAGTTCGACGTTTAAAATCATATCTTAGTATTTTCTAAATATATTCAGTTTTCTCTACGATGAAAACTAGTTGAATCGAATAAAATATTTCCAATTCTATAACCGTGAAAATTGTAAAAAAAAAGAAAAAAAAACAAAAACAAGGAAAAGAAATAAAAGCAAACTCGAAATTAAATGAACACATTGAAACAATTACGATTAAATGAGAAACAAATACTGAAATGTCAATGAACTTTCTACAAAGCGATCGTTGACACGATTTAATCACGGAACATTATCTACGTTTCGTTTAGAAATTAAAGACAAATGTTCAGAACAACACACGTTTAAAACGTGTTTACATATTGTAAAAAAAAGACGAATCCTTTCAATGCGTTAAATTAAATAATTTACCGTTACAAACTGACGGTGTATATTCAGATTACAGAAACGAAACAATCGGATTTGCATAAAATCGGACTGGATTTGAAAAGACAAGTAAAATTTATCTTCCCACGGTAAAATTATAAAGAATTAATGAAAAGTTATATCACAGTTTCCCCCCCCTCCTTCCCACCACCACCACCACCAAAGTGGAACTTGGATACTAATTACGTCGAAGCACAACGAACGATGAGAAACAAGATAGCCTACGTAATTCAACGTAAAAGCAAATAGCGCGACAGGTGCAGGAGTAATTAGTGGCAGGCTGCACCTGGAAAACGCCCTTCCGATAGGAAGAACTGCCACGAAGTAGTGGTCGGCTAACAACATCGCCACCGTTATTTATTACTCATTAGCTCGTGTTACTCGTTCGTAAACGTGCACGCCCTTCTTCTATTATCTTCCTTTTTCAAGTATTATTTCCTCATTATTCTACGACTTGACACACATTTTTCCGACTTATTCTTATTCAAAACTAACTTCTTGTCTTTTCTTTTTTTGTTTATCTCTTTTTTTTTTTCTTCTTTACAATTCCCATCCACGTGCACGACGACGACGCACGAAAACAGTTTGATTTATTTTTTTTTTCTTTTTTTAGTTTCGAACAGATTTAACAGAAATTTTTATACACGTTTTTTAAGTCGATTCGATAAATAAACAAAATGATTCGTCGTCCTAAGTTATTGCATTTATTTTTGGATAGATACAATTGGTTGATCGTTTAAATGATTATTACTATTGCGAGAATAAAATAATTTTCATTTGTTAAACCTTTACACTCACATACGTGATTGTTTCTTTTTTTTTTTATTTATTTATATTTTAGTCAGGTACATTACTTTGAGTTATACGCTTTTTCGTCCTATTCGTCGAACTTAAAATGCCCTTATATATGGAGGGGAGTTGCTTCTGGTCCCCATGGAAAGGGAAACATGGTTTCCTCCCAAAAAGGCGTTACGGAAGGGTGGAAAGCGTCCCCATTGGTCGGGAACATCCCTTTTCGTTGCATCGGTATAAATATCGAAATGTGATGTCCTTCGAGGAAGGACCATGACGCTATCGAAAAGGAAAAGGGAACCCTTTGTGTCACTTAACTTCACGTAATATTGCCAGTTGCTAGGAACTTAACAATATTCTGGCACGATTGAAGATTTCAGATTATTCTATCGCCATGGAAAATATTCCTCCCATGGTTTTATGGCCCATTTCATGGAATATAGTGTTTTGCAGTTTAGGGTTTTAGCCCATTCACTGGCAACCACGGGTTATCTCGCAGCAAATGTATGTTTACCAAGACTTCCGACTACGAGATATCCTCGTAGTTTGCGTTACAACTTTAGATTGATTGCAATTGGTCACGGAATAAGTTTACAGCCGTTTTGAGTTATGAATTAATAGAAAGGAGATTAACGAGAAAATTTGATATAATGATATTTTTAAAAAATAAACGCATACTACACACGTACCATATCTGTAACTAAATATTATTAGATTTCGTAAAATTCCATGATTTCTTTAACCTTTTAAACACTGTACACCACTATAGTGGTTTCCATGGAAAGCATCAGTTTGAACGATCATGCTATTATATAGTGACATTCGCGTGGATATCACGATTTTGAAAAATATTATAAGTTATTCGTGTCATTCGCGGCAACGGTTGAAATCAAATCTTAAAATCCAGAGCAAGATAACGTTGTAAATTTGCCTGGCCAGTTAATGAATTAGACGATCATTTTTGTTGCTCAGGTCAACTGTAAATAAACCAAGATCTCGGCTAATTATTCGTACATCATATTACATCGATGATAAATAAACCTATTTTTAAATTCGTAGCTCTCAACAAACTTACCCTTGCCCCTACCTCCCACCCTTCGAACAATTAATTTCGATATTTCAATTTTACGTAACTTACAGTAACTGTATAAATGGAACAACGTTATCGTATAATCGATTTGATGAAATGGAAAGAAAATAAGAGAAAAGAAGAAGAAAAGAAAAAAGAAAAAACGAAAGAATAAAATGAAATAGGAAAAGAACGGATTTTCCAATTTGGTGGTTACGTTATCGACATCTTGACTTGTTTGTCCTTAATAATAAGAAACCATTCGAGAGATGTGTTATTGTGTAGAGGTAAATGGAAACTGTCCACTAAAATTTCCGTTGACCAGTTAACGTGAGAAAAAGAGGAAAAATTTCGAAATAGGAATGAAGGAAGGAAGGAAGGAAGGAAGGAAGGAAGAAACGTAAGTACGTACGTTCAGTTTCGTTTCGTTTCCTTTTTCACAAAGAAAACGAAGTGTACGTGAGCTTTCCTTGAAACGTAATAGGACGTTTCGGCTCGTTACTTGGACGTTAAGTGAAAGAAAAGAATTTTCCTTTTCTTTTTTTCTTCTTCTTTCTTTTCAAAGGGTTAGCACAAATATCGATTATCTTTTATTCCCTTTCCTTATCGCATTATTTATACTTTTTTCTTTTTTCTTTTTATTTTTCTTTTTCTTTCTTTCGTTTCTTTTATATTATAATTAAGATCACGTTCATTTCGTTCATATTAATCGAATTTTTCGAACAATCGAATACGAAGGAAAATAATAATATAACGAGTATAATAACTATTTTATCTAAATGAAAATCAAATAACCATCAGAGTGGTATTCACGTAAGTGATATATCGCAAATAACAACTGTGTTGGTAAATAGAAAAAGAGAAATGAACCGTACAGAGAAAAGTCCACTTATTCGATGTCCCAGCTCTAGACAGTAACCACGAACCCTTTATCTTCTTTAAGGATAAATTCCCTAAAACCCAGGGACGTGAGACTTTACGAAGAATCATAGGGGTAGTTTTGAGCTTGTAAAAAGGATACGCATTTCCAAGGTCGTTGGATATTTCCTTACGTGCGAAAAACGACGATAAAGAACAAGAAAAAGAAGAAGAAGAAGAAGAAGAAGAAGAAGAAACAAAAAAAGAAGAAAAGAATAAAAAAAATAAAAGAAAAGAAAGAAGGAAAAAAAAGGGTAGAAAAAGAAGGGCGGAAAATTGGTGCAGTCTTGTACCACGAGGTATTTGTATTTGTATGTGTGTGTGTGTGTGTGTGTATATCTGCGGTATGAGTGTCCAACGCGAAAAATAAGAATCGTGCTCTATGGGGAATGACAAATTGCCATGGATTACGTTACCCAGTGTGTCACGACGAATTCTCTTCTTCGTTCACCCTCTCTCTCCCCCTCTCTCTCCCTCTCACTCCCTCTCTTTCTCTCTCCGTTTCTACCTAACCACCACCACCTCCCACCCCCCACCCACCCCGTTTCAAACTCCAGCATTACACCCTGCGGCATTATACCCCCACCCCGTTACGTTCGTACGTCATGAAGGTTGAAAATATTACGCGCCAACTATTTTTCGATCCTACCAGAAAAGAGGAGTCTTTACTTTCCAATGTAAGAAACTTTCTTTTCTTTTCTTTTCTTTTCTTTAAATTTTTTTTCCTTCCTGCGTTCCTGCTCCTCCCCCCCCCCCCCCCCCCCCCCCCCCCCCATCCTCCTTTACTAAATTCCATCCTTTCTTTTTGCGTTGATTCTTGCAAAAATTAGCCTTAAAGAAATAGAAAAATGGAAATAATGGAAAATATAAGATCTCATTCGTAGCAGAAAAAAGTAAAAAAACAACGTCCTCGTCGAGTTAGATTTTATGTAGTCTATTAAAATTGTTTCTACGCGATATGTGAACAATAGAAAGACTTATTATTGTAAACCTAAAATAAATAATATATAAATATAATAATAATATCTGTTCAGCTATGTTTTCAAGGAACCTAAGATTTCCTAGTTTAACACAAATCATACACAAAAATCATTTTCATATATAATAAAAATAATCAATCGCAAATGAAATTTTGTATACCAATCTCAAACGAATGAAAAGAACAAGAAGAACAAGAAACAAAAAGAACAAATGTATCGATTAAAATATAAAAAAAAAAAGAAACAAGATTATACGTATTACAAACTTTCCACGAACATTGCGTTATATACATATAAATATATATATATATATATACCTAGACAAACCTTGTTATTTTGATATACAATTATATAACTATACTACTTTTCTTCTTGTCTGCGAGTTACGGGTAGAGAAACCGCGAGCCACCCAGTATGAAATACCGTTAATATAACTTTAGAACGATGATTTATGCGACTCCTACTACTACTACCACTACTATTACTAATACTACTTACTACTTACTCTCTCTATCTCTCTCATACAATTTCTAGTCTCGTTGCAGCTGGTGCTGAAACGATGATGGTGACGAAGCCTCGAAATATTCACCCCCACCACCCCCCGTTCCCCCCTTTTGTCTCCCATCCTGCTGCTTTATACTTTGCTACTACCACTATACTCCTATATTACTTACTATCCTTCTACTATAGTACCTGAGATAGTACCTAAATCTTTCTTTCTTTCTTTTCTTTTCTTTTCTTTCTTACTTTCTTTATTTCTTTCTTTTCTCATTTTACTTTTCTTCCTTTTCGTCGTTCCTAGCGCGAAAACACAACGATGATCGTTGAACGTTGTTTATGATCTTCCATCACCGACCTTAGGAGTTACGTAATACCTATTCATTTCTTCTTTCACGTCGACCCCATTTTTCTTTTCTTTTTTCTCTTCCCTCCACCACCCCTTTCTTCTTCTTCTTCTTCTTATTTTTCTTGCTTTCTTTCTTTCTTTTTCAATCTCTCTTTCCGCTATATTTAACTTTCGATCGATCGAATGAATCGTCTAGGCATGTAATGTAATTAACCACCACTTTGTTCTTTCCCACCCCCATCTCATCCCCCCACCCACCCTCCTCCTTACCATTCCCCACTCCTCTTTTTTCTCTTTCTCTTCCTTTTCTACAAGTCCGCAATTAAAAACGAGCAAGTTCCTCGTCAAATAATAATTGAAAAAGATTAATGAAATTTCACATCGATTGCCAGTATTTAATAACTTCGTTATAAACCACCCCCCAACGAAGAATCAAATTCTTAATTATTCCCTACTCCCACCCACCCCGTCCACCGCAACCATCAACACCGTCACGGTATTAATTCAATTATTAAAAAAACGAAAAAGAAATCTTTTTCTTTCTTACTTTTATTACCTTTAATTCGATATCAGGGGTGGAAAAAAGAAATGTTCGAAGACAATTGAAGAAGAGGGGTTTTATAGGATTTCAACCGGAAGAAAATCTTCTAGATTTTTCAATTTGCTAAAGTTTCACGTATATGTTTGTTGTAATTGAATTGAATTGAATTTTTTTTTTTTTTATTTTTAATATCTGTCTTTCTTGAACATTTTTCTTTTATTATTCGACAAGATAATAGGATGTTCGTGTAATCGTAGTTTACATTCTTCGAGATGGAATTTTTACCCTGTTATAAATTAATTATAAGCAAAAAAAAAAAAACTGTATCTTTCATCAACTTTAATTCGATATCAGAGTGCAAAAGAATGTTCGATGATGATTTGGGAAAAAAGGGTTATATCGATTTAAAGTTAGAAAAAAAAGAATTAATTTCCAACATTTTTCATTTTCAACAAATCGATTAACTCAATAAAACAAAAAGTGAGAAAATGCAATAAAGTAATGTGCATTGTTTTTTAGAATTCCACTTATAATATAAAATTCAAATAAATCTTATAGAAAATAAAAAAAAATAAAAAGCGCTTGCTAATGCATTTGAGTTGAATTACTGCAAGGATTTCCATTAGAGTACGGAGTTAATAATCAAAGTGACCTCTGAAATAAATTACTTATTATTAAGTGGTCAACAAAAGTATTGTTTAATGGTGTTAAACCTTTTGTGTTTGGGAAAATTTGTATAGATATAAAAAGTTATGATTATACTAAGTGATTTTACACTTAAATTTAAGATTTTTCAAAAAGTAGAGTTAATCGTGTATTTGTGCAGTGAATGAATATATGATATATAATTTTTAATAATTGATATATATATATATTTTTAATATAAATAAATTTCAATATATATAAATATCAATATATATATATATATTCAAAGAAATTCAATTTTATAATATATACATTTTCAATATAAATAAATTTAATATAAATAAAAATATATTATAATTAAATATATTAAATATAAATTAATGTAAATACAAATGACCAGCATATTTTTAATATAAATAAATTTCAATATATATAAATATCAATATATATATATTCAAAGAAATTCAATTTTATAATATATACATTTTCAATATAAATAAATTGAATATAAATAAAAATATATTATAATTAAATATATTAAATATAAATTAATGTAAATACAAATGACCAACATATTTTTAATATAAATAAATTTCAATACATGTAAATATCAATATATATATATTCAAAGAAATTCAATGTTATTATTTATACATTTTCAATATTATAAATTTAATATAAATAAAAATATAATTATATATATTAAATATAAATTAATGTAAATACAAATGACCAACATATTTTTCAATTAACAAACGTATAACACTTACATATAATATATTAAAATGAAATATTTCTTTGAATACCTATCCCCTTGTAAAATTCTTCCCTTATTATTCGACAAGAGAACAGTATGTTCGTGTAATAGTAGTTGACATTCTTCAAGGTGGATCTTCTCCTCGACGTGGAACATGCACGAGGACAAGAATGAGTTAGTAAAGGAGGATGGGTGGTACACCAAGTGGGGGAATAGTATGAGAAGGTGGTGGGAAAAGGTGGAGGAAGTGTTGGAGGCAGAGGAGGTAGAGGAGGTAGAGGATAAGCGGGGGGAAGGGGGGATGCTCGTCTTCATTATACGGCACCACGCCTGTCACTGATTCTCTCGACATGGCCCGTATCCGACAGGTTGAAGCACGTTCGAGACCATGGCATACACGATATGATAGATTACATCTTCGAGGTAACTCATGCATACACACTCTCCCTTTGGATATCCCCGACATTCACCACCTCACGAGAGGATGCCCTCTTGTGTCCCTGTGTGTCCTCCCCTAATTCAAATATCGTGATACATATCGACAGGTAAGTTCCAACATATATGACCATGAATTTGCACAAGCCATAACATTATACGTTAATTATCTGGATTTATTTATTTTTAAGGGTAGGATGTAATATAGATCATTTTTTATTTTTGTAGTTATACTTCTTTTGGCGCGTCGGGGTAAATGTAATGGGAAGTGATTTTGTTCCGAGCGTCTGGAAAAACGACACCATGAAGTTTGCCGGCATTTACGACGCGCGGCAAAGCGATTTCAAGTATACGGCATGAAGTTGTCTTTCTTTTCTTCTTCCCCCTTTTTTCTCAAGCGGGTCACCCATCCAGATACTAATCGTACTCAGCGCTGCTTTACTTAAATGATCGCAGCGAGAACTAATGCTGTAACCGCGCCATGGCTGTTGACGCGTGAAGTAATTCGATGTATCTCTTTTATATTTAGTGTGGACTCATATCTATATTTTGATATTTTCTTTTTCTTTTTTTTATTCTTTCTTACATATATAATAATAATAATTATTTTTTTTTTCAGTTATTTTCTTCTTTGAAGTTTTTCTTTGAAGTTATTTTTGAGGTTATTGAGGTTATGTTCGTTTTGGTACGGCAAAGAAGTATAACTTTTTACGTGCGTACATAAGTACACACACCAGTTGTTTTTTTTTTTAAGTTATTTTTTTTCTTTGAAGTTATGTTTGAAGTTATTTTTGAGGTTATTGAGGTTATGTTCGTTTTGGTACGTCAAAGAAGTATAACTTCTTACGTGAGTACATAAGTACACACACCAATTTTTTAATTCTTTTTTATATATATATAATAATAATTATTTTTTGTTTTAAGTTATTTTTTTTCTTTGAAGTTTTTTTTTGAAGTTATTTTTGAGGTTATTGAGGTTATATTCATTTTGATACGGCAAAGAAGTATAACTTTATAAGTACACACACCAGTTTTTTTTATTATTAAACCTATCTTTTGAATATTAAATAATCTTAACTGAAGTGATGTTTTATAATAAGGGATGGAATATTAATAATAATAATATATAATAACTTTCAAATGTTGCGCATGTGTGTAAAGGTAATAATGCACCTAATACATCAAATTTAAGATTATAAAGTTTTCATTTTAACATTATTTTTAATTTTTATGCAATTTCTTAAATAAAACTACACTATAAAGATTGAATTATTACAATATAGTATATGCGTCAATAATTCACGCTGAGAATTGACTACAATGTATGGTAACATACTGATTACAATGTGACATCGTAAATATTTGAAATTTAATTATACAAAATTGAATATTCTACTTTTAATAACATTGTTTTATGATTTTCTTTATCTTTTACCCCCCCCCCCTTGTATAAAATCATCTTATTAGTAGCAACACACAAGATAAAACTTTAATTAATTGTACGTAAAAGAAATTGTTTACGATTTTGCGCTATTTCAAAGACACTTTTATTTTTGCATTAAAAAGAAAAAAAAAATAGCGTAACTAGAGGGGTTTTCTTTTTTTTTTGTTTCTTTTTTCTTTTTTTCTTCTCTTCTTCTTTCCCTCGTATTTAATTATCGTTATTAACGTAAAGATTGCGATACAATAGAACGGGCTGACGACGCTCAATACGGTATCGTTTTATCTACTTCCTTTTATCTTTCCTGTCGTATACAAAACAGGTGTATACCGAGAGAACCGGGGAGTAACTCGAGTCACGGACACGACATACAATCCACCCACGCATTCGCGTTCTTATTTATGCTACCACGACAACGATCTAAAAATAAAAGAGAGAGAGAGAGAAAATTAAAAAATTAAAAAAGAAAAAAAAAGAATAGAAAAAAAATGAAACGAGAGAATAGAAACCTTTAAGGTGAACCTTTCGTACGTAAGGGTAGAAGTATACGTTAACTACCAACCCTTTTTAAAACAAGTCGTCGATCGATATTTTGCAACGATGAGCTTATCGGGAACATCGAGCGGGTTGTTTGGTAATGTCGAGTCTTTTGAAAAATCAAAGGAAAAAAAAATCCTAGTTGCTTCTAGAATAATGAATAATTAACATCCCTCTGCTAACGAAACCTGACATTTTTTTCTTCTTTTTTTCTTTTTTTTTTTTTATATATGATTTTCTCCCTGGGTCTAATTATACTTGACGTTCCATAAAAAAAAAGAAAAAAAAGAAAAAAGAAAATAGAAAGAGAATTTTACGATATGCTTCAATTGTATAAGTATGTTTTTAAATTATCTAAGTTTATAATTAAATCCTGATATACAGCTAATAAAAATTGATAGAATAAAAATAGAGAAGAAAAGTATCACATAAATATTTATTAAAATAACTGTATACTAAATAATCCTATTATAAGGAATTCACAATACATAAATAAATAAATAAATAAATAAATAAATAAATAAATAAATAAAAAACTCGAAAGATAATAATTAATCAAATCGAATTTGTTACTTGAACGGGGCGGGGTTGACAAAATAAAATAAATATTTCTTTAGAACGAAAACACTTTAAACAACGGAAGAAAAACAAAAAAAGAAATAAGACGACATCAACAACAACAACAATAACAAAAGAAAGAATAAAAAAAAAAAAAAACCAAAGGAGAGCGAATCAAAATCTGAGAAAAAGAAATTAAGTTTAAAGAATCTCTTGTTAAAACCACCAACCCCCCCATCATCAAATCCCCGGCCAAGTTATTTTTACTTTTCCTTTTAATTCGTATTCACGACCATCCACCACCACCACAACCACCACCATCATCGCCACCAAACCACCAGATGGATCCCAACTTATTTTATTCTCCTTGAATTATCAACCTATTACGGAAACCAAAGCGAGAACGTCTTTATTAACGGTATAATCCTGATGAGAGACGCCTTCGACGGTGATTAACACGGCCAAAAGATATGAAAAGGGATTTGTAATCTATTCTTTACCCCTACTCCTTCCCCTACTGCTTCCCCTTCCACTTCACCACTTCCCCCACTCCTACTCACTCATTCTCATTCTCATTCTTATTCTTTTTCTTAATATTCTTTCTTTTTATTCTTTTTATCCGTCTCGTTGTGTCTTCTCCATCCCTCTTCTTGTTCCTATTTTCATGGGGGTGGAGTGAACGGTGGGGGGGGAACGGGGATGGGGGTTACAAAGGATTCAGAATTTAAAAAGATTAAAGCCATCGTGATTAAGTGATATGGAGCGGCGCCAATTTCAAGCAATTACGTGCTACGTCCCTGTCCTCCCACCCTCCCCCTTCTTCCTCCTTCACCCTTTCCTCTTCTTTCTCTTATTTTTATTCTTCTTCTTTTTCTTCTTCTTCTTCTTCTTCTTCTTCTTGGATGTAACTCCGATTATTCTCTCTCTTTGTTCCTTGCTTTTGGAACTCGACGAGTTTTATCGAGTGAGAGAGACAGAGAGAGAGGGGGGAGAGGGAAAAGGTTGGGGTGGGGGAAAAGGGGTTGAATGAAAAAGAAAAAAGGATAGATAAGAATTCTTTCTACGTAGGAATTCCTTTGAGAATGGAATTTTTGAAATTGATTATACCAACCCTTCGGCATAGGATAAAATCACTTTCTTTTTTTTTTTTCTTTCAAATCTTCTTAGCGATCAAATTATCTACCAATTTTCTACTCTATATATGTGTGTGTGTATATAATTTGCAATTTCACATTTTTATAATAGAAAAATTCTATTCTTCGTTATAATAATTTTTGTGAAATATATAA
>QUOG01000034.1:911549-922983 GCA_010416905.1 Polistes dorsalis | reverse complement strand
AATTTCTCGTTAATTTTTATTGAAACGTAAGTTCGAAAGTATTGTAATATTATTCACAGATTACATAAACTTATGAGAAGATTTGATAAGTGACAAATAAACATAACAAAACAATACGAACAAACGAACGAATAGATTGATATGGTTATTCATTATTATATTCATTATTATTATTCATATTATTTATATGGTTATTCATCAGTTATTTATAAGTATACCTGGATTATTAATTATGCTTCTAACGCATCCAATCAGTATTAATTCGAAAATGTTGCGTAAATATAATTTTCGGTTTTTATTTTGACCATGTCAGTATAACGCAAACACTATGATGCAGTTTTTCAATTTTATATTATATAATTATATGTATCATATCATATTATAAAATTAAAAACATTTACTTTCTACTGTGTATAAATCTATGGGAGGATGGGGGGGGGGTGTTAAAGTTTGTCATTTATTGGTTAAAAAAAAATATTTTCGGACCACTTCCAAACTTCAGTTTTGGTAACCCTTTAGATAAAAGATTGAAATGTTCATTAAATATATTATTATATACATATAAATGAATACATAAACATTTTAGAAATTTAAAAGATAAAAAAGAGCAAAGTAAACTTATAACAAAGAGTGTAATAATAAAGCATGCGTAAAGAAAAATGGTAACAAGCAAACTATCGATAAATTAAATCGTTATCAGAAAGTTTGAGAAATAATATTCCATGAACTCATCTTTACAAACGACCAATCAACGAACGAACAACCCCAACGGGCATTTTTAGCGAATATCGAACAAAGAATCGATCGAGGCAACGATCGTGTAACAACAATTTCCGCATCGAAAAAAAAAAGGAAGAAAATGAGAAAAAAAGAAATAATTCGTTCGCGAGTATTCGTTAAAAAAGAAAAAAAAAAGGAACAAGAAGAGGAGGAGGAGGAAGAAGAAAACGAACAAATAATTTCACATTGAAAATTGAAAATACAAAAAAAAAAAGGTTAAAAAGATAGAATTATTATTCCTCCCCCTCCCCCCAAAAAAAAAGAAAAGAGAGAAAAACGTGTGAAAGAATAAAATAATAATTGAGATTCGAAAATGATTTCTATATTAAAAAACCTTCTAGTAAAAAATTCGTTGCTGAAAAATACTGATTCAGTACTTAGATTAAAAAGGTTCTCTTCTGCTACCCTTCCGATCTAGATTTGACTAATTAATAATTTTGTTATGCTAATAGAATTATGTACGTTTATACTTAATCATCGTAACAACGTTTTTATATTTACAATTCATGTTAATAAATCATGTTGGCATAAATTATTACTTATAATTCTCAGCTAAAAATTGGTTTTATTTTTTTCTATATTAATATTAAAAAAAAAAGAAAATAAAAAGAAAAAGAAAAGAATGAAAAGAAAAAAATATCTATGTTAATATAAAATTTTGTATTAAATAAATATTTAAAAAATATATATATAGAAATATTAAAAAAATAAAAAAAATATATTTTTATAATAAATAAACTATTTAATATATATATAAAAAAAAGAATAAAAAGAAAAAGATGTCTGGGTCGATTAATTAAATTATTTAAATTTAAATTAATCTCGAATTTAAAAGATTTAATTAAAAATTTTAACTTAATGTTAAGTTATTATTATTAATTATTAATTGAAAATAATATAAAAAAAAAACTTGATAAACTGACAAAAGAAAAGAATAAAATGAAAAAAATATCTATGTTAATATAAAATTTTATATTAAATAAATATTTAAAAAATGTATATATAAATATTAAAAAAATAAAAAGAAATATATTTTTAAATTAGATAAACTATTTAATATATATATATATATATATAAAAAAAAAAAAAGAATAAAAAGAAAAAAATATCTATGTTAGAATAATATAAAAAAAAACTTGATAAACTGACCCACGTGTAATACTAAACACACGTAGAAGAAACCTAATTTCTGCTGTGTATAAAACTTACGTGACAACGAGGTTAACTCGATAGGATGGGCAGCACGTAACACAGGGTTTCTTTGAATTATTCGATTTGGCAAAGAGAATAAAAAAAAAAAGAGAAAAAATTGAGAGAGAGAGAAAAAGAAAGAGCGAGAGAGAGAGAGAGAGAGAGAGAGAGAGAGAGAGAGAGAGAGAGAGGGCAATTGGAAAAAGCTGGTGCTTCGAAATTGCAGGACTATGCAGTATTATAAAAGCCTTGTACCAACTGGGTCACTCGATTGCAGGGAGAAAACCTTGACACGCTTTTACGTTTGTCCATTACGCTTGCTCCTCGAGAATTTTTGGAAGGATACCAAAGCGGAAGGGGAGTTTGAGTGGGTGTGGGTGGTAGAAGTGGTGGTGGTGGTGGTGGTGGTGGTGGGGGTAAAAGGTGGAGGTTGCTTGCTTTACCAGGATCGATACTTTCCTATCTCTTCCTCTGCATTTGAAATTAGGCATTAGGTAACACAAACTAATGATAAAATATCGAACGTTACAAATGAAATGGATCGAGTGGGTGGGGGAGGTAAAGTAAAGAAAAGAAAAAGGAAGGGAGGTAAAAAATCACCCATAGAAAGGATTGGTTACACGTATAATTGTAGAGGATTGTTGTATTTTCTCTTTTATTCGAGCATTTTGTCGGGAATACGTATATCAAATGAATGAAAAAAAGAAAAAACAATCCGGGTGTCTCTTCATCCCCTTTTTAGTTGAAAAATGAAAAATCTGATTAACGAATCTTTACGACGAGTGGTATACGTTTTCTGATGTAAAATAATCAAAAAGTAAAGTAAAGAATAATAGTAATAATAATAATCATAATAATAATAATAATAATAATAATAATAATAATAAAAATCTCAATAAAAAAGAGAAGAAGGAAGAAGAAGAAGAGGTAAAGAAAAGAAGAAGAAGAAGAAGAAGAAGAAGAAAAAAAATAAGGAAAAAGATTTCCTCCATCGGTAAAGCAAAGAAAAATTGTTTGGACATCTTTCTGACGTTTCAACGAACAAACGAAAGGAAGCAGGAAATTTTTTCCCCTTCAAGAGTAAAACAAACTTCGCTGACGTGGGGGCGAATAGAAGAAAGAAAAGAAGCGGATAAGAAGGAAGAAGAAGAACAGGAGGAGGAGGAGGAGGAAGTGGGAGAGAGAGGGGGGAGCAGGGAAAATAAGAAATTAGGTAAGTGGAAAGATATATAGAGAAAATTAATAAACGTTTATAAAACGGGAGAATAAAAAGAAAAATGATAGTAGAGAGTAGTAGATAGTTAAGTTACTTAAACGAATGGAGTACGTATCGAATTCGATTGAAAATGAACAAAATAAATAACAGGAATTCAAAACAAAAGAAAAAAAAAGAAAAAAGAAACTACTAAGAAATAATAATCAAATGTTATAATTTTTTAAAATATATAAATATGTATAATATAATTATTAATAATAATATATATTAATATATATATATATTATATAATAATAATTAATATTAATATTAATATATATTAATAATTATATAAAAAATATATAAACAAAATATATTAATAAATATATATATATATATATATATATATATATAAATACAGGGGTTGGAAAATTCTAACAAATTAGTAAATTATTAATCGAAATTTTACAATCTTATTATTTCTAATACAAAATACAATAAAGATAAAAAAATATAGAAGAAAAAGAAAAAAGAGAAGAAAGAAGAAAAATGGTAGAATACGGTTCGAGATTCACGATCGTTTGTCTTTTTCGTGATGGTAGGGGGTAAAGGGGGGTAGTTGTGTAGTAGAGACTGGATATCTCTAGTGCAATACGTCCCATAGGTAAGACTCTCGTTTTGTGCGAACGGTTCGTATCTTTTCTAACACGGGGAAAGATTTTCAAGAGTGACAAGGAAAAAAAAAGAAGAAGAAGGAAAAAAAAAAGAAGAAAAAAAGTTTGAGAAAAGAGATAAGAAACAAGAAGGAATACCCGGCAAGACGACGGTTGCATTCCCCCACCCCTACCCCTACCCCTACTCTTACCCCAACCCCCACTCTTCCCTTAACCGATGAACCATTTTCTCGGACCCAATGAATCATGGACTGTTCGCCCTTTCCAAGGATTTAGAAAACTATACTGCGATATATTGAGACGAGTTATGCTAGCTAAAAGTATCCCCATCGTTTTTCTTTCTCCCTCCCACCCCTACCCCATTGGCAAATCAAATCCCCACCACTGTCGGATCGATACCGAAAGATAAAATCATTGGTAGAAAATAAAATGGAATGATGTGTTTATACTTAATGATCGTAACGCTTCATCCTTTTTCTTTCCATTTCCATTTTTCGTTCGTTTCTCTTCGCAAATATTTTCTTATAAGTATCCCCAAGGTGTGTGTCGTTACCTAAAACAGACAAAAAATAAAAATAGAAAAATAACGATCGTTATTAACGTTCATACGATTAGATATTAGATTAGAAATATTTCGATTTATTTTCAAAGTGATGTGAAATTTTATTATAAAACATTTTATTTTAATTTAATTTAATTTAATTTAATTTAAAAATTAGTCTAAAAAAGAAATGATATATATAATCAAATTACGTATCGATAAATATTAATAAAAACATTGCCAAACTTGAGATAATTAAATAAATTACTTTTGTATCGACCAATAATCCAAATAACTTTGAATTTTCTCGAAATAATAGAAAAACGACATGTTTGCACCACTTTCAAAATGAAACTTTATCAAAAATATAAACATTCCTTTGATGTATAATAAAATCACGTTTACAAAATAAATTATAAAAAGAAAAAAAAGAAAGAAAGAAGAAGAAAATATCAAGGATTAGTAAGATAAGTATATTTAAAACTATTTGAAATCCAGAGAAAGTTAATAAAAATGTCACTAAACAAGACGGAAAGAAAGAAAAAGAGAAAGAGAGAGAGAGAGAGAGAGAAAGATTGAGAGTGTGAGAGGTGACCTAACACGTTCGTGAAAAGTCATTCGAAATGGGATTGCAAGACGATAGAAAGGATACCCGATCGAGCTTGACAAGTTAAGGAGGCTAACGTTGGCTTGCACGTGACCGGAATACGTAGCTGGATAGTTTAAAGGGAAGAAGTCTTAGTGGGTCACGTCGATATCCAAACTCGAAAAGCAGAACGGCGCCGACTCTGCACCAGGCAACCAGCCAACCAACCAACCAATCAACCAACCAGCCAGCCAGCCAGCCAGCCAGCAAAGGAAGCTAGTCGTGAAATGTTCATAGAGCTTTCTCAAGGAATTCTGCAAATTCTGCAAAGGACAAAACCAGAGAGAAGGAAAATGGAATAGGGGATGAGAGAGAAATGTATGGGTGGGGGAGGGTGGGGGGTGGAAGGTTGAAACACAAAGTAGGTCGTAACACACCTGTACAAGCGCACACCTGTTTTCGTTATAACCTGTGCTCGTTTCGAGGTCAACACGTGAAATAGGAAGTCAGACCTAGAGAATGCTGAACTAATGATAGGGTGGAACTGAGTGAGAGGAGTAAGGGGTGAATAAGGAGTCGAAGTTTCTATGCCTAGACTTGGTTTTCAGCCTTTAAGGATTTGGAACGATTTCATGGCTGGCGCTGGCTGGAATGGGTACAGGGGTGGTACAGGGGTGGTTCTGGAGGTAGAACGGCGCCGATGACGCAACCGACCCCGTGAACTCGACCGGTGCTGTTCTGCAAATCGATATCAACTGACCTTGAGCTATTTTAAGCGAGCTCGCCGGAATACCGAACGACGCATTTCTCTCTGCTCGACCTTTAAATTTACTACCTTTGCTTGCTTTCTTTTTATTTTTCTTTTTATATTTTTCTTTTTATTTTTCTTTTTATTTTCTTCTTCTCTCTTTTTGTTCTCTCTCTTTCTTTTTTATTTCAGATTTTTAAATTACTCATTTTTATGCAATCTTTCTATATATGTGCGTATATTATATATTTATAGAAATTATTTTTTTATTTATAGTTTATATTTATTATGTTATATTATTATATTTTTATGTTTAGTTATTATTTATTATTAGAAATAATTATCTATGTGTATATATATATATATAGAAAGATTGCATAATTTAATGATTATTTATACTGCAACGATTTTCTTCTTTTCTTTTATTTCAAATAATTAATTAAATGAAAAAAGTAATACTCGATAAACGAATGGCAGAGACTGTCATCGATGAATTTTAATACAACAAAGCTTATTGATATAATTCTGTTCAAAATATAATTATTATTAATTAAAGAAAGTCAATCGTATATTCAAGAAAATTAATCATATTATTAAAAATAGTATTAAGAATTGTCTGTGAAAACGTTTTGCTTAATAAAATATGTTCATTATTATTATTAATCAACAAAGAATTTATTATATTATTATGAATAATTATTAAAAATTGTTTGAAAACGTTAGGCTAATTAAAACACATCCCATTATCGATAATAATATTTACAGTGAAATTGGATGTTATTAAAAATTGTAAATAATTGTAATTCCTATGTCGATAAAAAGGGGGACATGTACGCAGAGTATGACATTGTTTTTATCCCGTTGCCATGTTCATAGTGTTAACGTTATCTCTTCTCTGGTCGTTCTCGCGTGACAACACGCGATTTCCCGTTTCGTCGTTTACGCACGAGCGTAATCAAACGAAATCGTCGGCAGTGTCGTTTCGTGTTACTTACCCATCCCCCCCAACAACCCCCGCCACCTCTTCACCCCTCAAGCAGCCCCCGAGCGCGTTATTAAAATCGTTAAGTTTCACGGCTTTTTTTTCTCTCCTTTCTTTTTTCTTTTTTTTCTTAATCTGACAAAAGCTATCTCATCCCCAACTATATTTTTCTCTTAATAATTGTGAAATCCTCTTTTTTTTTTCTTCTTTTTTTTTCCCCTATATTTTTATTGATTCTATTCGACAAACAAAGATATTCATAAACTTTCATATTCCCCCGTTTGTATGTCCAGCGATTTTTTTTTATATTCTTTTCTTTTTTTCTTTCCGTTTTTTTTATTTATTTATATTTTTTCTTTTTTTTTTTTTTCGAAAGCTTTACAAAAGCACGGTAAAATTCCCCCTAGCTTATTTGATTTCGATATCGTTTGTATTTGTCTCTCTAACGTATACAAAGACAAAATAAATAAAAAAAATAAGTTTGTACACGCGGAATACGCGAATAAGCCCGCAATAAACAAAACGATGCGAAGAAAATCCGTGCGAGATAGGAACAAAAAAAAACATTTGATTTTGCAGATAGAAGTATTTGTTTATTCTTTTTTTTTTTTTTTCTAGAACAAACGTGCGTTATAATCGAGATGTCAAGAATTAGAATGGATTATCTCGTAATTTTCTTAACTTTCTATCAAAATATTCAGTTAATTGATAATAAAAAAAAATCAATTTTTACAGATTTGTCTCTGTATTTGAATCCGCAAAGTCAAACTTTCCAAAATAAATCTAAAATAAATTGATCAAAACATTGTACAATTTTCTACGACATTATTTTCTCAAAATTATATTCGGTTTAGGTTGAGGAGGTGGTTCGATTCACTCCGATTTAAAAAACGTATCAATTATTTATAAAGGAAAGAAAAATATTATAAAGTTAGGTTAGTATTTTGTATATTCTATATAAAACACTATGGTTGTAAGAATTTAAAGATCATTTTCCAAAGGATTCTTATGGATACAATCCGTTGTCGTAACTCAAAGGGGAATCCTCTATTTTCGTATAGCATCGGAAATCCCCAATACGCGTTTATTAATTACTAGATATTCCCAGATAAAACGCGCGCCATCTACATAACCTCATTGACGCATCTAATGGCGCCAAATTTAAAAATCATTATCAATAGAAAGTACGACAGGAAGGAATCGACGGATATACGATCGAAAGTAAAATAATTGTGGGTTGTTGCGGGTTGTTTTGGGTTTGTTGAAATAGTTCGAAGGGTAGTAAAGAGAAAGGTGGGAAGAAGCACTCTAACTCTTTACCGGCTGATGTAATTCGACCTAACGCATTAATGTGAAATACAGTAGAGTTTGATGGTAGACGAAGGCCAAGTCGACCGCAATATTTCGTCGTTCCGGTGTCATATGGTGTGGCGCCCAGGGGTATTGCATTTCTCGTCCAGGGTTAGTGGCGGATTAAAGAGGATACGATATTAAGAAATAATCTCGCTATATCATTTCATTTTCTACGAACTACACTACTACGACGTTGCACTAATAGGTTGTTGTTTCAACTACGAATTATATTTTAATTTATACGATGTAAATTGTTTATCTTATGTTAGCTTTATCCGTTTATCTTTTATCTTTTATCTTTTATCTTTTATCTTTTTTTCTTTTTCTTTTTCCTTTCATCTCTTTTCCTATTACATTGTTTTTTTAAAGTAGAAGGATAATAAGAAAATGATGAAAACTAATTTGAATAATCGCTGATAATCCTGATAAACAATATATTCTTGTATAATTTTAATCGACGCGTTTAATTTAATCGATTAATAAACCTTGTTAGTTACCTCAACAACTGATCCACAAATAAACGCGTTATTATATCACGGTCAATTAAAGACGAAAAAAAAAAAAAGAAGTAAAAAACGCAAATGACGACGAGAAGGTCGATCGTTATAAGAGTCAATTAAATTTAATCGCACGATACCATAATATTCCGTTTCGTGTTAGACGCGAAAAATAAAATGGTACGTGTAAATTTTCAAATTGACGTTAATAAATTTGAACGAGGCGGAGGTAAATTTCAGCTTGCGGTGGTGGTGATGGTGGTGGTGGTGGTGGTGGTGGAAGTGAAAAACAAAAACGAGAAACAACGGTAACGTATGTACGTATGTATATACATGTATTTATTACACGTTTGTGCGAACGATTCGAACGAGCATGAATCACATCTTTCGCTTGTACACATTTTCGAATCTACCGCATGATTAAGCGATGAATCATTCGCGAGCACTCACCCACGTATGCATGTTGTACGCTTATTGTCATCGCGTTTGTTATCCTCTTTAACTACGGGATGATATCGGTAGCTTCGTGAAATCGAAATACTATTAAAGAATTATCTTGTGATACACAAGCATTTGTACTTTTCTATTTTTCGTTCTAACACAACTTGCACATCACAAGAGATTGATTAACTTTTAAAGTACAGTTCCTCCCCCCTCTCTCTCCTTAACAACGATTACGATATCTTAATAATAATAATAATAATTAAATAGAATATAAATAATATGAAATAAACTAATTTATAGAATTTATGATTCTAAATAATATAATAATAATAATAATAATAATATGTATATTAAATAAAATAATATAATATATATATAATATATTTTAAATATAATATAAATAATATAATATATATAAAATATATAGAAATTAATAGAATATATATTATAGTGTAATAGTATTAGTGCGTAATAGTGTAATATATATGTATTATATTAGAATTATTAAATCTATATTATAGAGAAGTATATGTATCATAGTAAAATATATATATATAAGCGATTGAGTTAGTAGTAGGGGTTAAGTAGTTTATCGTCATTAGAAGTTAATTAATCGTAAACGTAATAATGATTGTTTAAACGTATATTATGATCCAACAAAAAGATCAATTTTGTCCGATATTGTGTTTGCATAATTGCATAATCCCGTATAACGGGGTCAGTAAATCTGAGATTGCTATAATAAAGGTCAACACGGAAGCTCTAAGTATGACGTAAGGGACGCGAGAGCTAGTATTAAATTTAATGAAGCTGTAATAAATGGTGTAAGACATTTGATACGACAATTAAAATTATTAAACAATTTTTTTCTTGCTTTTTGTTTTAAATTCAAATAGATTTTTCACTAATACAATGCTTCTTCGCTATTGCAAGCACTATTACAAGCTTCTTCTTCTTCCCTTTCTTTCATCCGATCGATACACGATTGAAATCTATTTCTTTACTATTTTATATAATATAAATAATAATATAAACATTTTATATTTAATAAAATATTAAATATAACAAAAATTTTATATAAATATTCATAATTTACTGGTTTATATAATCGTTTCTTATATATCAATATATTCTATACAAATCTATAACAAAATTTATAAACCACACGATTACTAATTTTAATCAGACATATTTTATCTTTATAAATCTATTGTAATTAATATTATTCACAATAAAACGTTTATTATTTCCCAGAATATATTTCATTCACTTATAACGTTAACGCTCAATATCGAAGTCTCGCACAATTGTAATAATTTAATATTTTTTTGTCAACCTTATACTCGTTCTAATTTAACCATAATATAAATACACGTTTATATAATTCAATTAAAAAAAAAAAAAAAGCCCCTTCCTCTCTCAGTTTTCTAAAAGTGTCATTTTAAACAAGTTCAATATAGAATGATAGAAGTATTATATTCGTATCGTTAACATTTTAACTTCGAATTTTATTCAATTATTTGATAAAAAAATTAATATAAAAAAAAAGAAAAAAAAAAGAAAAAAAACAACAACACAAGGGTTTTGTTTTCAAACGAGAAGAAATATAAATTTAAGTGGAACAGAGCAGAACAGAACTGAACAGAACAGAACAGAACAAAACGATAAAGAGAAGAGAAGAGTAGAGAAGAGAAGAGAAGAGAGAAGAGAGAAGAGAAGAGAAGAGACCGGATGCGGGAGTGTCTGAATAGGAAAGATAGCAACTAGAGGGATGAAAAGCCCTATAAGCTCTCCAAATGCCCGTTGTGTGTCTCCTCGTGAGAGAGTAAGCAAGAGAGACAGACAGATAGAAGAGGGGAGGGAGGAAGGGTGGGGGGAGGGATGGGAGGAAGGAAGGAAGGGAGGGAGGGTGGGAGGACAAGCACGAACGTGTTATTGGGGAGGGCATTAGTGTATCGAGCGATGCCAGCGAGTGTCTAATGCGAACCTTAACGCAACCCTCTTCCTTCTCCTCATCCTCCCCTCCCACCACTACTACCCCCCACTACCACCACCCTCTGTTACTCCTATCGTTGTGCTCGAGAGAGCACGATCGAGGATGAAGGGAGGTATTTTCGAGAACGAGCTCGTAAGACAAATTGGTTTACTCCTCGCGTAAACGCGAGTTATAGGTAAAGAGAGAGGGAGAGGGGGAGAGAGAGAGAGAGAGAGAGGGATCTTCGAGGACGAGGTTGAGGACGACGACGACGAAAATGGCGAGGAGGAAGAGTTAGGAGAGGTATTTTAAAGTATACTTTGGTATTAACGCATGCGCCATTGGTTCTTGAGAATTTTATGTACTTTTTTTTTCTTTTTTTCTTTTTCTTTTTCTTTCTTTTCATCTACCTCTACCTCTACCTCTCTCTCTCTCTCTCTCTCTCTCTCTCTCTCTCTCTCTCTCTCT
>QUOG01000034.1:849223-867763 GCA_010416905.1 Polistes dorsalis | reverse complement strand
ATAACGTTGTATATATGATATGTATTATTAAATATATAAAAAATAAACAAAATAAAATATAAGATATAAAATATAGAAAAAAAAAACAAAGTAATATGTAAAACAATTGGTTTGCACACATCATCTTGTTCTTCGTAGTTAAAAAAGAAAAAAATCAATATTTATTTTAAAAACATAATTAAACAGAAATATATCCTTTTTAAGTACAGTATGTGTGTATAAGTACAGTATGTGTGTATAAGTATAGTATGTGTGTAAGTACAATATGAACGAATATATATCATATATTATATCATATATTAAATTCTTACCCTGCGTCCAATTACCCTGCGAGACACATTTATTAATAATTTTATTTATCGACGTGATAAACAACTAATCGATTAATTAAATAATAATGTGACACGTTTAAATGCGAAAAAGTAACATTTTGAATAGTTTGAGATAAATTAGTCAAATTTCAATGTAAAGAAAATTCTATCAATGATGAGATGATGGTGGTGGTGGTGGTGGTGGTGATGGTGGTGGTGGTATCGTTCTCAGTTAACGTTCGAAATTACGTCGGTACGATAAACAATATCGACGTCGTTCACTCAGGGGGCTTTTTCGATATCCGCTCTCGTAAATCTTTACTTCGGTGAACTATCACGAAATCACTTTGGTCGCTCGTAAAAGGAAAGAATCAAAAAAGAAAGAAAAAGAAGAAAGAAAAGAGAAAAGGTTTTCCAAGCCAAGACGCGAAACTAGGACGCGCATTGGTGGTGGTGGTGGTAGTAGAAAGAGTGCAAAGGTGGGCGGGGTGTGGGGTGGGGTTGGGGGGAGGGTGCGGAAAAAAGTCAAGAGATTGGAGGGGGGGGGCGAGTATCGCGAGAAACGTTTTCAAGTAATTCGTGCGAATCGATCAAGTTGAAAAGTGGCCTTTAGGACGAAAACTCTTCTGTCCATTTTTCTCGCAGCAACAAGTTGTCGGGTTGAAAACGGACCGATAACGGCAACGTTAAGTTTCTTTTCCTTTCTACTACTTTTTTCCTGCGAATAAATAAAATAATCTGTGTAACGCGATATAGGGGGGATATGATTTTTCAAAATGAACTACGGATACGGTGATCCGTGCTAACGATATTGTAATTAATTATTAATAATAATAATAATAATAATAATAACTTATTATTAATTATATAAATTATATAAATTATTATTAATTATATATTAATTTATTATTAAATCGATTAAAAAAAATATTTGAATTGCATTGAGAAATTGATTGAAATAATAGTGTTTTGTTAAAAAAATAGGGGAGGGAGGTGTGCTGGTAAAAGCTGGTAAAAAAAATAAACAAATTTCATTTATTCGTAAATAATATTCTTTGATAAAAACATTTAAAGGGGATGGGAGTGGGGATGGGGGTGGGGGTGGGGAGCTTTAGGTGTTGGATAGTTAAGTCCATTATTCACATTTTCTCATGTTAACCGTACGACACTTACTTCAATTTGCCCATTACGACTGACGAGTAATTACAAACTCAAGTAGGAGTTTGCGAGAGAAATAACACGAGTCACGACACGGATACTCTCTCTCTCTCTCTCTCTCTTTCACTCTCCCGTGTTATATGGGAAAAGCCAAAAATCACTGGTCTAAACTTCTACGACCTATTCCCCTTGCCCCTTACCCTCCCCCCACCCCACTCTTCCCACCTTCCCATCCTCTACCGTTCCGAGCGTACTTTAATCCGTTTCTATTAAATACCGCACGAAAACTCGGAAAATTTAGGAAAAGTAATTACAGTTTTACGGGAATAAAATTCGAATGTAATAAAAGCGTATTTAATAGACTTAATATTAAATGATAAACGTTGAAAAAATATAACGATGACGTAATTGACATCTTATTCTCGAGACTGTTGTTTAACCTATGCTCCCCCATTTAAAATACGTAACACGATTTCATTCATATTTCGAAGAAGAAGGGAAAAAAACAAATGTAATTTATAAACGCATACAACACGTAGCTGTTGTTATTATTATTATTATTATTATTATTATTTTATTAAAACAAACGACGTATATGTTGATTGATATTTTAAACGATTGAAAAAAAAAAAAAAAAGAGAGAGGAATAAAAAAAGAAAAAAGAAAAAAGCAACAAAACTGCGTATACGAATTCAATTAATTAAATGAAATTAACTGAAATAATTATAGCAGCAAGCTTCGTTTCATTTTTTCGAAAAAGAAATCTAATAAAAATGTTCGGGCGCGTTGTAGTCGTAAAGTCGATGATAATAATAATAATAATAATAATAATAATAATAATAAAAAGAGAAAAAAAAAAGAAAAAAGAGAGGGAAGGAAGAAAATGAAAGAAAAAAAAATTGGTAAGAAAAAAATTTGCATTTAGAAAGTAGAAGATGATAGTTCGTTGTTCAACCGTATCAAGTGCGTGTACCTGCTTATCTCGTGATAACCTTTCATGCATTCGTAACATCTCAGGTGAGCGTAAAAGTAAAAGAAGAGATCATCCCTTGGTTCTTCTTCCCTGTTTTCCTCATCCCCCCCCCCCCGAATGTCCTTTTGATCGCGTAGACAAGTACATTATAAGTTTGCTGCCTTTTAAACGAGAGAAGAAAAAAGATCTTCTTCTTCTTCTTCTTCCTTTTGGATGCTAAAAGGAATAATCCCCATCTGCGATAAACGACAATTTATCCCCACCCAACCACCCCTACTATATCTTATCTTATACTCACCACCCCCTCCACTACTCTTCCTTTGCAACGAGTTATCTACGAAATTGTGTATCTTTTTTTTCTTTTCTTTTTTTTTTTATTATTATTTACAATTTTTATCCAAATTCCTAAATAAATGAATACGAAAATAATTCGAGTACACGATCGAACTCGATCAAATTTTTATTGACGTGACCTGAATTGTAAAATTTTCAACACATTTTGACATTGACACGTTATCGACGTTTTTCTTTTCTTCTTTTTCTTTTTTCTTTTTTTTTTTTTTTTTTTTTTTTTAATATTTAACGCAAAATGAATAATAATATTTAACGAAACTTGATTGAAAATAATCGTAAGTTTATATACCGCGAGAGATGAAAAAATTGGATTATTAATTTATTTTTTTCCGACGAGCGGGGATCGATAATTCAACGAAGTAGAACGGTGTTTTAGAATAACGAATACAATTTACTTATATTGTAAGTTACATTGTAACATGTGTAACATATACGAATGAATTTAAAAAAAAAAAAAAAAGAAAAAGAAAAAATATCAAGGAATTAAACAAAGTTAATGAACGACGACGTTAAGTAACGAAACGAAATAATTGTAAATGAAAGAGAGAGAGAGAAAAAAGAAAAAAAAGAAAAAAAAGAAAAAAAAAAAGAAAAAAGGTATCCCAGTCGATACAGATTTCCGTAGCAATCGTCCTTCGGAAATGTTATATACGAAGATGCACGATGAAGTTGGGTACCGCAATGCGCCGACATACTGACCCAAAAATACCCTTCTGAAATTTCCTTCCAACCTATCATCAACCACCCACCCTCCCACCACCACCCTCCACCCCTCCCGCACCCCCAACATTTTCGGTCAGAGAAAAAAAAAACGTGTAGTTTCGTGTCCACTCGACGTCGTTAACGTTTACGCGCAAATGAGAGAAATTCGATAGGGGTGGAGTTGGGTGTGGGGGTTGGGGGAGCTGGTAAAAAAAAAAAGAGAAAAAAGAAAGAAAAAACAACCGGGACAAAGAAAATTGTAGCAAAAGTTGGAATGCTATGATATCATATCTACTTGCGCACACGCGTATATTTCCACACACACACGCACGCACACATACAGACGCACATACACGCACATATACGTACGATAAAGGGGTTGCTTTGCTTTGCTTTGCTTTCGACGTCGCGTACGAGCGCACATATACGCACTTCATAAATTGAACTTTATGAGTGTTAAACTGCACAAAACGTTCCGACGAGCCGAACGATTTGCGAAACGATTTTCAAGCTAAATAATAACCAGAGACGTTTTTCAATTTCCGCTGATGATAAATACGCATGCATATAAATGCGAATAAAAAAAACAAAAAAAAAACCAAAAAAAAAAAAAAACAAAAATACAAACAAACAAACAGAAATAAATAAATAAATAAATAAATAAATAAATAAATAATAAAAAGTAGAAGAAAAGGAGAAAGTAAATATATATATACGTCCAAAAAGTAACGGAGAAAGAAAGAATGAAGAAACAAAAATTAAAAAGTGTTCATCAACGCGGAACAACGCCATTCGACGTTCATTCTTTGCTACGCGACGCGTCATAGTTTCGATGCATTCGCGAACGTATTGTTTCAACCCTATACTACTACTACTACTACTACTGCTACTGCTATTATTAACGACAAAAAATAGCAATAATAAAAGAAAAAAGGAAAGAACAAACGTAAATAAAGAAAAGTAGAATAAAAAAAGTAAAAAAAAGAAGAGGAAAAAAGAGAAAGAAAATGAAATCGAAAAAATGGGGAACAGAGTCAATGATATAGAGGTGGCGATAGAAAATATGAATTTTTGTCAAAAGCATCGAATCATCGTGTTCGAACTGCAAACCCACCCCCCACCCACCCTCCGCAACTATTTCTTTGATCTTTTGACCAAAATAAAAAAAATAAAAAAAAAAAATAACAAGGACGATCAATCATCCATCGTTTGCTTCGTATGGGACATTACTTTTCGTATTATATAATATATATGAAAAATAAAACAAAAAAAAAGGATTAAAATAAGGAAAAAACGGGGACTGTGAGGAGGGTTGGGGTGGCGGTGAGGGTACAGAGGAAAAAAATCGTAGCAAGGAGTGTACAGTCGATACTTCCGTGTACGGACATTAATCTTTTTACGATAGAAATTGTGTAACGGAATCCGTGTCATCATTTTTCAAGGAAACTAAACCAAACGGCAAGTATGAAAGAAGAAGGAAAAGTAACTGCGTGGGCGTGGTGGACATAACGAACTTACGTATATGCATATATATGTATATATATGTATATGTATATGTGGTATGCATCTCTGCTGCGACAGACGACACATTTCTTCGAGGGAGGAAGAAGAAAAAAGGACGAGAAAAAAAAAAGGATCGGGTAGGAAAAAAGTAGTCAAACGAATTCCACGAAATTCTCTTGGAATCGAATGAAGAAACGAACGAATGAACGAACGAATGAACGACATTTTAACGACGTTTTTTTTTCTTATTTATTACTACCTTACTTATTTGATTTTTCTCTTATTTTTTTTTATATTTTCTGTATATATACATTATTGTATTTTTTTGTTTTTTTTAATCTGTAAAGTATCGACAAATTTATTTTTTTTCCGTTCGTTAACTCGACGAAATAATAACGGTCGATCTTAGTTTCTTCTTTTCCCGTAAGATCTCGAGACGGAAGTTAAAAGTCAACGGAGAAAAAGAATCCTAACAGAGTTGAAAGAGAACAACGACGAGTTTAAAAATGCCGCCATTAGTGGCTTCTTTGTCTCTGTCTATCTCTGTCTCACTTTGTCTCTCTCTCACTCTCTCTCTTACTCTTTCTCCGTCTTTCTCTTTCTGACGCTCGTCTGCTGCTCGGATTTGTTCTGGAATTCTTGGAGAAGCGAAGAAAAATGAGAAGGACGACGATCCGTTCCTCCTCTAAAGCTGCTTAAGAGAGAGAGAAACAGAGAGAGAGAGAGAGAGAGAGAGAGAGAATAACATTTGCGAAAGGGCACACGCGACGATGTCCTTGAACCTGAACGTACCGTAAATTTGCAACGGTTTCGTACCAAGTAAAGCGAAGAACAAGTTATAAACTTTCAAAGTTGATCTCGCGATACGATGATATCAAAAGTAGACAAAAAAAATAATAAAAAAAAATCGGTAGAAAGATCTTTTTTATTAACGTTTGTGAAAATTGTTGACCGTGTTCCGCGTAATTGTTGAATTCGACGAAAAAAAGAGGATCATCACGGTTGCGTACTTAAAGCACTCAACGCGATAAAAGAAAAGACAAAAATAATAATAATCGATAGATCGATAGATCGATTAATAATCGTTAATACATCGAAAAGAAATAATATAATAGAATTAATGAAAGGAAAAAAAATAGTGAGGGCAGTAACCTGTGATAGTTCGGGGTCGTCGTAGATCCTGGCTTCCAACGTCATCTGGTTTGCCGTGGTACCCGTGGTCCCATCGCTGAACACGAGCGCAACGACCAAGACAGCGAACAAGAAGAAGGAGGAAGAAGAAGAAGAAGAAGCAGAGGAAACGGCCATCATCGTCGTCTTGTATCTTCTCACACACGTCTTGTGAAAAATGGCGATAGTCCAAGCGTCAAAGTCACTATCTTTTAAGAGAAACACTTTCTTTCTTTCTATCTCTTTCTTTCTTTCTTTTTTTCTTTCTCTCTCTTTGAACACAAACAGAGTATGAGGAACACCAACGGAGTAAAAAAAAGTAAAACTCACTCGCGAGATAGATCGATCGATCGATCGAACGAACGAACGATCGATTGATTGATTGATTAATTAATTGATTGATTTTATCGGAACCGAAATATTGATACTAAAAAAGAACGAAAAAAATAGGAAAAGGAAAGTGTACAGAGAGATATATATTATAAGTGAAAAAAAAAATGTATAAAAAGGACGAGGAGAAAAGGGAAAGAAAAAAAAAGAAAAAAAGAAATAGAAGAAAGAAATCCCTTTGACAGGGGAACAAAATCAAACGACAGTTCTTCTCCTTCGCTTACGTAGATATCCGCGTCCCTTTATCTCTCTCTCTATCTCACTTTGATTATTTAGTTTTGAAACGTTGGTAGGACGTTCGAAAAAAATGCGCGTTCAAACGATCGACAGATTCAACGTCGCGCGCGCGTTCGGGACGATTTACGATCCAAAATGGATGGATTAAATCGTATCAAAGTTGGATAAAGGAGATGAGTTAAGGCGAGGGAAAATAATTAACGAGAGGAAAATTATGACGAAAATTATGAAGAATAAGAATAAGAATAAGAATAAGAAGAAAAAAGGTATGGAAACTCGAGGGAAGTCGGCAGCGCGGCACTCTTTCTAGTCGGACGTGTCAACGATACGGAGGATAGCGCGGAACTGCGCCCTCTCCATGCCTGGACCCCCGTCAACCCCCACCCTGCGCCCACCAAACGAGTCTTCGGCGTGCTCCAAGTGCCCCCTCTCCGCGCCACTCCGCGCCACTCCGTCGCACTATCCATCGCTCTCGGCCCCTTCCGTCGCTGCTCGGAAAGCCTCGTTGCTAAACTCTCTCTCTCTCTCTCTTTCTTCCATTGCTTCCCCCTCCCTCATTCCTCTATCTATATCTCTTTCTTTCGCTATCATTCCGTCCTTCTCACTGCGGCCGCCGTGTAAGTGTGACGTCACAACCCCTCCTACTCCGCCACCCTCCGACCTTTCCTTCCCTCTCTTCTCTCTCTCTCTCTCTACGCCTATACGTCGTGCTATGGCGAATGAATATACACACCGCCGACCAAGCCTAACTTCCAACGAGATATCCTCTTTTCTTTTCTTCTTCTTTCTTTCTTTCTTTCTTTCTTTCTTTCTTACTTATTTTTCCTCTTTTTCTTTTCCCTCAATGTAGTCTAATCTAAGATTTCGTGGCCGTTGCTCCTTCTTGCTGATTCTTTTCCATTTTCGTGACGTCATCTACGTACGCATTTTATTTCTTTCTTTTCTCTCTCTCTTCTCTCTCTCTTTCTCTCTTTCTTTCTTTCTTTTTCGAGCGCCATAAGATTGACTTTTTACTTCCGTTTCAGCTATGAACTTGCCGTCCAAGAAATGGAAGAGGAAGTACGAAAGAAGGAACGGGAGGATGCCGTACACATGATTCCGCTAACCGTCATTCGAGCACAACGACAATGCACCACTACCACCACCATCGCACCACCATATCACCATCATCTCACATATACAGTGTAGAGATATTCCTCTTCAAATTCCTAAGCTATTACTCTCTTGTCTTTTACAATCCAACGACCAATCCGATGGGTGTATTTGCTTCTTCTGGAATAAGACGAATTTAACCGACCATGTCATTCGATCTTAACGAACCGTTGTTCGTCGTTCATCGATTCTACAAGATTTTCCAACTACTTGGATTTATCTTACGTTAGATTCTGTAACGAAACGAAAATGGTTATGCAAGTATGTATACCATTTTATTATTATTGAAATCACATTATTTCTTTTTCTCTCCGACACTCTCCCTCTCTCTTTCTCCTTTTTTTCATTTTATTTTTTTTATCAAGCTAGATCATTTATTCGCTTTTCGTTCGACAAATCGGTTTTTTCCGATGTCGCTTCGAGCGGAAAAGCCATGCTTTTTTTATACCCTTTTTTTTTTTTATTATTCGGATCGAGAATTCCGACAAACTAAAAATTTCGAAAAGATTTAAATCATGTATCGAGAATTAATCCAGCCGTAAGCACGAAGTCAGATATACATATATACATACATATACATATATAGTACGTAGTAGATTTTGAAAATGGTCGTAGATCGTAATATTACATAGGAAGGAACCGTATGTAATATGTACAAATTATATTTACAGGGTACACTTTCAAACGTTTGCCAGATAGTTAGCGTTTCTACTCTATAGTCTCTCTCTCTCTTTCTCTCTCACTCTCTTTCTCCTTATCCGCTTTCTACTCAGAACTCTCGCGGAATTACTTGTCTAAGTAACCCTAAATTGGTCTAGTTGGCGAGGTCAAACAGGCGTATCTAGACTACTAATTACCCAGAGGATCGAGAGAGTAACTTGGTAGAATTCTATGCGTAGGTACAATCGGAACATCTAACAATACGAAAGTTTAAGCAGTTTCTCGTTTGCGTTCTTGCCGATTTTCTCATATAAATCTGCATCAAATATATACATATACATATATATATATACACGTATAGTACATACGTATGCAAATATAAATATATAACAATGGGTATACTTACCAAGAATATATATTTACGTAGATAAACGAGTGTGTAACCAATATTGTAACATTTCATATTTGTAGGATTCGTGAAAAAAATTGGAACGTTGGACTGACCGGACCGGGATTCGAACCCGGATCTTCCGCTTTCAGGGGACTGCACTTTAACCATTGAGCTATCCAGGGTCCACCGTACAATCTTCTCACAAATGCCTATTTAAGTGTTTAGCTTTGAGGTGCTTGCATCCCACATATTGTATATTGTTTAAATGATGTTTAACATTATCCTTCTATCAATTTACATGCTCATAGTATTTCATACGATCTGATATTATTATTCGTGACTTTTGTTAAAAGGGTTACGATAAAAAAACAAATCAAGAAAAAAAATAAAAAAGAGAAGGGAAATCAGCATTCCAGCGTACGCCGCAACGCGCACGTCCCCTTGCCGCGTGCCCCCTTTTTCTTCTTTCTCTTTTTTTTTTGTCTATTCTTCTCTTTGTTTTCGTTTTCGTTCCTACGATAGAAAACTACCCATTGGGATATTTTTTTGTTCGTTCCATCGATACAAAGTGGATTTCTCTTTGCGGTTTGCTGATCAAATCACGTTGGCCCACTCATACTACTGCTACTACTACTTTTTTCCCCTAGATTGAGATACGATCCCCCCAAGTCTCGATCAAACATCGATTCGCGATCGTTGATTGTACGTGAAAATTCGTTCGTGAACAAAAATGAATCGGAATATAAAAAAAAAAAAGAAAAAAAAAAGAAGAAAGGTAGAAGACGTGATTTTATTTGAAAGAAAAAAAAGAAAAAGAAGAAGAAGAAGAAGAAGAAGATGATGAAAAAAAAGTTGCGAGGGAGAAAGTAATCGACGACGATTAGGAAAAGGGAAAGGGAAAGGGAAAGGGAAAGGGTTGAAAAGAGAAAATAGAATAGAATGGAATAGAATGGAATGGAATGGAATGGAATAGAATGGAATAGAATGGAATAGAGAAAAGAAAAGCAAACGAGGTCGCGATTCTTTGCGAACGATTTCACGCGAGGTTTTTCATCGAACCTTTTCGAACTTTAGATCTTTTCGACAAATTGCTTAACATTCCATTCATCGTATACACCAGGGTAGAAAAGGTGACCCCTAAAAGAAACTTCACGTTTAGAGGATATTCCCTCCCTACCTTTCGATGGTTACGGGGTAAGCAAAAACAGATAGAAAGAAGAAAAGGGAAAGAGAGAGAGAGAGAGAGAGGGGGTGGGAGAGAGAGAGAGAGTGGAAAAGATAGGCAAAAACTTGAGCTTTTAACGGCGGAAACTTCGGTGAGAGAGGGGCGAAGAGTGGAAGTAGGGGAAAAAGAGGAGGAGAGAAAGGAAAAAAAAGAAGGAGGAGAAGAAGAAGAAGAAGGAAGGGTGGACCAACGGTGAAAAGAGAACAATTAAGCTTCAACCGTGCTCTAGCGTTGAATCTTCTCTTCTTTGAGAGCAACCCTCTTAAAACACCGGTCACACCTCGTTCCCATTGCTGGACGCCATTTTTCTCTTAATCGTTCGCGAAACTCCGAGTAATTCTCGATTATTTTCTCTCCTCTTCTTCTTCTCATTTTTATTCTTTTTTTCGATTTTTTAACCAACGGCAAGAAGATTCGATAAAAAAAAGAAATAGAAAAAAAAAAAATAAAATAAAAGCACGTATACGACATCCCGTCGAAGAAGATCGTTGTTGTCTTTTCTATTCAAAAAAAAAATAAAAAAAATAAAATATGCACATATATTATATTATATTATATTATACATATGTATAGTATGTTATATGCGATATACATCTCGAGTGATATATCGAAGCAATGAAATAATAAATGTTCGTACTAAAGTTGTTTCATGGAAAGTATGTAAATCAAATTTATATGGTATACTGTAACGGAAGACTAAATTTCAGAGAAAAAATCAATTTTACCTTTCTTTTTTCTTTTTATTTTTTTTTTCTTGATTCCTAATACGAGAGAGATAACCTAGATATTTCAAACAAATTGAAAATAATTGACTTTCGAATTATGATATGTCACGATGTTGATCAAAATGACGTCATAATTGTAACAAATCAAAAGGTAAGCATCCTATTAATGTTTATTAACATATATATATGTATAAATTCATTCAGATGTATATTTCATTCAGATATTTTCGTATGAACATTTCGTAGCAGGATTTATATTCCGGGTTGTAACTTTTTTTTCTATCCACCTTTCTCTCTCTCTCTCTCTCTCTTTTACGAGCATGAATCTCTCCATCCACTTTTGTTTTCGCCAACTGAACCGCTCGGTCCGATTAACTGGCTGTCATTTCGCGATTCCGGTCGTGCATATCCCTGGAATGAAAGCAACCATCATTCCCTGCCATCCCCCTCGTTTACTTCTCCAAACGAATTTGCGAAAGTCGATTTAACGGGAACGTGACAACGATCGGCATTGAACCGTGTATACAGAGATATATCTATCTATGTATATAAATTCGTATGTGTGTGTGTGTGTGTGGTGTCCTTTTTCTCCGTGTACAGGCACGTATACGCACGCGTGTACGTGTGTGTGTGTGTGTGTTCGTTATGCGTTTACGTTGATTATATTGAAAACGAATCATGGACTAACACCTCCGGAGATTTTTCATGAAATATTCGTTAGGTATGCCGGTTTGCTTTCTACGAATAAAAAATAAAAAGGAAAAAGAAAGAAAAAAAATTATAACTCGCACACACACATACACACATACACAAGAGTAAAGGAAATGGACGCGAATAAAAGAGAGAGAGAGAGAGAAGTAAAGAAGAGTAAGATAAGGATAAATGAAAAGTTAAGGGAAGAATTTCCACGGAAAGAAGAAGAAAACTGGATAAAGTAACGGTTGAATTGCCATTAAACTTTTCCATCTCTTACCTTTAACCTTCTCTCCACCGATCGATGATAGGATATTTTCACGAGAATAAAGTGAAAATTTCTTCTACTTTCAATCGATACTTAACAATTTAACTTTCTCTTATCGGTTTCTTGAAGAAAAAAAAAGAAAATAAGGAAGAAGGAAAAAGAAGTAAAAGAAAAGAAAAGAAGAAGAAGAAGAAGAAGAAGAAAAAAAAAGGTCATAGTAAAATTCTTTAGGAAAATCTTTCCAAACGATTACCACCCCGATCATTGTTGAATGAACGAAACGTAAAGAAAATGAAAACGTCAACGGACAATTTTCCTTCTACAACGATCGTTAGAAAATTGACGTTAGGAGGAAGTTGGGAACTTAGGAAAGAACAAACGAGCATGTACCGGAAGTGGCTTCGATACTTCGAAGGTGTAAGGATCGTCGGATAGCTGTCTGCACGCTATTTCCGTCTAACCAAAGGTGCTCTTACCCCCACGTGCCTAGAAATGAACAGGAGAATGGAAGGGTTTTCAAGGGTTGTTAGAAAGGGAGAAGAGGTACTAGGTACAAGTCGACAAAGGTATTTGTAAACATACATCCTAGTGGGACTGGAGAAATGCGTCGTACTAAATCCCGTTGCATTAATATTAATGCGTCTTCGGCATGTTCCTCCGAGTCTCTCTTTCTCTCTCTCTCTCTCTTTCTCTTTCTCTCTCATTCAGTCTTCCACAATCCCGGTTGATTCGCCGTGTAGCAGAAAGCACGAGTGTAGTTCCGTTGAATTTACAAGATAATACCGAGACTTCCGCCATTTTGTTCTATCCCGCCGACGGCGTATGAAACCCCTCCATCCCACACACCCCCGCCCAATCCACCAACCCTCTTTGTAAGAAGGAAAATCCACTCGCGAAAATCTTGCACGTTAAAATAAATCGTATTAGATTTTTTTCATCTCTCTCTCTCTCACTCACTCTCTCTTTTTCTATACTCTTTGACTATATCCTACGATAACGATGCAATATATTTATTGGTTTTGCGCAATGCCATTTTTCTTTGTGAAGAAAATCTTTTACATAAGATCTGAGAAGAAGAAGAGGGCATGAGTGAGGTTGGGTGTATCTGGTATCGTAAATCTCCAGGGTGATTATTTTCAAAGAAAAAACTTCTCGGGTTAACCGTCGTTTGTAATCTCGCGTAACTTCGATGTACTACTCGTAATAGTAAAATGTATGCGCGTCTTTATTTATTCCTCCCCTACCCACCCTCATACGTGAATATATGACATATATATATTTTAATAATATAATTAATATATATTATTGTGAAAAATATTCGTGAAAAAATTGGGCCGTTGGACTGACTGGACTCGAACCCGGATCTTCCGCTTCCGGGCGACTGCACTTTAACCACTGAGCTATTCAGGGCCCACCGTTCAATCTCTTCACGAATGCCTATTTAAGTGTTTGGCTTGGAGGCGCTCGCATCCAACATTATAATATAATTTTAATCGCATTAAAATATATGTTTAATAATAAATATCATTTTTTTCGTATTAACACGCGAAGAAAAAAATTGAAAATACGTGAGTATTAACGATACGGGGGGGGGGGGTTGGCACAAAGAAAATTGCAGGATGCTTGGGATGATTTTGTTTTCTTTCGTTTTGTTTCGTTTTTTTAAAGAACGACCACAAGATCGCGAAGTAACGTTTTAAAAAAAAAAATAAATATAAAAATATAAAAATAAAAAAAGAAAAAAGAGAAAAAGCAGGGGAATTTTTATAGAAGGTGGGGGATAACGCGAATTTTTTCGTCGTCGTCGTCCGTTCTGCTTCGCGTTGATGGAACTTTGGGAAAAAATCTCACAGTGCGTTTCCTTCTCACAGTAGGTACTCGGAAAATCCGCTTACCGAGAAAATGCAACAACGTGTATAGTGCTGAGGTGCGAGAATATCGAATAATATTGAAGAAAAGCTGTACGCTTCTTCTTCTTCTTCTTCTTCTTTCGCTACGAAGAAGAAGAAAAAGAAGTAGAAGAAAAAAGCATTTTCCTTTTCTTTTCTCTTTTTTTTTTATTCACTCGTCCTATTTTTTCTACTTTTTCTTCTGTTCTTTTTTTTTTGTTTTGTTTCCGTATTCCTTCCCTAGCCTTGATTAAATCGACGTTTCGTCAAATATCACTCCATTATTATTATTTTTTTCAGTAAATTTCTGTTTTCTTTTTATATCGCACGATTAAATGTTGTTGTTGTTATTATTGTTGTTGTTGTTGTTGTTGTTGTTGTTTTTGTTGTTGCAGCTGCTGCTGCTGCTTATATACATAGAAATCTACCGTTAAAAAGGATTTCTACTTATTATGCGTTCGTACCGAGCTAGCTTGTATTATATAATATTTATTTAACGTTCCTAAAGCTGCGAGAGTTTTGTGCGTTGCCGTCGCCAGGAAATAACATTTAGGATAAAACGAGATAAGGAGGCGGCGTGAAGGGGGGTAGTGAGGGGTAGGGTAAATTCATTTTGAGAGAGAAAATATATACTCGGTACTACGTAATCGTGGATATTTACCCCCACCCCCACCCCACCCACCTCTCCACAAATACGTTCAAAAATATTCTTTACATCGGGCGTATCCCCCTTTTCTTACTCATATCATAACAAATTGAGAATCTTGTTTTTGTATGAAATTAATATATGTGACCATAATTATGAAAGTGGTCTAAATCATTTTATCTTTTGTTTCGAAATGTTTGAAAGATTACATTTGCAACACTGAATGAATTTCGTATAATGTTGAAATAACAAACAATATTTAATAATTTATTTTTGACAATATATATAATATAAAATTAATTTATTTATAGTATATAAATATTATATATTATAATAATATAATACAAAATTATATATTTATATATAATATATATTATATAAAATTATATATTATATAATATATTATAATAATATAATATAAAATTACATTGAATTAAAAGAGTTGAAAATAATGTCGTGTGAAATAACTGATAAATTGATTTTTTTGTTGTTGTAATTTTGACTTTTAAACCACTTTTATAATTATGGGCACATATTTGATATGTGCATCGAACGAGAGAAATGAATTCTATTGAAATTTTGTAATTTTGTTTGATCGATGTAACTTGTAACATCCCACGGTATGCTAATTGATCTCGAAATGTTCTGTACTCCAAAATAGTGAGCCTTTAATAACATTGTTTCTTGATATGGTAAATGCTAATCACGTGAAATATGTAAAATATTGAAACTAGTTCGGAAAGCTGGTAAAGCCTTGCAAACTGATGTTCGCTAAGTTCCTTGCTTCCTTCCCTCCTCCTCCCTACCATCTATATTTAGAAGATATAGATAATATAATAGATAATATAATAGATAATAAGAAAAATTTATAAGATGATTTATGGAAAAATAATGAATTTATCGAAAGATCAATACGAATTGTTCTTAATTTTTTTTTTCTATTATTATTTATTACGATTTACTTATTGTTAATAATTTATTTTACTAATTACTATTGTTATAATTTATTATTAATATTGTTAATATTAATAATAAAATAAAATAAAATAGAAATAAAAATCAAATAAAATAGAAATAAAAATAAAATCAAATAGAAATAAAAATAAAATCAAATAATTATTCGTACTTTTGATTTTGATTGATCTATCATCAATCTTTCATGTTTTCAATAATCCTACTTATTATTCTTGATATTTTCCCTTTTTTTCTGTTTTATCTTTTATCCGATTGAAGCTTTATCAAATCCTAACGACAAGCGTAAAATTGATGAAACCGCTGTCGTCACTTCGACGTACAAAATACAACGCTGCGAGGTAGACACGTATAGTAGAGGTATTTAATTACGAATTAGTATTAGCTAACCGTAGAAAATACCTCGCATAAATCGAGATAACGATTACGGTTGATACCGTACGGAAGAGAGAAAACAACGGAAAAAAAAAAGAAAGAAAGAAACGTACGAAACTGCTTTTCAGCCAATTTATCGGAACGAGGAGACACATATAACGATGAAACGTCAGGATGAGAGAAGTATGGATGAATAATAAATCAATTTTCATCCACGATCCCGGGGTGTATTTAATCCAGTGAGAAAATGAGCTGATCACCGCTCGATTATTTGCCGATGGCTAATGACATAACAATTCCGCTATTGTTGCGTAACGATAGCGAACTGTCGTTTGTGTAAATTTAATAAACAATCAAATTCTCTAATCCTCGTTTTGTTAATGCCTTGCTAATCAGCTTATTTATTACCCTTGAACGATAATCGATGACGGAATATTTTAATATGATGAATTAACGAAAAAGAAAAAGAACAAAAAAATAATAATAATAATAATAATAATAATGCAAATAACTATAATTTGATTAATTATTCGAAAGATAAATTACGTTTGAACGAATACTTCGAATAATTGTTATGTTAAAACGCGTATTGTAAGAGACAATAATCGTATACGTTTATATTCGAAAGAAAAGTTAATCGTTTCTGTTAGTAATAGAACCAAAATAAAAAAAAAAGAAAAAGACAATGTAATAAGAAAATAAAGTTGACGGTTAAATTGTAGAATTTTTGAATACGTATAATTAAAAACAAATGATACAAATATTATTGTAATCGATTAAATGAAATGTAAATTATACGTTTGAACATGATACTTTAAAAAATAATTATATTAAAACGGTATATTGTTAGACACAGAGAATCGTATATATTTACATAATTAATATTACATCTAATTAATTAATTAATTAAATATATACATTTTATATGTGTTTGCGCAAATAAATCAAGAAAATATTTCAATTAAAACGAATATCGTGTGATAGAGAAAATCGCATAGACGTACCTGTATAATCGTTAGAAAGAAAAATTCATTTTCAGTTAGTAAAGAAAGAATGAATGAAATAAGAAAATAAAGTTGACGGTTAAATAGTAGAATTTTCGATACGTATAATTAAAAACGAATAATACAAATATTATTGTAATAAATTAAATGAAATGTAAATTATACGTTTGAACACGATACTTTAAAAAATAATTATATTAAAACTGTATATTGTTAGACACAGAATCTTATATATATATTTACATAATTAATATTACATTTAATTAATTAATTAATTAAATATATATAAATCAAGAAAATATTTCAATTAAAACGAATATCGTGTGATAGAGAAAATCGCATAGACCTACCTGTATAATCGTTAGAAAGAAAAATTCATTTTCAGTTAGTAAAGAAAGAAAGAATGAATGAAATAAGAAAATAAAGTTGACCAGAGTTTCGTAGTAAGAGTTTGTCGCTATACCTTTGTTCCTGTTATTAAGATGACGTCAGGATTGTAAGCGTGGTTACCTCATTCGTTTGACGAATGTAAAAATCGCGTGAGCGTGTTGTGTAAATCGAACCCTCGGCTTCATACGAGAGATATACGTGGAAAGTGTACGGAAATCGCGTGTCCGGACGAACGCGCTTCGTTTCTTCATGAAACGGTCAGGCGATCGCGAGAAAATTTCCTTATCAAAGATAACGCGAATTAAATTCACAGTTATAAGAGATATTAACGAGAGAAAGAGAGAGAAAGAGAGAGAGAGAGAGTGCTTGATACACGTATACAGTAGTTATGGGGAATACCATACTTATTCGATAGAACACCTCCCCCTAAAAAATGATTTCCACGTTAACCCTTATTGGACGTCACTTTTTTTATACGTGATTATTTTCCCTAGATTATAGCTGGTTCTTTTCGGTGTTTTTTATAATATACAACACACTTGCACTATTTTAAGAATAATATATTGTCGTTAAAAATTATTTATTTTTTTATAGGAGTATATATTTTACAAATATATACGAGATTATTCATTATTTAATTATTAATAATTATTTATGTAGGATTCGTGAAAAAATTGGACCGTTGGACTGACCGGACCGGGACTCGAACCCGGATCTTCCGCTTTCCGGGCGACTGCTCTTAACCACTGAGCTATTCAGGGCCCACCGTCCAATCTCCTCACGAACGCCTATTTAAATTTGGCTTGGAGGTGCTTGAATCCTACATTTATTAAGTTTGTCACCTCCCACGTGACTTACGACGACGTATAGTTTCAAATAGAAAAATCGTATCGTAGGAAAATATTATAATTAATATTGGATTGAATATTTGAAGGTGGGTGAGGGGGAGGGGAAGGGGGGACTGTTGGCTATATATATATATACACGTATAAAAATATTATAACATTAAATTGTATATCGAAACGATATTAATTCGTATCCCCCCCCCCCCATCGATAAGTGAAAAAGATCGAAATTTTTTACTTCTTCTATTTTTCCATATAAATAAACTTTAAATAAGATATAATATAAATAGGAAAGATTTTATAAACAATGAAATAGTTTAAACGGTGAATTTGGAGAAGGATCGATCATGATCGATTTTTAATCCGTACTTCTAAATTGCAATGAACATTTCTTTAAATTATTTAACAATCGTATTAGATATATACGAACACTCTAATATACTTTACTAATTTTTACAACTGTTTCAATTAAAATACAATTATTTGAACTTTCCTAAATATATATGC
>QUOG01000034.1:822471-840930 GCA_010416905.1 Polistes dorsalis | reverse complement strand
CGATGCAATCATACTTACAATAATTAGGAATGAGAATTGTGTAAAGCATGGAATTGAAATGTCAGTGTTAAAGCTTGAAACAACGTGAGTAGGGTTAAACGTAGGTAAATGTTGCGATACGGAACGTTTATGGTGAACGCAAGAGTATATATATATATATATGTGAAAGAAAGAGAGAGAGAGAGAGAGAGAGAGAGAGAGAGAGAGAGAGAGAGAGAGAGAGAGAGAGAGAGAGAGAGAGAGAGAGAGAGAGAGAATAAATAAAAGGTGAATTACTAGGGGGAGTAGATCTTTTCGAGTTGGTCGACAACCATGAAAGCCCTGTGACACGATCACCTCCTCGTGTTCTTGATTTATCTACCTACACTCTTCTTCATTCAAACTTTAGTTCGACTCGCCCTCTCTCGCGCTTGATTTATATACCCTCGCCACGGAAACCATCTACCCCTTTTTTTTTCCCTCCCTCTTCTCTCTTTTTTTTTTTCTATTCTTTTTCCCTTCTTTTTACTTTCCTTTTACTCACCTTTTATTCCCCAAATGGGGCTGTTACCGTTTTAAATTAGTCACATGCTTCTTCAACCAACCAACCCCCTCGACTATCCCCCACCCCCGTCACCATTGACTCTTTTTTTTCTTTATTATTGGCCGAACCGTGAAACGTTTATCGATTAAACCGATTTATTATGTATATATGTATGTGAATTTATTTTTTGTGTGTAATTATATTATTATTATTTATTTAATTTAATTGTTTGATTTTTTTTCGTTTAATAATGTATTTGTGTGTGTTTTTTTTTATGAATATATTTAATTATATAAACATTTATATAAAAATATTCGTATAATAATGTAATTGTGTTTTTATTTTTATGAATATATTTTTTTATATAAACATTTATATAAACATATTATATAAACACATTTATATAAACATATTCGTATAATAATGTATTTGTGTTTTTTTTTTTTTATGAATATATTTTTTTATATAAACATTTATATAAACATATTCGTATAATAATGTATTTGTGGTTTTTTATTTTTATGAATATATTTTTTTTTATATAAACATATTATGCTATTTATTTAATTATTTATTTAATTTCTTGTTCAATATATTTGTATTCCTTCTTTCCTTTTTTCCTCTCTCTCTGTAATTATATATATTATTGTTTATTTAATTATTGGATTTTCTCGTTGAATACAATATTCGTGTTCATTTTCTTTCTCTCATTATTTATTTCTGATATTCAATCAAACGCGCGAAATGAAACGAAATGAATGAATTTTGTTTTGGTTGAAAATGATAGAAGAATAATAATATAATAGGATACATTTTGTTATTGTTGTTGTTATTGTTTTTGTTGTTTTTCCCAATAAATCGCATATTCGGTCATTTATTACGACAATCGTTATAATATATTTCTTCTTTTTGTTTTTCCTTTTTTTATCCTCTTTTTTTTTTTTTTTCAACAATATCAAAGCCGTCAACGGCAGGGAAAATAATTTAGCATTGTTTGTGTGTGTTTTTTTTTTTTTGCAGGAGGAAGGGTGGTTTTTTCTCTCTTCTTCATTCCCCTCTCGACAAATTTATCGAATGCCAGAGGTTTTAATATTCAAGTCTCGTTTTCATTTTTGGCTATAGTTTATTGGCATAACGTATCGATAGGTTAAACCCAAAATTTCACCTCAAGCAAAATATTCAATATTTCCCGTATACTTGGTGGGTGGAGGAGGGAGGGTGGAGGGAGGAGGGAGGGGAGGGGCTCGGGGAGAAATAGAAAATATTATTCTACGAGCTGATAATAGACGACTTTCAGAAAATCCCTCGTTTCACGATTTGCGAGTTTATACGAACGAGGAGGGGGACTTTTTTTTCGTTATTTATTGACACGAAAAATCTACAAGATTGTTTTTATAATAGTATAATAGAAAGGAAAATTCGGAGAACGTTTTTTTTCTACGATTACTCGAAATCCTTCATTTTTATCTATCCGACTCCCTCGATCATCCTCTCTCGTTATAATTTTTCTTTTTTCTTTTTTTTTTTTTTTTATTTAAAATAACGTTATCATAATTATTTGTGCTATTAATATTAAAGAAAATAAAAAGTACCGTTTACTTATATTTTTTTGGGGGTTTTATCTTCGATCTCTATTTTACTTATTTTTATTTAATCGTTATAAAAATTATTTCGATATTAAACTAGTCATTATAATAATAATAATAATAATAATAACAATAACAATAATAATAATAATAATAATGTAAAACAATAGACGCACGGATGACGATGATGATGATAATACAGAAAGTTAAAATTAAGAAATTCTTAATTAACGTTAGAACATTTCTATTCGTTTTATCGTATGTTATATAATTATTATTATTATTATTATTATTGTAATATCTAAAAGCAACTGTTGCGAAACGTTTAGCTGATAATTGGATAATTATCGATAATCGTGAATATAGAATATTATTATTAAGTATCTCAAGCATATTGACAAAACACGATCAGCCGATCATTTTCAAAAAGTTAAATGATAAATATGACGAATACGGTAAGTAAAATCACATAACTATACGATAAAGATTAATTCAATTAAATGAGCCGTTTATTTTGAAAGTGGCCTAACTCCATTTTTCATTTTTTTCCGGTTACCCTCGGTAACATGTACAGCTTCAAATTATCTATCAATAAAGCATTTAAGATTTTTTATATTCCGAGTAAATACGGTAATTCTGGACACATAAGTTTTCAGAGTTAGTTGAAACACTGAACCGTTTAGTTTTAAAGTGGCCTAACTCCATTAGGAGTAGAGATTTTGGTGTGGTAGAAATGGCATTAAAAAAAAATAATTTACTGTTTGTCCCCCGAGAGTATTACAATATTATCAAAAAGTGTCGGAAAGGTAATAACTTTATTGTACATGAAATGAGACAAGAAGATTTTGTATCAACAAAATTATTAGAAGACGCAATTTTTAAAAGGGTCAAGAATTCTAACGGAGAACCAATAAACTGGTTAAAAATATGTTGGATGTGTTTTGTCAAAAATGAATAAGATTTTCTATAAGACATCAATAAATGAGAACGAAAATTTGAAAGTCTTGAATTTAATACCGCGTCGGGGTAGACCAAGAAAGTTCGAAAATATTGTATTGACACAACTGTATAAAAATATAAGACAAATTACAACCGCAAAATTCAAGGATATAATTGACTTATTACGATATATACCACTGGAACATCACGATTTCTTTAAATCCCTTTCACATACACAAAATGTAGATGAGTAGAAAATTGTTTTGTAATTTATGTTTGTAAAAAATATTTTGAATCGCATAATTTATGTTTTTAAAGTGTTATAAAGATATGTAAAATAAAATAAGTATTGTTTTTTCGCAATTTGAAGCATCTTAAATTATGTTGAATGGACTTCGGTTCCTTCAAATTTTATAACGAATCTGGTTGTTAATTTTGAAAGTGGCCTAACTCCATTCTTGGTAAGAAAACGCATATTATTCACTTAATAATTGCCATTATTTTAATAGGAACTGTAAATTGAACACCTTTAGATACACTTAAGCAACGTAACTCATTGTTATTCTTTACGTATATTTTGAATTGCATTGAAACGCAAACCTTTAAATATCTCAATTTAAGGTTATATGGAGTTAAACCACTTTCAAAATAAACGGCTCAAATATAATAATTGTTATATATTCGTACGGAAATGACAATTCGCAAAAAATCCTTTGTCAATTCCTAGTCCATCGTTTCTTTGTATACATTTATGTATGGGTTTAAGTGTGTGTTGTGTATGCGTTGATAGAAATACAAATGTTTATTTGTTAGTTGTGAAGTATCAGAGAGACAACGTTATACGACTACGTATTCGACTATTTTATTTATTTCGATTGTCTCATCGATACGAATCGACGATTACTTCCCATCCCAGGTAAATTAAAATTCAATACGTCGTTTCGGCACACTCTTCTATCGATTCGTCTCGTTAATAAAAAATTAAACGTACAAAATGTTTTATTCAATTTTTCCTTCTTCCTTTTTTTTTGCTTTTTCTTTTTCTTTTTTCTCCGTTTTGTTTTTTTTTCTCTCTTTTTCTCTTGCATTAGAGTTATAGTATTACGCTTTTTTTTATTTTTTGCTTTTTTTTTTTATCGAAGTCGTCGAATTACTGTTTTGACGCGACACTTCATAAAGTTATACAATACAAACAGAAAATATGTATATATATATATATATATATATATATATATATATATATATATATATGTGGTTTTATTGAAAATTTAATTTTTCTTGTTTGCTAAGTGATAAAATAATATTAAAATGATAAAAAAAAAAAATAAAAAAAACAAAAAGAAATAATACGTATAACGATTGAGAATAGAATACGTTTTTTTATTTTATTTTTATTATTTTATTTTAACCGATAAAATAATTAAAAAAAAAAGAAATAATAAGTATAACGATTAACAACAGAGTGTACGTGTTTTATTTTTGATATTACTTTTTTATTTTAACTAATGAAATAATAAAAAAGAAAAGAAATAATAAGTATAACGATTGAGAATAGAATACGTTTTTTTTATTTTATTTTTATTATTTTATTTTAACTAATGAAATAATAAAAGAAACCAATATAATAAGTATAACGATTGAGAATAGAATACGTTTTTTTATTTTATTTTTATTATTTTATTTTAACTAATGAAATAATAAAAGAAACCAATATAATAAGTATAACGATTGAGAATAGAGAGTAACGTTTTATATTTGACATTATTTTTCTCTCTTTCTTTTTTCTTTTTTTTTTTATAAATCGATACGTTACCCTCGTGACACAGAAATGTTGGTTGTAAGTAAGTTTGGCACGAATCGATTAGCAAGAGAGTTCGGAATTGTCGTCAGAGAGCTTTTGAGATCGCGGTTCGAGAATTCTAGGAATTTTCTCAATTCCAATCACGTCTGGTAGGTATCGTTAGCGCCCTTCTCTGCTTTCGAAAGCTTCCTACTTCGACATCTCGATACCATTCGGTCTTTTACGATAGAATCAGGGTGTTACAGATCCACTGAACTTTTGTCCTCGCGATCAATCGATAATGAAACTTCATTCACTTAATTATACCTCACCTAATGCACCTGTATTCAAACTTGTGTGAGATAGTCGAATGAATTATAATAAAAACAACAACAAAACATCAAACAAGATATCCGAGAATGATACAGTTCGGAGATGATTTTTTCACTAATTATAATTTATATATAATTACAAGTGTTTTCCTATAGAGTATCTAGTTTTTTTTCTTACAATTATATAACTATAACAATTATATAACTATAACAATTATATAACTAACTAACTTATTTCTTACAATATTATAACTAACTGTTTGTACAATTATTTTCAATTTAGTTCATGAATTTTTAATAAAACCATTAGATAAACCCTAACAACTGCAGATACCTTACATTATTTTGCTTTTTACAAAAATATAAACTTTATGTATATTTAAATAGAATAATGTATACTTAATGTATACTTAAATAGAATTGTAAGGTACCTGATGGTGTTAACTGAATAACAAATTTTTCTAAAAATATTTATACTTTAATTCACCTAACACTTGATGGTGTTAACTGGATAACAAATTTTTCTAAAAATATTTATACTTTAATTCACCTATCACCTGATGGTGTTAACTGGATAACAAATTTTTCTAAAAATATTTATACTTTAATTCATAAACTTTAACGCAATCTTTACGTTAGACTCTAACAACTTCACATTGTTAAAAATGAACCGTTAGATAGTGTTTGTTATTTAAATATTATATAGAATTCATTTAACGTTCAAATGTAATCCTTTAAATATTTCGAAAGAAGAAATATATGACTTAGACCACTTTCATAATTATTGGCACATATACATCATGTAAACTCAAATCTGTTCACGTATGATTTTTTTTTCATGGGATAACACCTTCACATACCTTATTAGCGATTGTATTTAAAAATTGAATAACTTTTACCGAATAGGAAGTGTTATATAAGAAATGAAAAGAAGAAAAAGTAAAAAGAATAAAAAACGTAGTAAGAAAGAAACATACTTGGACCACTTTCATAATTATTGGCACATATACATGTGGGGTTTTGAATTGTTTAATAAGTGTAGATATGAATGTGTGAATGGTATGAGTGTGAGAATGATTGAAAGGAATGAAAGAACGCATCGGTCGAGGAAAAAGAAAGGGACCGTTGCGTTAGTTTAGGATATTTGTTTAAGTTTAGGGTTACACCGTCTGGACTTTGTCGCCTTTGTATAGCTACATCAAAGCCTCCCGAACGTTCTCGATAATGTGAAATACCGGAAAAACCTTTGTGCGTGGTTTGAAATGATCGGAAATTTCCAGAAGGAATGACGAGAAACAACGGAAGACGATGGAGGGGAGGTAGGGTATAAGTAGGCGACGGAAAGGGCTGGGGCCTTCTTCTTTTTCCTGCGTTCTGCGTTCTGGGTTGCTGTGCGGGTGGTAAGTGTAACGGAGAGTACGGGAGACAACGGGGAACGGCGAAGGATTACGATAGGCGACGACGAGTCGGATTCGGGTGTTCCTTGTAGTTGTTTTCGGACGTAGAGAGTTATACTTATTGTTAGCATTAGATCATTAGATTATAGATACTTACTATTCTATCTCTTAAAAACATTATACCTTGTTAAGTATTTATTATATAAATACTGCCTTACTATATTACCATTATAAATATATATCATCTCTATACGTAAATCTTACATACATCATGTAAACTCAAATCTGTTCATGTATGATTTTTTTTTCATGGGATAACACCTCCACATACCTTATTAGCGATTTTATTTAAAAATTGAATAACTTTTACCGAATAGGAAGTGTCATATAAAAAATGAAAAGAAGAAAAAGTAAAAAGAACAAAAAACGTAGTAAGAAAGAAACATACGTGACGAGTCGAGAAATAATAATATCCTAGAAAGGATATTTTTCATGGGATCTGGGGGGAGGGGGGAGTATAAGAGATAGTACAGGATTGGTATAACAGAAGACAGATCTAGAATGGTAAGGTTGGCCGCAGCAATGGAGGATGAAGAACTCGAATGGCATGCGCCATTTCCGTCAGATGGTGGTGGTAGGGAAGAATATTTCGCGAATTCCGTCGCCGAAAAAGCGAAACTGCATGGTGCGGGGGGGTTGGGAGGAAATAAGGGATAAAACGGAATTCCGGAACAGAGCTTAACTCGGCGGCAATGAATCCTTCCGAACGCGAAACCTTTTCGTTCTGACACAAAGACGAGTGATGGTGACTGAGGGGAACGGGAAAAAGAACAAAAAAAAAATAAAAAAAAAAAAAAAAAGAACCGAGGAGAGAGAGAAGAAAAAAAACGAAAAACAAAGAGCAAAAGAAAAAAAAAGGATAAAAATAGAAAAAAAAAATTAGAAACCGAGAGAGAGAGAGAGAGAGAGAGAGAGAGAGTGAAAGAGACTATTTGTTTCGTGATATTGGTTGAAAATATTCCATGAAATGCGAAAATAGTGTCGAACAATAAAAACGAGAGAGAGATACCACGCACGCACGCTTATCGACAATCGAAATTCTCGAATATTCCATAAAAAGGGATTAATTTCGTATTTCTCTGTGATGCGTGCACGTTTGTTCGTTCGTTCGTTCGTTCATTCCTTCGTCATCCATGTCGAATAAACAATACGTTCCTGTGAACAAATAATATAGAGAATAAAATGAGAAGGGGGACGGGGGAAGAGTGGGTGGGTGGGTGGGAGGTAGAGGGGGAACGAGAGCGCGGCTTGCGGAACAAAATTAAATTGTTTTTATCGCGAGACAATTTGAATCGTAATAACATTATTTGTTTTATTTTTCCCGATGCTTTTTCAAGTGGGAAGGGAGGGGGGAGTGGTGGTAGTAGTGATGGGTACTAATTGAACATTTTTTTAACGAAAATAATTTTATCGAAAAGAAGATAGAGAGAGAGAGAGAGAGAAAGAAAAAAGAAAAAAAAAGAAAGAAAATGCAATTGTTAAAAGTTTTCAAAAGACTTTTCACTGACTAAAACCCCCGGACACCCCCAACCCCACCCCCAACCGCAACCCCTCGAAAGGAGACACGTGTTTATCGTCGAAAAAAGAAATTTTTGAGTCGGACTGTATGATACGCGAGGAAAGGCAACGATAAATCCTGAAAAACGGGGTAAATGGAGGGGGGTGGAAGAGGAGGAGGTGGAGGAGGAGGAGGTGGAGGAGGAGGAAGAAGAAGAAAAAGGGTTCTTTCTTTTTTTTTTTCGTAAAATAAGAAGGACACGATAAGATGGGAAGATTTTAGAGTCGACCCCTTTTTCGTCATAGATATTATAATCTCTGATAGAAGACTCGCGAAGTAGAAAAAGAATAAAAAAAAGAAGAAGAAAACGGGAAAGAAGAAAACGGGAAAGAAGAAAACGACGCGTTGTTTTCGTCTTGACGTCATCCAGAAATAAATCTCAACCCGAGATATGTTTGACTTTTTAATCGATACCACAAAAAAAAATCTACCCAACCACCAATCTTATCCTTCCTACCCCTATCTATTCGTCTATTCAAAAAAAAAAAAAAAAAAAAAAGACTAATAATAATACGAAACGAACCACCATGGGGGTCTCGAACGAATGATAAAACAAACGTCGGTAATTTTCGATAAATTTTTTCCTTCCTTTTTCTTTCATTTCTTCTTCTTTTTTCGTATTTGCATTTTATTCATCGAATTTTTACGTCAAAGGAAAAAACAATAGAAGATAAAAAAGTAAAAAAAGAAAGTAAAAAGGAAAATAGTAAAAAGAGTAAAAAAAGAAAAAGAAGAAGAAGAAGAAGAAGAAGAAGAAGAACGAAAAAAAGAAGAGAAATTATGACTCCGCAAAATATTGAAACTTCCAACGCGTTATTTATTGGACAATCTAATGCTTATTTCCATGTACGCGTAAGTTGCATCTGTATTGCACACATACATACATACATACTTGTACGTTTGTGTACGTGTGACGCGTGTTATTCCAGGAAGTAGAGAATTCTCCCATAGGAAAGGGAAAAAGTCGGAGGGTGGTGGGGGTGGGGATTGAAGTTGGGGTTGTTGGTGGGAGGTGGGGGGGGGGAACACGACGCCAACGACGACGACGTTCCGTTACGCGACGCGTCGGTGGGAATTTTCGTAGGGTATGTTTTTTTGTTCTTTTTTGTTTTTTCTTTTTGTTTTATTTTTTTTATCACAAAGAGGAAGAGTACCACGCTACTTTTTCCGTTTCTTTTCGACGAAAGTAGAAACGAGAGAAAGGGTAATTTTTCATTGCCGTTGGCGACGGCAAGGTATGTGTGGTATTACATCTAACGACGAAGAAGGGTTTCCTCCCCCAAACCCCCCACTCCTTTATCCCCTAACTTCCTTCTACCAGCCTACATAAAGAAAGAAAGATAAAGACACTGAGAGAAAGAGAAAGATATATATATACTTGTGCATATTACATTCATACATAAACACACAGATACATAAATACACACACACACACATATATATATATATTATTTTTCTTTTAATCTAGCTTTGAAAACACAGCAAGAGGTGTCCCTTCGATATTAAAGACATTGCATTTTACGACAAACGAACGTGTAAGTAGGATGATCACAACAAAAGCCACTTGTTCATTTTGTCAGCTTATCATTCATTATCTTTCACCGTGATCTTCTTCTTATTCTTCTTATTCTTCTTATTCTTATTCTTCTACTTCTTCTTTTGCATTATTAATTTTCGATACGATTTATTATAGTTCTCTGGGGATTCTCATTCATAATTTCATTTTCATTTGCATTTAATTTACTCGATCTTTTTTTTTTTCATTTTTAATACGATTATTATTTTTTATCGATCTTTGGTCTTAAGACGGAGGTATAATTTTGTTAACGCACGTAAGTATGAAAATAATAATTGTTATTGTAAATTATCATTCGTCGGATCTATTATATTTCTTTGTCAATAAAAATTTGGATAATTTGTTCGAAAATATTAACTCTTATCGTTTGTCAGCTTTATTTATACGCGAGAATCACTTAAGTTGTAACTTATTTCGATAAATATGGAAACAAAATTTTCAGTATTGTAAGAATAACACACATTATTGTTAGAATATTATTTATTTTTTTCTAAGTATTATATATTAGGAAGAATGAAAAGTTCGTACGTTTTTTCCATAAATATTTTCCAAGTAAATTTTACAAAAAATAATCCGTTATGCGGTTTATAATAAAATTTGTAAAACAACAAACGCACGAACATTTAATTCACCCTAATAAATAATATATGCGAGATTATTAATTATTAATAATTATTAAAGTTATCACCTCCCACGTGATTTACTACCGATACGAATTAATTCAATATGACGTACTAACAGTTATAAATAAAAAAAAAAAAAATTAAGAAAAAAATAACCGGTAGAATAATCGGACGAATAAAAAACGATATTGTTTTCTTTTCTTTTTTTTCACAAAATACAGTTCGAGGAGAAGTAGTAGTAATCAAAACGTAAAGTATAAAGATAAAAATCTCAACTCGAATGAAAAATCAATGATAGTTGAAACTGGTAATAAGAAAGCCGATAAGAATCCCTTCAAGTGATGACGTTACATCCAATTTGTGTTATATTCTATCATAGTACGTTGAAAGGATTATACGTGAGAGGTTTCTCTTTACGGATTTTTCTTTTTTTTTTCTTTTTTTTTTTTTTCAAGAAGATCTATCCTAATCGATCCCCTCCTCCCCGTCCCTTATTCGTACCACCCTTTTTTCACTTTACTATCATCACCATCCTTGATCATTTTGTTTAATCGTTACGGATTACGATTAAACGTTATATATATGAGCCGTTTATTTTGAAAGTGGCCTAACTCCATATAATCTTAAATTGAGATATTTAAAGGTTTGCGTTTCAATGCAATTAAAAATATACGTAAAGAATAACAATGAGTTATGTTGCTTAAGTGTATCTAAAGGTGTTCAATTTACAGTTCCATTTAAAATAATGGCAATTATTAAGTGAATAATATGCGTTTTCTTACCAAGAATGGATTTAGGCCACTTTCAAAATTAACAACCAGATTCGTTATAAAATTTGAAGGAACCGAAGTCCATTCAACATAATTTAAGATGCTTCAAATTGCGAAAAAATAATACTTATTTTATTTTACATATCTTTATAACACTTTAAAAACATAAATTATGCGATTCAAAATAGTTTTTACAAACATAAATTACAAAACAATTTTCTACTCATCTACATTTTGTGTATGTGAAAGGGATTTAAAGAAATCGTGATGTTCCGGTGGTATATATCGTAATAAGTCAATTATGTCCTTGAATTTTGCGCTTGTAATTTGTCTTATATTTTTATACAGTGGTGTCAATACAATATTTTCGAACTTTCTTGGTCTACCCCGACGTGGTATTAAATTCAGGACTTTCAAATTTTCCTTCTCATTCATTGATGTCTTATAGAAAATCTTATTCATTTTTGACAAAACGCATCCAACATATTTTTAATCAGTTTATTGGTTCTCCGTTAGAATTCTTGACCCTTTTAAAAATTGCGTCTTCTAATAATTTTGTTGATACAAAATCTTCTTGTCTCATTTCATGTACAATAAAGTTATTACCTTTCCGAAACTTTTTGATAATATTGTAATACTCTCGGGGGACAAACAGTAAATTATTTTTTTTTAATGCCATTTCTACGACACCAAAATCTCTACTCCTAATGGAGTTAGGCCACTTTCAAAATAAACGGTTCAGTGATTCAACTAACTCTGAAAACTTATGTGTCCAGAATTACCGTATTTACTCGGAATATAAAAAATCTTAAATGCTTTATTGATAGATAATTTGAAGCTGTACATGTTACCGTGGGTAACCGGAAAAAAAAGAAAAATGGAGTTAGGCCACTTTCAAAATAAATGGCTCATATTATATAATATTATTTTTTGAGAGGGGGCCGGAGGTGGGGGAGGGAGGGGTGAAGAAAATTCTAACGAAAATATTATCATCTTCTGAAAACGTTAACGTTAACGTTAACGTTCTCTCACCGTGATATAAAGTCAATTTAATTAAGGACAATGTTTGCCGTTTCAAAGTGCCAGAGGGGGATCAGTGCTCTACCTTCTTCTTCTTCTTCTTCTTATTTTTTCGTTGAGATTAAAAAAAAAAAAAGAAAAAAAAAGATAGGAAAATCAGTTCGTTTTTTTTACTTTCCTTCCTTTCTTCCTTTGTTTATCGTCTATTAAAAAACAAAGTTCTCGCGATTGAGAGAGCATCCCCGAAAAGATTTTCTTCTCCGTTAAATTATTCCTCTCTCTCTCTCTCTTTGTTTATCTATCTATCTTTCGTCGAACTTAAAAAAAGAAAATGATCATCTTATTTAACAGAAAATTATTATTATTTGCTAATTATTATTGCTAATATTGCTAACTTATTATTATTAATTATATAATATTAAGTTAGTATTAACTACTAATTATTGCTAACTATTATTGCTAATAATATTTTGAATAACTAAAAAAAAAAAAAAAATAAAGAAACAGGAAATACATTTAATTCTGTTTTTTAAACGATAAATACATTCCCGAAGATACATGTGTGAACAAAAAAGAAAAATATATATTGCATTTATCGTAATATATTATAGAAGATTATTTATTTTGTTTTCCAGTTCTAAGAAATCGGCAAAAATAGTAAGAAAATATTCGTGCCCAAAAAAATACATTGCATCTATGGTAAAATGGAAGATCAATCTTTCCAGTCTTAAGTAATCGACGAAAGAAAAAAATTACAATAAATGCCGGTTTCAAATTTTACCTCTCAGAATTTCAATCGTATTAAAAAAGAAAAGAAAAGAAAAAAAGCATTCGCGTGAAAACATAATCGGGGATTATTGTGTTACGATAGTTCGTAACGAAAATTCATCGAAATGGTGTGGACGAAATTTGCTTAATAAATAAAAAAAAATTTTACGAATGGTTTGACCTTCCCCCCTGCCCCCTTTTCTCACCCATCATCCACCCTCCGGTGTAATATTAAAAATCATCGAAATTATTTGTGGAAAATAAAAATTTGAACACAATCAATTAACGTATACATATTTATTCTCGTTACTTATTGTATTATTAATTTCGTTTGAAATTCACAGTATACGGATTTAATCAATTTCATAGGAATCGGATCAAAGCATTAGGTGGTTTGGTGGGGACGGGGAGGGGGGCAGGTGGAGAAGGGGGGTGAAGGGGGAGTCGAGCGTTAATGTATAGACACTTTGTTCATTCGCGCGTATATCGGACACGATCAATAAATCATTGGAACGGAAAGGAAGGCACACAATACTAGATATTAGAAAAAAATATCTCGACTGTTGATGTTTAAAACAATTCGATTGAACGCGTAATTGTTGATAATGGTAATACGACAAACGAATAAAGATATTTGATTGATCGATCGATCCGATCACCCATTTTCATTGTCCTTGGTCGTCATCGAATAATGAAATCAATATTATAACACAAGTGTGGATAATACAAATATGAAAATCGGTGTTAATGAATTACCAATTGAATACGCGGCAGTGCACGCACGCACCCACGCACTCACGCACGATGTGTTGTGTTGCTATAACATCGAATTAGTATTAAACGCGATTCGATTTCCAATTAATTAAATACGATTAGCGAGAATAAGAGAAAGTGTGCCCTTTCTCCCTTTCTCACCCCTCCCCCCGTGTGCGTGTGTCAGAGTTGGTGGCTTTGTTTCGTTAAGAGGATATACCATAAACACACACATATACACACGCACACAGAGAAAGAGAAACGTATATGGAAAGTACGTACACGGATTCGGAAAATTTCATTTACGTTAAAAACGTACGTTTGACTACTTCGAGTACACATCTCGAGTTAAACGTGTAATATTTAATGCAATAGGATACAGACAAGACATAGAAAAGAAAAAGAACAAAAAAAAAACAAGATTATATTATTCGAATCGAATTAATAGAAATGAGAAACGCGTAAAAAGAATGGGGAAAAGAAAATATCTAAACAAAAAAGATAAAAAGAAAAATAGGAAAAAAAGGACACACACGTAGAAAAGCAATTACGTTTACACACTCTCGTGCAACGACTGTGAAATCCGATATTACGGAACGAACGAACGAACGAACGTAGGTATATTTCCTTCTTTGATAAACCTGAACAGATACACATTTGTACACCTATACGACACGTATATATATAAATACATCTATATACATATTCACCATTTATTCACACGTACACGCATTGAATTATCGAACGGTCTCGGTGGTTCGTCGAAACTGGGCTCGTCCGGAAAGAGAGAACTCGTGTATCCGTTTTTCTTCGTGAATGCCACTTTAATTATCTCCATATAAAAGGGTCGTCGATGCACCTTGACTCTATTACCGAACCACGCATACATACATACACGTATATACGTGTACATAAAGTTTTATACACAGAGATAAGAATACATATGAATACGATGACATAAAACTCTGACTCAAACACACGCACGCACACTCACACACAAACAGGTTTCACATGCGTATCGTTAAAACGACTAATTAGAGCTGCTTAACGTGTAAATCGATATGGTCGTTTGAAATCTTCTCTTTCTTTCGAAAATAAAAGAAAGAAAGAAAGAAAATAAAGATAAAAGAGTAAATGTATGATCATTATACACGAGTTTTTAAAATTGTTCGATAAATTACGTTTTTTGAGTCATCGTTGTTAATAATACTCGAGAGAAAAAAATATAAGGAAACTTTTTCAGTCTTCCTTCATCCCCCTCCCCATCCCCTCCTTCTTCTTCCTCCTCCTCCTCCTCCTCTTTTATCTCAAGAATGTTTCGTTAGGTTTATTTCTATACACTTCTTTGAGTGTCACACTGTATAAACCCAAGCAAGTTTCTTGCTCTCGTCTCTGAACTAACGAAATTACTTTTACCTTTACACCGAGAGTTAGTTTTAATCATCAATGTTTAAACATTCACTACTTTGATCCATTTGAAAAAGGACACACAGAAAATACACGTATACACGTACAAATTTTATTTCTCTTTTCCAAGCTTACATTCTTTCCTCCTCCTCCTCCTCCTCCTCCTCCTCCTCATCATCTTCCTTCTTTCTCTTTCGATATACAGGGTGTGGCATTTACATCGAGAAACGTTTTAATATATTCCAACGATAATAATTATTCTCGGATATATATTTCGTTCAAACTGTAGGTAGTACACTCCCTTTTTCTTATTAAAAAAACAAAAAAAAATAGGAAAGAAACAAAATTTTTACCGGTAAAACCATAAATAATATATCAGGGATATTTAAACGTTCCGATTTAAACATACCTTTCCCGCTTTTCTTTTATTTTTCTCTTGTTTAAAGCTTAGAACATTTAATTGCAATACTTTTTAATAACCGTTTATATTTCAAAAATATTATTTATACTTATATTTAATATTATATATTATATTTAATAATTATATTTAATATTTAATAATTATATTTATATATGATATATATATAATAATTAATCATTATTATTTATCATATATACTTATCATATATATTTATCATTATTATATTTAATAATGATAAAAGAAAATCGCGTTTCAAGTCACGTCCTATACGTTCGGATAATTGAAATTCGTTAGAGCTTTCTGTGAAAAGAATCAACTAAAAATACAAACAAGATAAACAAAAGATAGAAAATAGTGGAAACAAAGATAGGTGATTGAGACTAAGGGTGGGGAGGGGGGACAGGTGGGGGTAGATTAATTCAACGATAGTAATTCGGGATTCAAAAAAGATAGACATAATCGATTTCCCATCTTCTTCCTCTTCTTCCTCTTCTTCTTCTTTTTCCTCATGATCTAGTTTTATGGTATATTTTTGATGATGACATATACATGTGCCGTATAACTCAGTTCTCTCATTTAATACGTTGCTAGCCGCTTGTTTTTCGATCTATTCGTGCACGGTATTGGCTTTATTACATTTCCTCTTATTACTCTACTCGTTCCACTTTTCCCTCCATCGTTTTTTCCCCACCCTACTTTAACCCATCTCAACCCCAACACCCCACCCCACCCCCTCCACTTTTGCCCTACTCTATCGTATTTTTCTCTACCAGCATTTCTCTCTTTCTATCTTCTTTTTTTTTTTCTTCCTAACCACCCTATTTTTTTTGTTTTTTGTTTTATTCCTACACTCTCTTTCTTTTTCTTTCTCTTTCTTTCTTTCTTTCTTTCTTTAATATCCCTTTTTCCTTTTTTATTCTTTAAGGAACCCTTTATTGTCCTACCGACACCATAGAGACGTCATGGTGGGATCGGGTAATGACACGGAAGTAGTTCGGAGTTTAGATACGACCAAACGACCCTCTCTACTTTTCTTATCGACACCTGCGACATGTTCAATCAGGGTAAACAAAAAAATCCCCTATCTCATTCTATTTGTCTGTCTGTTTCTCTCTCTCTCTCTCTCTCTCTCTGTCTCTCTTTCTCATTTTCTTTCTTTCTTTCTCTGTTCGTCTATCCACAAATAATTTTCTTTTTTCTATTCTCTACAACGTTTCAAATGATTCTTATTTATACCAAATGACGTATCATTTATTTACGGGGGGGTGGGGACCCGGATTTTTTCTACGATTACGCAATAAAAAAATAGTCATCGATAACGAGTTGGAATAAAAAAGAATATTAATCTTTAAATACAATTTAACAAATGTAATTATTTTAACGCAAATACAATTATTAATTATACAATGTAATCCCCTATTCCAAATCCCCTATTTCAAAAGCTGCAGATTGATAATCGTTATAAAGAATATTTTATTGATTGGAAAAAGAAAAAAAATAAAGATTATTACATGTTATATTATATGCTTGATATATTGGAGAAAAAAAATTAGATTAGAAAATAATATGAATTTTTTTGTATGTTAAATAATTCAAAGTTGCACGGGGTTTATATAGGATTAATATATTAGATTTACCGTTGATTATATTTGATTATTAATTATACTTATTTTGATTGGAGTGTGTCGATCTATTTAACTTATATAACAAGATTGAAATATTTTATACAAAGAAAAAGTATAATTTTTGTAATTTAATTTTAACGATATAGATTTATCATTTAATTAAAGCTTCGTTGAATATATTTCTTACAATTGGATATAAGTTACGTTTTTGAAATATATTTTTCGTATAAAATAATTTTATTAAATAATTTAAATTAAATTGTAAAAATTTTACAAAGATTTTTACATCTATTTTTATTGTATGACATTAGATTTTTTTTTTCTTCATATAAAAAGAATTAAAGTGATACCTAATTAGATGTAAAATAAGTATCAATCGGAATAACTTATAGAAATATTATTATATTATTGGATTAAGTGTTTTAACAAAATGATATTATACTTCGATAAAACTGCAGCATTATTCTCGTCCGATGTACGAATCAAAATTAACAATTATATAAACTAACAAGATTGAACTTTCATGTTCGGTCTCATCCTGAATCTTCGAAATTTGTTCAACTTTACTCGCTTACAGATAGTTCGTGTACCCGAAGAGTAACCCAATTCAACCCGAAACGGATTACGCGTTCGCGAATCGTTGTAATCCCATCCTAACTTGTTTTTTAAATTTTCATCTAAATTTTTTCTTTATGGACCCCATAAATATATCGTTATATAAAGTTTATCTCTTTTCGTATACAGCAAGATAATATTATATAATATAAGTTACCTGAAGTGTGTTGTAAGAACCAACATAAAGATTATGTTACAATTCATGGATTAAATTATAAATAAACCTTTGAATACACACATAAAATTGATCTCTGTTTGTACAAAGCAAGATAATACAATATAATACAATATATCTAAAGGCGTGTAAGATTGCATAAAAATTTTATAAATAAAACTGAAAATATATTTACAAAATATTTATCTCCACTTATTTGACTATAAAAAAAAAACAAATGGATTCTATAGAAAAATATTCTTTCTAGTATCCATAAATATTGTAAATAATTTGCCAATATAATTGACCCTCAACTAGCTATTCTTATATTTCATTAAACCATTGCAAACCAACCAACGTATGTTTTTAAAAAATACTATTTAAGTTTATATACATTATATTAATTTATTATATTATTTACCTAGGCTCGTATAAATTTACTGTCTAATTCCGAAAAAAAAAAAAAAAAAAAAAACTGGTGTGTGTACTTATGTACGCACGTAAGAAGTTATACTTCTTTGCCGTACCAAAACGAACATAACCTCTATAACC
>QUOG01000034.1:787684-813165 GCA_010416905.1 Polistes dorsalis | reverse complement strand
AAAAAAAAAAGGTGCTAATTACTATGAATAACAAATACGCTCTCGAATTTGAAATTCCGTTTTTTTCTCTCTCGACGATTATCGCGAGCTATTTTCATTTCCTTTCATATTTTCTTTCATTCATTCCTTCTTTATTTCTTTCTTTCTTTCTTTCTTTATTTCTTTTTTTCTTTTCCTTCCTCCATTCCCTAGCCACATCCAGAGTATAAAATATAGAGATAAAGTATATCCAAACAATGCTTTACTCGTTAAACGTGAGAATCCGAAAAGTGCAGAAACGGTGGAAGTGCGTGTTTAAAAAAAAAGGGAAAAAAAATAGAAAAAAAAAAATAGAAAAAACATAAAAGAAAAGAAAAGGAAAGAAAAAGGACGCAAAAGGGGGGGAGAAGAGAGTCCCGAGGGATATATGCCGAAAGCGTTCGTTTCCACCCCGTAATAGTAGTCGCTTATAGCACTCGCATCGGTGTTGAAAAACCGTGAGCTGCTTTTCACCACCTACCATAAAATAGAGAAAGTGAGACAGACGGATAGAATGAGGATGTGGAAAAAAGAAACAAACGGATAGACGGTATAGAGTGAAAAAGTGGAAACTGGACTGAGAATAGGTGAGAAAGAAGGACAGGAAGATGGGTAGGGTACAAGAGGAAAACTCAATGAAGGGTGAAAATGGTTGAAAATAAAAATCTCAAAAGTCTAAAACTCGAAAGAGAGAGAAAGAGAGACAGAGAGACAGAGAGAGAGAGAGAGAGAGAGACGCGTCAGCATTTTGTTCGGATTTTTCCACACGATAGAAGGGAAGCTGCTACGGTAAAACTTCCGTTTTCTGTAGGAACACCATAAACGGAGAGAGAAAGGTCCACTAAAAACTAGCCGACCCTTCTGTTTTAATAAACTCACTGATTTAATCGTTTGCGTAAGGATAAAGGTAAGTAAAGTTTGTTTAAACTATCCGTAGTTATTATCTTGACTCTCTCTCTCTCTCTTTATCTCTCTCTCTCTCTTTGTCTCTCCTGTTAGTTGTATTTTCTAAATTCTAATATTATTATATTATTATTTTATTAATGAAATAATATACGTATGACGTTATAATAATGCGTACATATTAATTCTACGCGTTCCCATGGTTGTTTGGTTAACGGAGTTTAGTTTATTTTTGTCGAGTATTTGATAATTTGTAAGTTTCGTAGGATAGTGGAATAATAACAAAGAGAAGAAAAGAAAAAGAGTAATTTGGTATTATGTATTAAACCTTCTTCGGCACGGAATGTTGAAAAATCAAATGACTCACGTTGAGGAAATATGTTTGATTTCTTCTTAATATTGTACTAAATTGGTTAAAATAATTTTGATTGTAATAAAAGAATTTACATGATATAAAAACATAAAAAATAAAATTGTTTTTTTCTTATAAATGCACATTTATGCGTGAAAAAAGGTGAGACACTTTTAATAAAACCATACCCTAAAAGAGTAAATTTAATGTATATTATTAACAATAGAATTCGTATTTTTGTCTATATTATTTCCAAAATAAAAGAAAATATATTGTCCACTATTAAATTCACCAAAATTTCATTTTATATTAAGATATATGATTTGTTTATTTTTTTTTTAAAGCGATCATTTAACAACTCACGGTAGGATTAAGTAAATTTAGCGTTCAAATTTGTGTCTTCTATAATATTTATTATTTAAATTGAATATATATATAAAAAAATGTAAAAAAATACCGAAAAGCGGAATTGGTGAAATAGTTGATCGATGTAATCGAATTACCGAGAGATCGTAGTCGTTATAGTTGGGTAAATAAATTTTGCTCGTTGGATCAACGGACCTCGGAGAATGTGTAAATAAATGTCAAACGTCAGCCCTCGGAGTTCTACTCTGCGTAAATACGTAACACACAGCGGTTACTTCGTTGTCTCGGGACTTCATGGACCGACAATGATCAACAAACCGTGTTAGTTAGTGCGCGACTCGTAATCGTGATTAAGCCATCAGATTGTTCGATAATTGAAATTACGATAAACTCGCCGACGAAACTCGGTGTTTCGTGTTTATGTATTAAGGCTTATAGCCTAGCTATCTAGCTAGCTAGCTAGCTAGATAGCGAGAGAAATGATGGAGAAATTCGAACAGGTGTCGGAGACGACAGCATGATAAACATTAATAGTTCAATGCTGTATCTCTATTTATTCATGTTTATTGAATCATCCAAACGATTATTACAATTATTGATCAACCGTTACATTATTCGTCACCTCGTGTCTCTCTTTTACGTTATAATATTATTATATTCTGTTTCTTTTTGAAGTTATACTTCTTTTGGCGCGTTAGGGAAAATGTAATGGGGAGTGATTTTGTTCCGAGCATCTGGAAAAACGACACCGTGAAGTTTGTCAGTATTTACGAGGCGCAGCAAAGCGATTTCAAGTATACGGCATGAAGTTGTCTTCTTTTCTTCTTCACCCCTTTTTTTCTCAAGCGGGTCACCTATCCGAGTATTAATCGTACTCAGCGCTGCTTTACTTAAATGATCGAGCGAGAACAAATGCTGTAACCGCGCCATGGCTGTTGACGCGTGAAGTTATTTGATATATCTCTCTTATATTTAGTGTGGACTGATATCTATATTTTGATATTTTCTTTTCCTTTTTTTTTATTCTTTCTTATATATATAATAATTATTATTTTCTTTTTTAAGTTATTTTTTTTCTTTGAAGTTTTTTTTGAAGTTATTTTTGAGGTTATTGAGGTTATGTTCGTTTTGATACGGCAAAGAAGTATAACTTCTTACGTGCGTACATAAGTACACACACCAGTTATTTTGTTTTAAGTTATATTTTTTTCTTTGAATTTTTTTTTTGAAGTTATTTTTGAGGTTATTGAAGTTATGTTCGTTTCGGTACGGCAAAGAAGTATAACTTCTTACGTGCGTACATAATTTTTTATATTTTGCTACGAAATTGTTAAGAGAACGGTAATTTATATGCTACTCATACTAAGTAATAAGTAATGTGTGTTGAGTGTGTGTGTGGGAATGCGTGCGCAATAGTTGCAGCGATAGAAAAGAAAGAAGAAAAAACGGAAGTAGTGTTAAGATGGCCGGGTATGTAGTAAGACTGAATGTGCATTGTATCCCTAAATATTAATGTAATCTATAAAAATGAAGTGTGAAATATACATAGAATAGTACTTAAAATAATCCCATAAGTGAAGGGTAAAATATATTTATTACGATAAACCTCTCATTTCTTAACAGAAATATTTAACTTAACGGTATTAAATCTTGACAAAAATATTTTATTGTTGTTGTTGTTATTTAGATAAAATCTCACGTTTTTATTAATTACGATTTTTCTAACTTATCGTTCCTTTATTTTGTTTATAATAGTTTTGAAAAATGAATAATTAATCGAACGGATGAAAAAGTTAAAAAGAAATAAATTATAATAGGTTTTTCGGTACTTGACAAGGAATGACTTTTGCGTTTGGCAGGAAGTTAAAGAGTTGAAAATTGTCCATGGCAGTTTTTTTTAGAAATTCTAGTAGAGAGAAGGATAGCACTCTGGAGACTTGGTAGAAGGGTAAGGTAGTTGACGCAGTAGTGGTGGTAGATGCAATAGTAGTAGTAGTAGTAGTAGTAGTAGTAGTAGTAGTAGTAGCAGTCAAGGACTGGTCAGACGAGTGCAATTCAAATCGCCGGTACAAGAACTCAGGTTTGGTCAGTTAGTAGTGGTACCTGACGCTTCTAACCATGATTCTATTGGACGGGTACGACACTGGTAATAAAGTATGTGTGTGCCGTCGTTTAGTGTTCTCAATGTATGTGTGTGAATGTGTCTGCGCGACCGTTTCTAGGTGTGCGAGAGAAACATAGCTTTAACGATAAACTCCCACGTTAGCTCCGTAAACGTAACTCGTTGCAGACGGGCGTTAAACCGCGGAAGGAGTACTTTAAACGATAAAACCATCACGTCTATAACACTAAATTCATACTATTATATATATATTTATATACTATACTTTAATAACATTTTCAACAAAAATATATATCTGTTTTATTATTATTTATTTTAACATCCATTATTATAATAAACCATAAAGTCTAACTTTAAATTCATATCAACTATTATATCCTATACCGTCTGAAAAAATTCATATAAATGAACGAAACGTATCGAAATATATCATTATGTTTATTACAAATATATCACATAACTTGCTAAATTATTAACTAAAATCATGATATTTTTATTAATCATTAATATATATATATATATATTGAAATATATTTATTATATATTATATATTATATATTATAATGTAATTTGCCAAAGAAAACTATTCTATCCGTTAATACGATCCATAGAAAAACAATTTAATTTATATATATATATATATATATACTTTGAAACGATTATTATTATTATTATTATTTTATGCTAAGGATAACGAATTTATTTATTATTTCTTTTTCTCTTAACGACAAAGCTCGAAGTAATAATTATCGTTCTAAGCAATGATCAACGGAATCGTCGAAACGTTTTCTGAATAAATCGTAAGAGAAATTGGCATCGACGGCGTCAACGGTCTGTTTTTAAAAGGTGTAACAGGAAAGGGATAATGAAAATGAAAATGAGAACGAGAATGAGAACGAAGAAGAATGGTAAGGGGGAAGAAAAAGCATTCGCGTTTTGCTATAGTAAAACAATGAAATGTAATTTCTCCTCACGGGGAGAAAAGTTTACAGGACAACGAGAATCTCATTATTCTCGTCACTTCGATAATACATATTTCGAAGTGGCATTAGACTTCCTTATTCCACTACTACTACTACTACTACTACTACTATTACTACTACTACTACTACTTCACCGTCCCATTTCTTCTTTCTTCGTATACGTTTATCATCGGTTTTCTCCTTTTGGAATAATCTCAACTTGAGTAACCTCGTCAGCAAACACCCGACGAGAATTATTATTCCAGGACCTGTACTAACAATCGCTTTGCCCACTACCGTTGCCACCCATTTCGGATGAATTCATTCAAACGTACATACTACTAACACCTTTCCTTTCCTTCTCTTCTCTCCCACCCCATCCCACCAGCTCCTATTTAATTATTATGTTAAATCAACACTGACCACGTCTTTCTCAGTAAGTTTATTTTTGTTTTATATTTTAAACCGATATTATTAATCGTGTAAACGAAAAAAGATTGAGAATGATGATGATGATGATGATCGATCTTCTCTGGTCTGGATGCAAGGGTTAAAGGGCGTTACTATTTAGATAACAGTTTGTCAGGATTAATAGTTAAGAGTACACATATATTTAATCATACATAAAATCACTTAAATATAAGGCTTCAAAATAATATAATCATAAACGTAAGAAAACATAAAGCATAAAAGACGTAACACATAAGACATAAGAACTAATAATCACTCAATAAGAACACATAACACTTCAACATAATACGACCACTTAATATCTCGACATAATACCATAAGACTTCCTAATACTTAATCATAATACATAACTCCAGTGCAATCATAATACTTTTCGAAGCTCAATCATAAGACTAACCCTATTCTTTTCTTATGCATCGGTCCTACCGCTGACGGGGGGGGGGAAAGGTACGCAAGGCGGTCCTAGTCCCTTTTCCGATCCATTATTGGTCATCAACCGTCTTTCTTCCAAATCTATCTAACACCCCAGAGTGGGAGTGCGTACAAAGTGTTCTCGAAATCTCCACAGTCTAGACCACCAGACGTTACTTGATCGGAAATAAATATTATATTCCTTTCTTAAGGGGTTATACGCAGTTAGAATTTTTAAGAAATCGATTTTTTTTTTTTTTCATTTTCGGAATGTACATATATTTAAATATATTCTCTGAAAATTTCAAATCGATCCGACAAATATTCTTCACTTCATGTTAGCTGCAAAGAAAAATTTTTAACTATGTGTAAACGTCTCTTTGAAACTTTAAACGCGTTTTTCTCAAAACGGTATTTTCAAAGTCGGTGATCTCGATTTTTCAAAAACAGGTTAACCGATCGGTTTCGAATTTTTACACAATCTTCTTAGATATATTCCTCAGGTATTAAGTATAAGGAATAATTTGTAAAAAATTTATTACTAATTTTTTGTAACAATTTAAAGCGAAAATTTTAGTCAAAAACAACAACTTTTTTTCAAATAGACGCCATTTTGTCAAAAATCAAAATTTTTATTATTCCTTGGTTTTAATACCTGCTATAATCTATCCTTTAAAAGAATCCACCATATTTTTTAATTTCAATAATCAAAACCGCCAAAATGGAGATCACCGCCAAACGTCTTTTTTTAGAGGACGTTCAGGAAATCATCTACAGGAGCGGTGCAGATTAATATTTTTACATAATCGACGCGCTATTGTATTCTCAAAAGTTGGCTCTATTTGAATTACTATCACTTTTGTTTGAGAAATAAAAACTGTTTCTAGACAAAATTCATGAAAATACGTCTTTTTCGAGCCTCGCAACTGCGTATAACCCCTTAAGAGGACCCTCTCTTACGAATTCTACAGTTCCATAAGTTTTCTATTCTATCGTAAAAAAAACTAAGATTAAATTATCCTATAGCCTATCCTAAACTAATATTAAATTATTATTAATACAATCGGAATTATTTCGCGCTCAATTTTATACCTGTGAAATGTGCGCGATCGATATTAATAGCAATATGCATTCGTTTATGCAAATAACGAATGCAAGAGATTATAGGAATCTTGGAGAAGTGGACAAACAGAGAGAAAAAAAGGTGTGTACAAAATTGGGAGTCTTGTAAAAGGTAAAAAGTAACGAGAGAGAGAGAGAAAATAAAAAGGTCGTATCATTATAATATTTTAATTAATGAAATCCTTATTAACCATAAGAGTAAGTAATTAGAATTTTGCCAGACCGTATCTTCCGCGTATAATTAGAAAAAAAAATAATATTTTACATTAACCCTTTTACTTGTGCACGAACGTTAATTGCGATTTTTTTTTGGTCGGTAACGCGTAGCAAATAACGCTACGCGCAAATGAAAGGATGAATAATGGGTATAAAAAAAATGTTGGTTGCAAAACAGATAATAAACTAATAATTTTTGTAATAAATATAAGTACTAAATATAGTACTAATAATAAATATAAATACAGGTAACCCTCTCCTATAATACGATAAATAGATTAATAGATTCATGGCGTGTTATATGAGACCTAAAATTCATTATTTTTTTTGCATCATTATTGTAAGGTAATTTATATGAATATATGAAATGAATTGAATTAATTCACCATTGTATAATGATATCGTTTGAAATCATACCGACCGTAGCTCGCAAATCTCCTTGTTTCCCCTGCTTGAACATTTTTAAATAAAAAGAAAAAGAAAGAAAGATAAAAAAAAAAGAGGAAACAAATGATAAACGACGTTCAAGATAAAAGACATTAAGCTGAAGGTAGATTTACGTGGGATATTTTGAAGACCTGATATTTTGAAGATGAGAGCAAAAGAATACGACACAAGCTGCTTTTGAACGCGAACATAACGTCAGAGTATCTTCCGCTTGGTTCGAGAAAAGAGAAAGAGGGCAAAGGACCAAAGGACGAAGAATAAACTGAGAGAAAAAATCCAAAGTATAATATAACGTAAGATTTCTTTCCCTATTCTCCAACTTAAAACCCACCCGCCCCGTCATTCCTTTTCTTTCTTCTTTATTTTATCATAAAATCATCGCGTATTCAAAAAAAGAAAAAAAAAAGAGATAAAATACAAGAGAAAATCGTTTTTTCGATAATCCTGGTGAGTAGAATCCTTGATATTAGATTTGTTTCTATCTCATTTAATATTATCTAAAATAATTTCATTTATTTCAACATTAAAATAAATATTATAATAAAAGTAAGTGAAAAATTGGATAAAACTTTGACGGATTTGTAAGAAAAATATGAAATATAGAACATTCTAAGAGGTTTCTAGATTTAAAAGTTTGAGATTTTATAATTGTCATTTATTTATTAAAAGTCCTAACATAATTAGTTTACTCGAGATTGGGACATAATCATATTTTCAAAATTTAAAGTAAATGGTACTCGATTATCGTAAATCAATTGAAAAGTAAAATATTTCATAAAATTAATTTTATTATATTTTTTGTGTAGGAAAAGATAAATTTTGTGAATACTCGAATTGTAAGGTTCCTAAGGATTATTATAATTTAAAAATGAGTTATTGGCAAATTACAATTTATAGATACTAAAAAAAATTTCATAGTTTTCTTACAGCCAGATACAATAATTGGACAAGAACGTTTTGCAAAAATATTTCCGATTCAATCAATAACCTCTGACATAACCCTTAGGAGGGCAATAACACCTTATGGAAGCTTGATTTTTATGTGTGAGGTATACCTAATTAAAGTGGTATACTATTTAACTCGCCAAAGTGTCGGTTAAGATAATATATAGGAAAAAAAAGAATACAATTTAAAAAAAAAAAAAACGTTGATGATTAACGTTGAATATAATTAAAAAAAGGTTGCTACTTCACAAATATTTTGAAAGCTACATTTGGTATAGAATTTTAAATAAAAATGTATATGTAAAATTTAGTTTTTGTGTGTGCCTTCAAAAATGCATAAATACATATATATTTTAAAAAGTAAGAAAATCAAAATGGGTAGATAATAAATCCAACGATGATCACCTGTAACAAAAAGAAAAATATATTAATCATACAATCAAGTGATATAAGAGCCTGACGTATAAATCGTCCAATTCGCAGATGCACTTTTTAATTGAATTCATTATCTATTTTTATCAAATATGTAATTACCGTTGCAATAAAATTAAATTTAAACGCGTGATTTTACATTTACATAAAATATATGAAAATAAAGAAATAAGAAAAGAACAAATATTATGTTATAAAAAAAATAATATCTATTAATTATTGTGAAACATTTTAGAATTGCATTTTATAGAAAAAAAAATTGCAAATTTAATAAAATACGAACACAATGAAAAATTCTAAAGACGAGACAAAAAAAGAGAAAATACTGTAATATTAACCGAACGTTATTTATGCTTCAAAAATTTATAATACAAAAATTTTTATATTTCTGACTCTAACTAAAAACATATGCATCTTTTTGACGACTTTTTCGGACACAAATTTGGTGTCCCAAGGAGATGGAATGGTCCATCATCTCCAATTAAAATTACAAATTAATGACGAGCAAAAAAGTAATACAATAAAATATAATATATGACTAGAAAGCTATTCTCGAAAAGTTCGAACTTGCTGTTGAACCTTTGAAAATAACTCAATAGTCTATGTAGTTGCCCTCTTCAACCACATTTAAGTGGGGGCCTCTTCGGCATTAGCCTCTTCGGCATTTAGCCTCTTCTTTCTTCATTTCCTGAAAACTGCATTGGACATTTTCTACACGCGAGTAAGATCTTTCATACTACTTTTGCAAATTACCTCGTATTTTGTTTAGGATGATTGTAATTTTTAATTCTTAAAAAATGAGTGTAAATTTCCCGTTAGTTATTCAAGCTCATAGACCATCAACGAACTTAGAGTTCATTGACAGATACACGAGCACAATTAAACGAATGTCCAAGCAGATAATTATCGATGACCTAATAACACGTCGCACTTTTAATGTCAAAAAACAAAATTGAATTGAAATAAATATTGCAATAAATGTTATGCATTTTCTTGCTATATTTTCATTTCATTCATTCGTTATGTACAATAATATCAAATATTTCTAAATGGGAAAATCGCGATTGTGCGAAGTGCTAATATTATAATACTTAAAACTAAGTATCTAATGGATCAAAGTATTTGCGAATTTGTTCGACTCTACCTCGTTTGAGATAGAATCGAAATAGAAATAAATCTTTCAAATCGTAGCAAATTCCTTTGAATCTCATAATACATAATAAAGATTACAGAAGAGTTACAAAATAAATCTACAAACCAAGAATAATAGAATGAAATATTATAAATTTGTAACAATTCTGTAAAAACCAGGAGGCGAAATTTCCACTCCGGAATGGAAGCAAACCTCGTGCCTTTCCTGGATCCTACCTACTTAAAATTAAAGTTTTCACATTCTCTCAGAGAAGTATGCTACCTGCCAGCCTATTACCCATATTTAAACAGAGCAAATACACATACGTACCCACCCACTCACTCCACGATTCTCTCACATACCACCAGGGTGCAAAATCCTAAACTAGAGAGCATGCCCCGGGGCACCTCCGACACCCTAGTTCAAACGCGTGTTTTCTAAACATATGGGAGTACGTACCAATGCTGTAATCGACTGTCAAGGCTAATGATTATTGCAAATATGACTAATGCAAAAATACAAGTATACACTAGTATATATCGCATACTAGTTATATACGAGTATATCATTGTTTTCACAAATAAATGCGGTAACTATACTATTCAAAACGATTTTATTTAAAAAAATAATTAGAAAAATTTAATATAAATATAAAAATACAAATATATTCGTATTTTTCATACCATAAATGATTCTACAAGTAGTATTCCGAGTATTGAATGATGGATCGATTAAAAATAATCGCGAAACGATGTACAATGCACACACCTAATACGCACACACAGGTGCAATGTACACCGTGCAATCACTAGCACAATAACAGCCGCCAATAGGGGAAATACTTAAAACTAAACCCACGCTAACTATTTCTCACCCATACGTATAACACCTGGGCACACGCATAGATGAGAACGCAGAAAGTATAGGGGGGAAGAAACGGGAGATTAGTATATTAGAAGCTGAAATCCTGAACTAAAAAAACATGATTAACATACATAAATACATCAAAACATTTTATCTTATAACATATATCAAAACATTTTATTTTATCTAAACGGGCTAAGATTCTACAAGTCATTTGGATCTTACTTTTTGATTATGCAAGAGAATTATGTGTTAAATTTAATTTTTTAATTTTTAAGAATTTAAAAAAAAAAAAATAAATAAATATAAAAAACCTCGGACGACTCCTTTCATTAAGATGGCTGTTCTAATAAAAGAACTGGGATTTGAGCCACCACTTAACTGCTAGAATCTATCCGTCGCGAATGAGTTTGTCTTCTTGCTCATTTATTTATAATATCGACGTATCTATATATCAAAATTAATCGCGATTAGATAAACTAAGTAAAAAGCAATGCATGTCAGACATTTATTTCATTCTTTTTTGGACGAAAACGAGTAAATAAATGCTCGATTTTACCACTACTAACCACGAACAAAACACGTAATTAAAAAGAAAGTACATTAATTAGTTGCATTATTAATTAAATGAATTTAACCGGTGAGACAAGAAAACCTATCCTGAACTAATATAAAATATACAATTAAATATAGAATACAATATACAATTTTCATGAGTAACTCCTAGAAAGGAATTACTCATGTGCTCGTCACTAATTTATTGGAATAATTACAACCAGTAACTCGTGCCGATTAGGACCTTTCATTCTCGACATGATTGAGCACCGGAGGAACTTTAAATTTTTTTACTCACTGCGTAAGAAGTTCTACGATGGCTCCTAAACACTCCTACTTCTCAGCAAGTGTTGTAGTCTGACGATCGAAGAGTACCTCGATTTGGTATTAAAGGAGATCCTCCGAAGATCCACCGAAGATCCACCGAAGATCCACCGAAGATCCACCGAAGATCCACCGAAGATCCATCGAAGATCCATCGATGATCCATCGAATAATTCATCCCACATCTTTGATAAGGTAGAAAGTTCGTCATCATATCTGTAAAATAAAATAAAACAAAATGATAAGTTATATGTAATATGATCCAAAATCGTATCAAACGAAAACGAATAAAATATTAATAAAAATGAATACTTACAATGCATTCCAATGAGATGAAACTCAATTGCACCATGGTGATGCACCTCGCGTGAATCTAAAAACGCGGTATAAACGAAAATAAGAAACTATAGATGAGTTTCTTATCGCGAAAACCTAAATTTTATTATACGGCGAACAACACTGGCTCTAATTCGCGTTTGATTTTAATTTATTATGCGCCCGATCACTGATTCTACACAACTAATTCAAAGACTGCTTTGCACACAGTCAATGCAAGTAGAAAAATCTTCATTGATGCACTGATTCTAATACGCGAACAGTCTGTGCGACTGTTTAAAGATAAAAATACAACTTTACTCGAACAAACTCTAATGCAATTACTGCTTTGGTCGCAGTTAATTTAATATATAAATTGCAAAAATAGTTCACGAACGCGACGGAATTGAAATTAACGAACGAACGTAATTCTAATCCGTGATTTTAATTTTATTTAAACGATTCAACACTCCCGTGTATTGCTTCGCGCACGATTGCAATCTGAAACAGAAATAAAAAACGATACTATTAATATCATTACTATTACTGAAAACAATTAAAATGTTTGTCGAATTATTAAATACAAAAATATACTCACTTTCTATCTCCATCGATGAATGCACGATGGGTTTCCTACCCTTAGGATGACGATGACAATGCACTAACACTGATTCTACAACTGCATTATTTGCAGTTAATTCAATTAACACTAGATTAATGGACTAACAATAAACAAATTTGACTCATATCAAATTTCTTTGCTACATATGCTACATATATATAAAATTTGAATATTTTTTTTTTAAAATATAAGTTGATTTTTAATACAATAATAAAATATATGTAAATATTAATTCCTCCCCTCTACAGATTTCTTAATGCAAACAATTTTTGTATGTTTTTAAAAAAATAGTAAATAAAACAGTAATGAAAAAATCTAGTGGTAAACGAATTTCCAAATGAATTTATTTAATAAATTGTAACACTATTCCAACGATGATCTGAAACAAAAATAAAAACAAGATTATATAGACCATTGATATAAAAACATTATTATAATTATTAAGAAACTGTTCAAAATAAAAATTGGCTTACGTTTATTCTTCAATGATGAATGCACGATGGGTATCCTACCCTTAGGATGACGATGAGCACACGTTTAAACCGAATAGAAGAAACTAACGGAGTTTCTTTACCCGAAAAAACGAAACTTTTACATACGGCGTACAACACTGAATCTACTCTTTCCGATTCTTTTATATTTTATTTTATCGATGCAACACACGAGTACTTCATTGCTTACGCGCTCGATTGCAATGATGTTCTGAAACGGAAAAACAAAAAGAACAATTAATACCATCGTTATAATAAAAATCCATTAAAGATATCATAGAAGTGTTTGATAGAAAAATATACTTACTTTTAGTCTTCATTGATGAATGCAGGATGGGTATCCTACCCTTAGGATGACGATGAATAAAATAAAATTAAATAAATCTCTGAAAAGCTGAAACATACTAAAAATTATATTACATACAATTAAATATTACAATATTTCCTGGAATCATTCTTGAAGGCATTGCACACTTTCAAAGATATTTTATCATAAAGAATCAATATAAATTCAAGCAATATTAATTGCAATAATCTCACTACTTGTATAATATCACATATAAAGTATGTAATGTTACTGAAAATATTAATTGCACATTTTTTAAGTTATAATATATAACACAATAAAGAGTAACCTCAAAAATAAAACATTTTTATACTATTCTATCTAATGAAAAACTTATTAAAGTATTTTATGTTAAAACGTAATAGTATTAAACGTTAGATAACAATAGAAATAAAATCAATAGATAGTTTAATACGTCACGCGTTTGTTAGATCTTAACTCGTTGAAGGACGGAAGGGGAATGGAGATCTCTCTGTGTATATCTTGTAGGAGTGTCGAATGCTCTGTGCTCGGCTGTTTATGTTTCGTTTCGGCGGTTATTCTTCTGTTCGCACCTCGAGAAATTCCTAGAAATATACACACACATTCATAATTGCCTGTAGGTCGAATGTTTTCTTCTGTTATTCCCTCTCTCTCTCACACTCTCTTTGTCACTCTTTCTATAGCATATCTATATGTAAGATAAACTGAAAAAAAGAATAAAGCTTACCTCGATGAATATGAAGATAAAAAAAGAGTAAACACAACTGTTAGAGTGAGTATATGTATTCCCGGTGGACTTTCAATGGTCGGTAACCTAAAAAAGGAAAAAAAAAGATTACATTAGTATAATATAAAGAAAATCAAATTTATGAATGTATGTGTACGAGTAACCTATACTTATGTATATATGCCTGTATGTGTGTGTAGGTGATAAAAATAAAATTTAACACGTAATACTATCTTTGAATACATAATTATGAAAAATAATTAATTAGAGCATCATTAGAGATGGTAGTAAGTATCGATACCATGAAAAAAGCTGGAAATTAGAAAAAACTATTGTTAACTAACATTGGTGGGGAAGCCGACATACATCGATGTTATATTTTCACAAATACCTTTCGAACTTTTTAATATTCCCTTTTGAAAACACTCACGTATTAAAATCTATTGTGTAGCTATCGTTTGATATATAATAGAAAGGTGTAAAATACTTTTCAATTACCTGAGATTAACGAAACGACGTAGCATCCATGCGATCTCCAGCACCGACGCCGCGGAAAAGAAAGAAAGAAATAAACTTATAATGATCAATTTTGATTGTTAGGATTAATAAAGTATATATTTCGACAATCTTTATTTTCCCATATCCTATTTTTAACTATTCGATATTGTAAACCCTCCACACCACATAAGATTTCATAAAACCGTGAGTTCTAATAGCGGACAACTCTTAATAATTGTAATAACTCGTTACCATAAGATACATAAGAATCATAAGAATCATAACTAACATAAGAACCGACAAATACTGAACTAACTCACTCTCTCTAGACCTAAGATCTCTGGCCGTATTGTCCGACTGCCCTTTTATACTTTTTTTCATCGAACAACGGAGCATCGGCCCCCCTCCACGGGTGACGCATACGGCCTATGTTCTTCACACTTAATCTTAAGAATATCGATATCCTAAACAAACATCCGCACGCACTCACACTAGTGCAGGCGCCAACGTGCACGAACCTGCATAAGCGTTTACAATATTTTTCTATAATAGATGGAAAAAATGCAAAATCATCAAGCAGCCGTGACGTCATCAGATGACGCTATGTCTTTTTGCGGGTGACTACCCCGTATACAACTACGTGCATGGACTGTACTTCAAAGCGACGGTCACTGTGACGTAGGCACCGCCATATTCGAAATCTGTCAGCTGTATATGTTCCAGCGTATTGCACCATCCCTTTTAATTCAGGTAATTGAAAAGTATTTTTCACCTTCCTATTATATATCAAACGATAGCTACATACAAGATTTTCATATGTGAGTGTTTTTAAAACGAAATATTAAAAAATTCGGCAGATATCTGTGAGAATAAAATCATCGATGTATCTCGGCTTCGCGCCAAATCTCACCAATGTTACTTAACAATGTTATTTTCTAATTCCCAACTTATTTTCACGGTATTATCACCATCTATAATGATGCTCTAATTAATTATTTTTCATAATTATGTCTTCAAAGATAATATTTCGTATTAAATTAATACACACACACATACAGGCATATATACATAAGTATAGGTTAACCACTCGTACACATACACTCATGTATTTGATTTTCTTTATATTGTACTAATGTAATTTTATTTTTTACTTCTCTTAGATTTCCAAGCATTGGAGAGTCCAGAACGAATTCATACACCCGTTCTAATAATTGTGTTTACTCTTTTTTTATCTTCATATTCATTGCGGTAAGCGTTATTCTTTTTTTAAGTCATATAGAAATATATAGAAAGAGTGAGAACGAGAGTGTGAGAGAGAGAGAGAGAGAGAAAGAGAGAAAGAAAGAAAACAAAACATTCACCTACAAGCAACTATGAATGTGTATGTATATTTGTAGGAATTTCTCGAGGAGAAAACAGAAGAAAGACAGCCGAAAGCAAAACGTAAACAGCTAAGCACCGAACGTTAGACAGTCTCAAGGATAAGCAGAAACGTATCTCATTCCCCTTCCGTCCATCATCGAGTAAAGATCTAACGAACGTGACGTATAAACTGTTTATTGATTTTATTTCTATCGTTATCTAACGTTAAATACTTTTACGTTTTAACATTAAATACTTTAATAAGTTTTTCAGTAGATAGAATAGTATAAAAATGTTTTATTTTTGAGGTTACTCTTTATTGTGTTATATATTATAACTTAAAAAATGTGAAATTAATATTTTCTATAACATTACATACTTTGTATGTGATATTATACAAGTAGTGAGATTATAGCAATTAATATTGCTTGAATTTATATTGATTCTTTATGATAAAATATCTTTGAAAGTGTGCAATGCCTTCAAGAATGATTCCAGGAAATATTGTAATATTTAATTGTATGTAATATAATTTTTAGTATGTTTCAGCTTTTCAGAGATTTATTTAATTTTATTTTATTCATCGTCATCCTAAGGGTAGGATACCCATCCTGCATTCATCAATGAAGACTAAAAGTAAGTATATTTTTCTATCAAACACTTCTATGATATCTTTAATGGATTTTTATTATAACGATGGTATTAATTGTTCTTTTTGTTTTTCCGTTTCAGAACATCATTGCAATCGAGCGCGTAAGCAATGAAGTACTCGTGTGTTGCATCGATAAAATAAAATATAAAAGAATCGGAAAGAGTAGATTCAGTGTTGTACGCCGTATGTAAAAGTTTCGTTTTTTCGGGTAAAGAAACTCCGTTAGTTTCTTCTATTCGGTTTAAACGTGTGCTCATCGTCATCCTAAGGGTAGGATACCCATCGTGCATTCATCACTGAAGAATAAATGTAAGTCAATTTTTATATAAAACATTTTCTCAATAATTATAATAATGTTTTTATATCAATGGTCTATATAATCTTGTTTTTATTTTTGTTTCAGATCATCGTTGGAATAGTGTTACAATTTATTAAATAAATTCATTTGGAAATTCGTTTACCACTAGATTTTTTCATTACTGTTTTATTTACTATTTTTTTAAAAACATACAAAAATTGTTTGCATTAAGAAATCTGTAGAGGGGAGGAATTAATATTTACATATATTTTATTATTGTATTAAAAATCAACTTATATTTTAAAAAAAAAATATTCAAATTTTATATATATGTAGCATATGTAGCAAAGAAATTTGATATGAGTCAAATTTGTTTATTGTTAGTCCATTAATCTAGTGTTAATTGAATTAACTGCAAATAATGCAGTTGTAGAATCAGTGTTAGTGCATTGTCATCGTCATCCTAAGGGTAGGAAACCCATCGTGCATTCATCGATGGAGATAGAAAGTGAGTATATTTTTGTATTTAATAATTCGACAAACATTTTAATTGTTTTCAGTAATAGTAATGATATTAATAGTATCGTTTTTTATTTCTGTTTCAGATTGCAATCGTGCGCGAAGCAATACACGGGAGTGTTGAATCGTTTAAATAAAATTAAAATCACGGATTAGAATTACGTTCGTTCGTTAATTTCAATTCCGTCGCGTTCGTGAACTATTTTTGCAATTTATATATTAAATTAACTGCGACCAAAGCAGTAATTGCATTAGAGTTTGTTCGAGTAAAGTTGTATTTTTATCTTTAAACAGTCGCATAGACTGTTCGCGTATTAGAGTCAGTGCATCAATGAAGATTTTTCTACTTGCATTGACTGTGTGCAAAGCAGTCTTTGAATTAGTTGTGTAGAATCAGTGATCGGGCGCATAATAAATTAAAATCAAACGCGAATTAGAGCCAGTGTTGTTCGCCGTATAATAAAATTTAGGTTTTCGCGATAAGAAACTCATCTATAGTTTCTTATTTTCGTTTATACCGCGTTTTTAGATTCACGCGAGGTGCATCACCATGGTGCAATTGAGTTTCATCTCATTGGAATGCATTGTAAGTATTCATTTTTATTAATATTTTATTCGTTTTCGTTTGATACGATTTTGGATCATATTACATATAACTTATCATTTTGTTTTATTTTATTTTACAGATATGATGACGAACTTTCTACCTTATCAAAGATGTGGGATGAATTATTCGATGGATCATCGATGGATCTTCGATGGATCTTCGGTGGATCTTCGGTGGATCTTCGGTGGATCTTCGGTGGATCTTCGGTGGATCTTCGGAGGATCTCCTTTAATACCAAATCGAGGTACTCTTCGATCGTCAGACTACAACACTTGCTGAGAAGTAGGAGTGTTTAGGAGCCATCGTAGAACTTCTTACGCAGTGAGTAAAAAAATTTAAAGTTCCTCCGGTGCTCAATCATGTCGAGAATGAAAGGTCCTAATCGGCACGAGTTACTGGTTGTAATTATTCCAATAAATTAGTGACGAGCACATGAGTAATTCCTTTCTAGGAGTTACTCATGAAAATTGTATATTGTATTCTATATTTAATTGTATATTTTATATTAGTTCAGGATAGGTTTTCTTGTCTCACCGGTTAAATTCATTTAATTAATAATGCAACTAATTAATGTACTTTCTTTTTAATTACGTGTTTTGTTCGTGGTTAGTAGTGGTAAAATCGAGCATTTATTTACTCGTTTTCGTCCAAAAAAGCATGTAATAAATGTCTGACATGCATTGCTTCTTACTTAGTTTATCTAATCGCGATTAATTTTGATATATAGATACGTCGATATTATAAATAAATGAGCAAGAAGACAAACTCATTCGCGACGGATAGAATCTAGCAGTTAAGTGGTGGCTCAAAGCCCAGTTCTTTTATTAGAACAGAAAACTTAATGAAAGGAGTCATCCGAGGTTTTTTATATATATTTATTTTTTTCTTTTAAAATTCTTAATTATTAAAAAGTTAAATTTAATACATAATTCTCTTCATAATTAAAAAGTAAAATCCAAATGACTTGTAGAGTCTTAGCCCGTTTAGATGAAATAAAATGTTTTGATATATGTTATAAAATAAAATGTTTTGATGTATTTATGTATGTTAATCATGTTTTTTTAGTTCAGGGTTTTCAGCTTTTAATATACTAATCTCCCGTTTCTCCCCCCCATACTTTCTGCGTTCTCATCTATGCGTGTGCCCAGGTGTTATACGTATGAGTGAGAAACAGTTAGCGTGGGTTAAGTTTTAAGTTTTTCCCCTATTGGCGGCTGTTATTGTGCTAGTGATTGCACGGTGTACATTGCACCTGTGTGTGCGTATTAGGTGTGTGCATTGTACATCGTTTCACGATTATTTTTAATCGATCCATCATTCAATACTCGGAATACTACTTGTAGAATCATTTATGGTATGAAAAATACGAATATATTTGTATTTTTATATTTATATTAAATTTTTCTAATTTTTTTTTTAAATAAAATCGTTTTGAATAGTAGAGTTACTGCATTTATTTGTGGAAACAATGATATACTCGTATATAACTAGTATGCGATATATACTAGTGTATACTTGTATTTTTGCATTAGTCATATTTGCAATAATCATTAGCATTGGCAGTCGATTACAGCATTGGTACGTACTCCCGTATGTTTAGAAAACACGCGTTTGAACTAGGGTGTCGGAGGTGCCCCGGGGCATGCTCTCTAGTTTAGGATTTTGCACCCTGGTGGTATGTGAGAGAATCGTGGAGTGAGTGGGTGGGTACGTATGTGTATTTGCTCTGTTTAAATATGGGTAATAGGCTGGCAGGTAGCATACTTCTCTGAGAGAATGTGAAAACTTTAATTTTAAGTAGGTAGGATCCAGGAAAGGCACGAGGTTTGCTTCCATTCCGGAGTGGAAATTTCGCCTCCTGGTTTTTACAGAATTGTTACAAATTTATATTATTTCATTCTATTATGCTTGCTTTGTAGATTTATTTTGTAACTCTTCTGTAATCCTTATTATGTATCATGAGATTCAAAGGAATTAGCTACGAGTTGAAATATTTATTTCTATCTCGATTCTATCTCGAACGAGATAGACTCGAACAAATTCGCAAATACTTTGATCCATTTGATACTTAGTTTTAAGTATTATTATATTAGCACTTCGCACAATCGCGATTTTCCCATTTAGAAATATTTGATATTATTCTACATAACGAATGAATGAAATGAAAATATTGCAAGAAAATGCATAACATTTATTGCATTACTTATTTCAATTCAATTTAATTTTTTGACATTAAAAGTGCGACGTGTTATTAGGTCATCGATAATTATCTGTTTGGACATTCGTTTAATTCTGCTCGGATATATGTCAATGAACTCTAAGTTTGTTGATGGTTTACGTGCTTAAATAACTAACGAAAAATTTACATTCATTTTTTAAGAATTAAAAATTAGAATCATCTCAAAAAAAATACGAGTTATTTTGCAAAATTAGTATGAAAGATCTTACTCGCGTGTAGAAAATGTCCAATGCAGTTTTCAGGAAATGAAGAAAGAAGAGGCTATATGCCGAAGGGGCTAATGCCGAAGAGGCCCCCACTTAAATGTGGTTGAAGAGGGCAACTACATAGACTATTGAGTTATTTTCAAAGGTTCAACAGCAAGTTCGAACTTTTCGAGAATAGCTTTTGTAGTCATATATTATATTTTATTGTATTACTTTTTTGCTCGTCATTAATTTGTAATTTTAATTGGAGATGATGGACCATTCCATCTCCTTGGGACACCAAATTTGTGTCCGGAAAAGTCGTCAAAAAGATGCATATGCTTTTAGTTAGAGTCAGATATATTAAAATTTTTGTATTATAAAATTTTGAAGCATAAATAACGTTCGGTTAATATTACAGTAATTTCTCTTTTTTGTTTCGTCTTTAAAATTTTTCATTCTGTTCCTATTTTATTAAATTTGCAATTTTTGTTTTTTATAAAATGCAGTTTGAAAATATTTCGCAATAATTAATAGATATTATTTTTTTTATAACATAATACTTGTTCTTTTCTTATTTCTTTATTTTCATATATTTTATGTAAATGTAAAATCGCGCGTTTAAATTTAATTTTATTGCAACGGTAATTACATATTTGATAAAAATAAATAATGAATTCAATTGAAATGTGCATCTGCGAATTGGACGATTTATATGTCAGGCTCTTATATCACTTGATTGTATGATTAATATATTTTTCTTTTTGTTGCAGGTGATCATCGTTGGATTTATCATCTACCCATTTTGATTTCTTACTTTTTAAAATATATATGTATTTATGCATTTTTGAAGGCACACACAAAAACTAAATTTTACATATACATTTTTATTTGAAATTCTATACCAAATGTATTATAGCTCTAAATATTTGTGAGAGAGAGAAATTATTTCCTTTTTTTAATTTTATCCAACGTTAATCATCAACGTTTTTTTTTTTTTTAAAGAATTGTATTCTTTTTTTTTCCTATATATTATCTTAACCGACACTTAGGCGAGTTAAATAGTATACCACTTTAATTAGGTATACCTCATACATATTTTTATGGTCTATTATAAGTTTGCAAAATTTGTAAAAAATCGAAGAGGGGTTTACCTGACCATCTCTTGGTTAGTCTTCAATATATTACAATGAATTACATTTTACTATAGTATCATTTAAAAAGCGAATTTTTTAAATCTAACAAATACCATTCAGGTATCCTATAAATTCTGACTAACATCAATCTTTTCAATGTATTATATTAAATTATATTTTATTATAAGTATACGTCATTTGAAAAGTGAATTAACAAATTCACTAGCAAACTCCTATCCGCCCATATACTCTAGTAACCATAGTTTTTCTTCATAGTTTCAAGTTACCCAAAAGTTTATGGTAATTTCCTAATCGATAGTTGCCCGGCCAACACGAAATACGAAAAGAACGGAATAAAAGTTGTTCGTAAGAAGGAACAAGGATGTTAAAGAAGGAAAAGTATTGAATAAAGGTTACGGACAGAAAGAGAGAGAGAGAGAGAGAGAAAGGGAGAAAGAGAATCCTTAAGGCGGTTCTATGTTGAAAGCTCGCGTGGCTTCCGCTCGTAGAACTTCAAGCTCTAGCTGTATAATTTCAAGCTTCTACTTGATAAAATCTTGAAACTACTTGCCCACACCCCACTCCCAACCCACCCTTCTACTCCCCTTTGTCCTTTTTTTCTTTTGATCCTGACTCTCTCTTTCTTTCTTTGGAAAACTTTTGAAGACGGTAGCACAGCAGATAAACTTTAACCAAGATACGCCATATCGTAACGTAAATGATTAAAGTATAGCAAAAGATAATATAAAATGACTCGAGTTTTGTTCCTGCTGATGATTTATCCTGTTGTTCTTTTACATTGTTATTTATTAGGATTTTTTTAATCATATCAACCCTTTGAATGGGGAGCTCGGCTTACGTTTGCAATCGTCGGGGAACGTAATGATTTTTTTATTAATGTTTAACTATTTTGATTAAATAAAAGAAAAAGAAAAAAGAATTTCTAGTCAAGGAAGGTAAAAAAAAATTGATAAGCGTATATATGCGTCCTTAGTCAACGCGGATTGCTTTCGTTGGACGCATATATACGCCTATAGTACTCTAACGGTTAATCGGTCGGACAAATTAACGAAATAATTTCACGGTTTGTAATTGTAATATTTATTACGAAAAACGATCTTGATGATAATAATTAAACTGCAATACGATATGAATTTTTGTTGAATTTGTTGGCAAGTGTCGAGTGTTATCAATGTTCTGTGGTATATATTATTTATTCCTTTATTACTCGTGCAACGATTTAAATAAATAAATAAATAAATAAATAAATTATATAGAAGTAAAGAAGAAATTTAATTTGAAATTATAAATTATAGCGAATAAATTATCAACGGATTGATATAAATATTATACAACAAATATATCTGCGACACATTTGGTATATAAATAATTCTTTATTATATAATAAAAATGTTATTTTAAATATACCACGGGACGTTGATGACAATTACATGAAATGTTGCAAGAAATCTCGGTTAAAATCGTTCTCGTATTAATCTTCCTTGAAAAATAGCCTCTTTCTTTAAAGCAAACGAATATTGATCGAGTTCTATTTACAATTGGCGACATATTATTAGAAGTTAACCTCATCCCCTCTCCTCAATTGGTAGAAAGATATGTACGTATTAACGTACATGATGTTTGCTCGAATGAGAATAAAAACTTAAATGAAATTCGTACGCGTATCTAAATATATTTTTCATAATAATATGTTGTTTTATTCGTATGTAAGAAAGAATATATTGATAAAAAAATTATCGAGTTATATTAACAATTGAAGATATATTACTAGATAATAAGTAGTCCACCCCACCCCCCTTAAATTGATAAAAAAATGTATATGCATTAACACTGACGTATAATAAAATATAATTGATAAATGTTCGAATAAGAATAGAAATTTAATTGAAATTTTTTCTATCTCTAAATATATTTTCTCAATGATATAATTTATTATACAATTCATAATATCATATAATTCATTTCGATATATACATAGATATTTTAATAAAATTTTCTAAACGCATTATATTCAGGATATATCGCGTGTAATATTTATTGGATAAAGTCAACGTTGAATATCGAGTCAATGTTAAAGCTCCCTCTCTCTCTCTCTCTTTCATTTTCGCATATAGAAGATCTAAGGGAATTCAGATAAGCAGAAATCGATGGGTCAGATTGTTAATGCGTAGATATCTATTGGTAATTTGCTCAGTTTCCAGCCGATAGTCGTTCATACGCACAGCTGCTAGTAGTCGACCACGACCAACCGATATGAACTTGCACGAACCTTCGGTAAATTCGACATTCTGGGTCAAGCCAAATGGATTGGATTTGTTCTACTACTACTATGTCCAATTCGATTGCGCACACTGTACCGAGATATTGGAATAGCGCCAATATGATATGACCCACAGCATGAGAGAAAAAGGGAGAGAGAGAGAGAGATTCCATGATGATTTTTCTTTTATTTATTGTACATTATATTTTCTATCGCCAATCGTTCTCGCAAAAGTTCGATACATTTTTTTTCTATCCCCCCCTCCCCATCCACCCCTGCTCTCTTTCTCTCTCTTAATCTTTTTCACGTTTCCATCCAACGCGCGAATAAAAAGAAAAAAATAAAAGAAATAACAAACATTCTATAGCATATAGGTGAGATGATGGGGTAGTAGGTGAATTTATCATCGCGTTCGATATAGTTGTACGCGTATGGGTGGATCCCGTAGACGTTTGCTTTCCGAAGAAGCAAGCAACCAACCAACCAACCAGGTATACCTCTGCCCCCCTCCCCCACTCCCCAACTGCCCCTACTCCTAGGTTCTTTGAAGTCCTAAACATCTATCGATAAAATAAAATAAGTTCGTTTCCCGATCGGCAGACGTTACCAGGGAAAATGGAATATCCATGATAGACGATATCCTTGGAGCTTTCACTCGACAACTTCCTCGAGGGGTATAAAGTATCGGCTGGAAATGCATTATGTCGATACACAAATATCGACAGCTAGTGCCTCATGATGTATATCTCCATAATACGCGCCGCTTTATCAGTATCTTTATCAATATATTCTTTCCTTCGTAGGAACCCTTTTTTCACGAATACAACCAACGTATTCGTAAGAAAAAAAAATATATATTTTAAATAAGCGTACGAATTTCATTTATTCTATTCTTATTCGAATATAACCATCGATTCTACTTTTATATATGAGCCGTTTATTTTGAAAGTGGCCTAACTCCATTTTTCATTTTTTTCCGGTTACCCACGGTAACATGAACAGCTTCAAATGATCTATCAATAAAGCATTTAAGATTTTTTATATTCCGACTAAATACGGTAATTCTGGACACATAAGTTCTCAGAGTTAGTTGAATCACTGAACCGTTTATTTTGAAAGTGGCCTAACTCCATTAGGAGTAGAGATTTTGGTGTGGTACAAATGGCATTAAAAAAAAATAATTTACTGTTTGTCCCCCGAGAGTATTATAATATTATCAAAAAGTGTCGGAAAGGTAATAACTTTATTGTACATGAAATGAGACAAGAAGATTTTGTATCAACAAAATTATTAGAAGACGTCATTTTTAAAAGGGTCAAGAATTCTAACGGAGAACCAATAAACTGGTTAAAAATATGTTGGATGCGTTTTGTCAAAAATGAATAAGATTTTCTATAAGACATCAATGAATGAGAACGAAAATTTGAAAGTCTTGAATTTAATACCACGTCGGGGTAGACCAAGAAAGTTCGAAAATATTGTATTGACACCACTGTATAAAAATATAAGACAAATTACAACCGCAAAATTCAAGGACATAATTGACTTATTACGATATATACCACCGGAACATCATGAT
>QUOG01000034.1:751045-775655 GCA_010416905.1 Polistes dorsalis | reverse complement strand
AATTTAAGGTTATATGGAGTTAGGCCACTTTCAAAATAAACGGCTCAAATAATTTTCTCTTTTTCCCTTTTTCTTTCTTCCTTCCTTCCTTCCTTCATATTTTCCTATTTTCCTTTTTACGTTCGGTTAGAAAAGGCAAACGCAAAAGAATGGAAAGGAGAGTAGTAACCGAGTTTAATGACTGTAGTGAAGTATTCGATCGTGCGAAACAAAGGTGAATGGGTTAGATGAAGAGTAGGAGGAGGAGGAGAAGGAAGAGAAGGAGGAGATGGAAGAGTGAGTTGTGGGGTGGTAGGGGTAGGGGTAGGAAAGATAAAGAGAACACGAGTTATCAGAGCTCGAATGGTGTTTCCTATCATAGTAGGATTCATAAGCGTACGATGTTGCAACGTGGTTTACACGGGATAAAGTAGCCGATTGGATGAAAGAGAATGAGAAAAAGAGAGAAAGACAAAGAGAAAGGGAAAGGGAAAGAAAGGGTAGATAAATTGTGCGGTTTTTGTCCGTTTGTTCGTTCCGTTCGTTCGTTCGTTCGTTCGTTCGATAAAAAGAGAGGAGAGGGGAAAGGAAGAGAGAGAGAAAAAAAAGAAAATTCGCAAAAATAAAATAGAACAAAAAGGAAAAGTATCGAAAAAAGAAATGAAGAGAAAAACAAAGAGAGAGAGAGAGAGAAATATATCGAGTTCAGTTGAAGCTCGGGTTCGGAAAAATAATTGAAGCTTCAATTACCGAATAAATTGCCTCGAATTTCGATCGGGACCAGTCAATCCTCCTCCTCCTCCTACCCCCTCCACCTTACTCTTTTATTTCTCTCCCTCTCTCACACACCCTATTATATTCTTCCACTCTCAATTATTCTTCTTTTTACTTGTCGATTTTTGCCGTTTTGTTTGTTTGTTTGTTCTTTTTGTTTCTCTTCACCACCCCTTCGCAACCCCTCGTTGTACGCTCTTTCTCTCCCCCCACCCCTTAACCCCCACCCGTTGTCCTTTATTTTTTATTTCATTCGTTTGTTCTATTTTCACTAGGATATATCCAACAATCTGACGTTTCCATAGGTGAAGTTCGATGACATCAAAACAACAACAACACAACACAACAAACACATTACGTATATTCTTAATTAATATCTCTGCTGGATACTTTACCTCCCCCCTCCACCATCACCCCACACCCCTCGTCTACATTCCCATTTCCATCAACGATAGAGTAGTTCACTCCCCCTCCCACCCCACCTTCTACTTCTTTCGATTCTTTTCATTATACGCTACTGATTTTTCCTTTTTTATTTTATTTTATTTTATTTTATTTTATTTTATTTTCTTTCTTTCTTTTTTTGTTTTTATGTAAATGTTCCATATTCGTTTTTCTCTCTCTCTTTCTCTCTTTCTTTTTTTCTTGTTCTTTTTCTATTTTATTTTGTTGGATTTTCGGTTATAACTAACTGTAGATTTTCGTAGTAGTAGTAGTAGTAATAAAACACGGCCACGTTTAATCATATAGAGGGAACAAAGATATTCGTTTAGAAATATATATTTGTCCCGTGTAAAACTCCTTTCAATGACGTTGAAAATGAAAACGTATTGATAAGCGGGGTATATGATGCCGCATTGCGGTGACAGCGGCAGACTCGATTCATTTCCCTGTGTGTTTTTTGTATCGGATCTATTCAAAATTGAGAGAGAAAGAGAGAGAGAGAGAGAGAGAGAGAGAGAGAGAGAGAGAGAGAGAGAAAGAGAGAGAGAGGGAAACGTGTATGAAAAAGTAGGAGAGAATAAAAGAATAAAATGTCAGAGATAATTGACGACTATTCTTAACGATGATATCAAGAAAAAAAAAAAAAACAAAAAAAATACAAAAATAAAATGACGTTACCAAAAAGTTCCATCACCGCGAATGTAAAAAAAAGAGAAAAAGAAAAAGAAAATAAACAAAAATATAAAAGTTGACAAAAATTTCGAATGGTCTCTTCTCGTTTTCGATCATCGTCATAGAAAAAAAAAAAAAGGAAAAAAAAAAAAAAGAAAAAAAAGTAATGGAGAATCTTTTCTATATTACTCTTTTTTCCTTTCTTTTTTTTTATACGCGAGTTGTTAAAAATAAACGTTGAAATATTTGAAAAAAGTTGCATAGAGACGTTCTTTCGATTATTATCGATTCTTAACGTAATCCTGAATTATTATTTTATTGTTGTTATTGTTGTTGTTATATTTTTAACATTTTCTCGCGTATATATATTATACATGATAAACTTTTATTTAGGATAATAATCATTTTAATTCATGCTACTTTCGATAGTAAGTTATTTAGTCTACTGATTAGGGCACACACGTGGTTCGATATTAAACTTATCAACGAAAATTATTCATCTTCTCGACTATGCCTACTTATTAACTTATACGAATTAGGGGAACATTCAAAATGGGTTGCTGTAAGATAAGGATATTATTATTATTATTATTATTATTATTATTATTACTATTATTATTATCAAAATTATATAGAAAATTATATAGAAATAGTACTAATAGATAGATAGATAGATAGATAGATAGATAGATAGATAGAATGAGTAAGAAAATAAGTATGTGATAGTACGTAAAAAGAGAAAAAGATAATTAAAACAGAAAAAAAAAAGAAAGAAACAGAAAAGAAAATGAAATAATTTTTTTCGCCATGCGAGACGAAGCGATGCAAACAACAACAAAAAAAAATAAAAAAAAAGGAAAACAATTCTGAACAATAGTAGTTTTAATACGTTCCCATTGTTTTTCATTTTCTCTTTGCGTTTGTCATTTTGATACGTACGTATTATCTCATCAGGTTTCCTGCAGATATCATTTTTATCAGGATGCGTACTTTTTCTTTTGTTTTGTTTTGTTTTGTTTTGTTTTTATAATTACAATTAAAATCTTTAAATTGTTCGTTATGTGTGCTTGCTTCTTTATTTTCTTTTATTGTTTTTTTGAAGTTATACTTCTTTTGGCGCGTCGGGGAAAATGTAATGGCGAGTGATTTTGTTCCGAGCGTCTGGAAAAACGACACCATGAAGTTTGTCGAGTATTTACGACGCGCGGCAAAGCGATTTCAAGTATACGGCATGAAGTTGTCTTCTTTTCTTCTTCCCCTTTTTTTTTCAAACGGGTCACCCATCCAAATACTAATCGTACTCAGCGCTGCTTTACTTAAACGATCGAAACGAGAACTAATGCTGTAACCGCGCCATGGCTGTTGACGCATAATATATTTCGATATATCTCCCTTATATTTAGTGTAGACCGATTGAAAATATGTTTCCTTTCTTTTTTTTGTTAAATAAATAAATAATAATAATTAGTTGCTTATGTTCTCATACTTCCAATCCAATATTTTTTTGAAGTTATTTTTGAGGTTATATTCGTTTCGGTACGCCAAAGAAGTATAACTTCTTACGTGCGTACATAAGTACGCACACCAGTTTTTTTTTTTTTATTCTTTCTTATATATTTATATAATAATGATTATTTTTTTTCTTTTAAGTTATTTTTTTTCTTTGAAGTTTTTTTTTGAAGTTATTTTTAAGGTTATCGAGGTTATATTCGTTTTGCTACGGCAAAGAAGTATAACTTCTTACGTGCGTACATAAGTACACACACCAGTTTTTTCTTTTTTAATTTATTTTCATTTTCCTTCTCGTACGTTTGCGAATAAAATATTTCAACGATAAGATAATAATTCATGCAAAGAAACGAAGAGATAAGGGGATGCCACGAAATTGAAATTCTTTTCGTTATTGTCGACCCATATATGGGCTGCTCGTGTCCATGCAATGGTTCGATATACCAACCCACATACTATGATAATCAATGTACAAACGAAAATGTATATATTCAATGATATACATATTCGAATTTAAATATGGAATAACGAAAAGAGTATTTAATACGAAGCTTCCAATTATATTCTATTATTCATTTATATCATAGAAACATACATATATATATAATAATTATTAATATATAATAATTTTTATTAATATTTATTAATTATATATATATATATAATAATTATTAAGAGATTAAAAAAAATACATGAAAGTGTGCGTTGAAAAATAAAAAGTTACGTGTAGTGGGAAGAAGAAGAGAAAATAAACAAAAATTAATTATTCTAACTAGATAAAGATAGATAGATAGATAGATAAGATAAATGCACTAAATATAAGCCACCAATCGTGTGTAAATAAAAAAAAAAAAAGAAAGCATGAATGAAACGTGTCTTTGGTTAATGACTAATCGGTAATATATACATATACACATATATATATATAAATATATGTACAAACACACACACACAAACACAAAGCTATGAATCAGAGCGAACTAATGTGTCACGCGTAAAAAAAAGGAAAAGAAAAAAATAGATGGAAACATTTGCGTGTTAGAGAGAGCGTGTAAAAAAAAGTGGGAGTAGAAAATTTGTTTGCGAGTAAGGGGATGAAAGAATACAACGAAACGCGAACTGTACGCAATAAGGGGACACACATACACACAGACAGACACACAGGATTTTTCTTGTTTTTTAAGGCGTAAATTTAATTAATATTTTTTTTTTTTAATTAATTAAAAATCTACCTTTTTCCTTCTTTTTTTTTTTATTTATTATCATCATTATCATTATTATTATTATTACATTTTTATTCGTTTGCTCTGGGTAAGGTGGTTGCTAAAATGTTCATGCTCATTTTTCGCGTTACGATGATAAACCTTTCTTAAAAATTACGAATAAAACAAGCGAATGAAATCTAACGAATGAACGAACGAGACTGGAAGGTATCAGAGATTTTGTTTTATAATTACAAAAAAAAAAAAACAAGAAAAAAATATTAATCAACTGTAAGAAACGCGAGCGTAAATTTTTGTATAAACAAAAAAAAAAATTAAAAATATTACGTACAGTCAGCCAATCGTTAAATCAACGTTGCCTGCCTGCCTATCTGTCTGTCTGTCTGTCTGTGTCGGATTGTTCGAAAATCCCGTATAATTTTGTATTTTTCGTTTAAAACTGTAATAAATTTTCTTACTCGCATTATAGAGTTCATATAGAAAAGTTTTTTACTGGTTTACGATTCGTTCAAAAAGCTACGACAAGTTTGTAATGGACTTCGATATACTACGACACCGTGCAATATCGTTGAGAAAAGGTGTAATAGGCCAAAGTTATCGCAAGTATAGATATAGAGAGAAAATGGAGAAGGGTCTTGAATGGTTCGTAGAAAAAAAAAAAGAAAAAAAAAAAAAAAAAAAGAGAAAAAAAAAACTAACATAAGTGCAATAAAAAAGTAACGGGATTTCTTTCGCGTATACTTCGCGGACGAAAACTTTTTCGCTTAAACTCTGTTACCTATTTTTTTTTTTTTTTCTTTTTTTATCTTTTTTATTTTTTTCAACAACGTATATATACTCTGCCGAGTAATAGAAGAAAATCACAAAAAAAAATATATATATATATATATAAAGATCAAAATAACGAGGAAAAAGATTAATTCGAAAATAAAAAACGCGAATATTTGAAGAAAAAAAAAAAAAGAAAAAAAAAATCTCGAATAATAAATGTGTATATTTTTTTTTCTTACCGAGAAATTATTTGTCAGAGAGAGAGAGAGAGAGAGAAAGAAACAAAATAAAAAGCAGGGAAAATGTTGAATCGTCGCCAAAAAAAAAAAAAAAATTATCGAATTATTTCGCACCCCTTGTGTTAAACTGGTGCAGTAAATAGTTCGACGGCATTTTTCTTTTTCTTTTTTCTTAGATAATAATTTAAAAATAAAACAAGCTTCTCTCAAGAAAGAGAGAGAGAGAGAAAGCAAGGCAACGTCGAATTCAATTCGAACAAAGCGTAGTAGTAGTAGTAGTAGTAGTAGTAGTAGTAGTAGTAGTAGTAGTAGTAGTAGTAGTAGTGGGGTAGTAGCTTACTTTTAACCCTTAACAACCCTTTCGTTATACTAGCGACCCTTATAAGAGTCGTACAATTTTTCATTTTAATCGAATCGCAACGAAAGGGTTAACAACAAAGCGGTATATAAATAAATATTTATTTATGCACGAATAAATTGGATGCGAATTAAAAAAAAATTATTTAAAAGAAATATTTAAAAAAAAAAAAAAAAAAAAGAAATAAGATAGGAGAAAAAGAATAAGAGGGGGACGTGGATGTGAATTGTGTCGAATGATATATCTACATACAAATTATTATACACATAATATATATATATATGTAATGAATATATATAAATATATATCTATATATATGTATATATATTTACAAATAATACCTAGGCGAACGCCACTCGCGTTAAGATGTCGTCACCCCGAGCCGGGACTGCCGTACTGCAACAGACACCCGAAACACTGTCATCAAATGCGCCCTTTAAGCAACGCTTTCATTATATTAGAAGAAGAAAAAAAAAGTAAAAAAATAAAAAAAATACAAAGATATAGAAAAAATATTCTTTACCGAAGCGATGCATCAACGGTAAAGATATTGTTGTTTAATGCAGAAAATAATGCAAAACGCATCGGCAACTAATATCCACCCCTTTTTTTTTTTTTTTTTTTTTTTTTTTGAGAAATACGAAAGTTCTAATTCAATTTCTATATTTTTTTATCTTATCTTTCATTTTATTTATTTATTTTTTTTTTAATTTAATTTATTTTGTTTTATTTTATTTTATTTTATTTTATTTTATTTCGACGAGACGTATTTTAATTGTTTTTTTTTTTTTTTATTTGCAAGTAAAGATATAACACACACAAAAATTACTTCTATTCGTCTTCTTTTTATCTTTTTTTTTTTTTTTTTTTTCTTTCTTAAATTTTATTTCATCTTTCTCGTAACGAGTAGAAATTAGATAGCACGATGCACTCTCATTGTTGGAAACTCTGCTGATGTTTGTTAGTTGACATGCCGTGAAATGCAGAAAAAGTCAGACCATATCTCGAAATCTTTCTTTCTTTCTTTCTTTTTTTCTATAATTCGATCATTTTAAGATCTTTTTTTATGTCATTACAACGTACACATTCATGCTGTTATTTAATTTTTATATGAAATGATTATTCTAAAATCATTGTAATAAGTGAAAAAAAGAAAATAATAAAACATTTTCAGAAAAAAAAAAAAAGAAACAAAATCCTAAAAAAAAAGAATTTATTTCATTTATACAAATCTCTTAATTAAATTAAAAAGAAAAAAAAAAACAAAAAAAAGAATAGAAAGAAAAATTTCGAGATGGTTTATATAAGTATTCTCGCTTTTTTTTCCTCCCTCCTTTGTTTTCACAACTCTTGTTAGTAGAATGAAAAAAGAAAAGACACAAATACACACAACCAACCAATTAGATTATCGGTGAGTCTCGAAAAAGTAAAAACGCGAGTCAGGCTTATATGGCGAGTCAATATGTTAACGTAAATTATTCAGGTAAACTAGGGAATATATATATAAGTGTGTATATGTATGTGTGTGTGTGTGTGTGTGTGTGTGTGTTAAATTGGGCATATTAAAAGGAAGGAAAAAGGAGAGGGTGGGGAAAGAAATTGTTTAAATTGGGAATATATTTGATTGGTCGAGTGTATACATTATAGACAAGTATTACAAAAAAAAAGAAAAAAAAAGAAATAAATAAAAAAAACCCACCCTTTTTCCACGCGGAAAAAGGGTAAGTAAGTTATTGGATCGTTTAGTATGTCGATGCAGATAGGCCGTGTAAACAAGCTGGTTTTTTGTTTTTTATGATACATATGTACAATCAAAGAGTAGTAGTCCAGTTTAAGCTAAAATCGAACACTAATCGAACACGCGTATGTTTCTGTGTGTGTGTGTGTGTGTTGTGTGTGTGTGTGTACACATAACGACAAAACGATATTCTTTTTTATCGGGTTGCATGATTCTCAACCACCGGAAATGCACGGACAAGACAAAAATCCCGATCAAAAATGCTGATTTTTGGGTTAGCCACGTGAAAAAAATCAAATCGCGAGGTAAAATCCGCGTCATCGACAATCCCGTATTTTTAAGTTAATTTTTAAACGATCGTAAAGAAAGAGAAAAATTTGTCCATGAAGTATAATCCCTCAAACTTGGGGGGGTGGAAGAAAATTTTCGGAAGTTTTTTTTTTTATATTTTTCAGCTTGGAAGATGAAAGATGTTTTTTCTTTTTTAATGTATTTAATTATTTTTGTTATTAATCATCCGTTAAACAAAAAAAAAAGTAGGTACACGCATTAGGATTCTAATTAAACACGAGACAGGCATATAATTATTGTTTAACGATTGTTATAATAAACAAGAATTTGAGGGATATTTAAAAATACGAATTAAATTAACCCCTTGACGTAGAATAACGTCTGAAAAAGATGTTCAAGAATAACCTTTTCCTTATATAAATATTATCCATTTATTTAATTATTGTTAATTAATAAAAAAATATTCCATTTCTAAGCTCGCAGCAGCAGCAGCAGCAGCACCGTCATAACAATTCGTTAGATGCGAGTCAAATGAAATTAAAAAAATCTTTTATATGCATTTAATTGAATTTTATTTGTACGAGTCAAGGGGTTTAAAAAAAAAAGGAAAGATGAAAAAAATCGTTTGACCTAAAAAAACACGTTTAATTATTATCGATCAGCCGATATTTATATTTATAGTTTTCTTCTTCCCCAAGGCTTCACTCGGACAAATTAAGATAGTGACGTAATCACGCGAAAAATATTTCCGTGTTAATTAACAACGCGTCACGTCTTCATTTTCCCCGGTGTCTTGGGTGTAGGTAGCACATCAAAAACTTGTCCGAAGTTTATAGTTCGCGTGGCAATAGTTGTAGTAGTTGTAGTAGTAGTAGTAGTGGTAGTAGTGGTAGTGGTAGTGGTAGTATGATGGTGATGGAAAAGGTGTTGGTACGAGTTACTTCCGGTGATTTGAGTTTCCAAATTGGCCGACAAATTTTCAACGACTTGCAACATTGTTAGACCTACGTCGACTATTTTTTTCTTTTCTTCCTCGAAAATTCTGTTATTATTTGTTTTTATTCTTTTTTTTTTTTTGTATATAAATATATATATTTATATGTATACGTTCAAAAATTACATATTACGTATTCTCAAACCAAAAGCATTTTGTTAATTAAGCTATCGAAAACTATCAACAACAGCATTTTATTATTATATTGCATAAATAAGATAAACGGCAGATTTATAAACCACTTGTTATAATATTTACTTTTGTATTTCATTATAATAAATAACAATTTAATCCTTTTCATATAAATAAGGATACACATTCGTGCAAAAAGGGTTACCCCTCGCATATGAACTTGTGTAAGGGTCGTAAAAAGTGTCAAGATAATATATTATAAAAAAACAAAAATATACACGAGATATATGACTGCAAAATAGTTTATAACAATACCGTTTATCCTATACAAAGAGATAGAGAAAAAAAAAAATAAATAAAAAAGAAAATCTATAGATAGGCGCAGCCCACTCTGCCGATTCGACTAGCAAACAGTAGGCAGCTACCTTTCATTGAATCAAGGCAGGTTTCCTGTGGTTCATGTTAAAGAATCTGAACTGTAGCCGCAGCGTTAGGTCTTTCCGTACTGTTGGGAAAGAATAATAGGTGTCGTAAGTATTTATCGCAGTTTTTTTTAAATGACTCACAACATTGTATCAATTGTTCTTTTTTTAATGTCTTCTATAATGGAGGATTGTGTCATTTATGTATTCTCATATACATGTCTGTGTGTGTTTGTGTCTGCTGCTTGATGTGTGTTTGTGTCTGCTGCTTGATGTGTGTTTGTGTCTGCTGCTTGATGTGTGTTTGTGTCTGCTGCTTGATGTGTGTGTGTGACTGCTGCTTGATGTGTGTGGGTGGCATTGACATATATATGTATGTACAATCATTTATTTTGATTATGTTTTGTGTATTACGTTTTCACCTAATTTCGTTTACATGTATATACATTTGTTGTTGTCCAAGAGGTAAAGCAGAATATATGAATAATTATCAAATGATTAATAATTAATCGTTATTAATTATTAATCTAATTGACAAGCTAGTTTTTCGTGTCAAATAAATTTCTCTTTCACAATTATTATAATATGAAATGTAATAACGAATTCTGCCTTTCCTACAAGTTTCTCATTTTTATATCGAATTTCTTCTTTTTGATCGTAATTAAATATGCTCGTGTTTTTTTTTCTTTTTAACTTTAGAAGATAAAAAAGATTATTATAAATGTAACGTTGTAATATTTATTTTGGCGTAATTTGAAAAAATAAAAATAAAAAAGAAAAAGAAATATTCTCTTCAGAATAAACACCTGTATATTCCTGAAAAATATGAATTATATAAGAGACACGTTTCTTGCATGTACCTGGGAGAAAAGGGTCGAATTATCAACGTTCTTTATTATTATTAAAAAAAAAAAAAGAAAAGAAATCCTTGAAATTGATCCTAATTCGAAAAGTCTTAGCGTGCAGTCGATTATTTATAATAATTTTGTGCGTTTCCGTCAACAGCATAGAAGATAATAGAGAAACTGTAATTTAGTGCGAGCAACTAAATAATAATAATAAATTAAAAAATAAATCAAAGTAAGATATATAAAAGTGTAAAAGAGAAAGAAAGATGGTGAGATAGATCGATCATGCGAGATATATGGACGTGATGCGTGAAAAATGGATTTTGTTAGTTTGCCACGTTTGCCTTCTCGTTAAGAACAATTGTTTCCTAATTGGAAGAACAATCTCGACAAATGTAATATTAATTATCGATTTGAACGGTAACAATAACATTTTAAATAAAAAAACAAAAAAAAAAGAACACTTTACTCTCAAGATGCGCATATACAAGTGCATACGAATAATAACAAATTGCAAGGGGGTGGTGGGGATGGGGGGGGACAAATATACAAAAATACAAAAATATAAAACTCGAAGAAATATTTTTTCGTTTCTTCTTTCTTCGATAAATCTCTAACACAACAAAAAAAAAAACAAAACAAAAACAATCTTACACAATTAATCGTTCGTTATAAAAATCGAAAGATTTTACAATCATTCGCATTCGGGAATCATTCAAAACTTGCGCTTAAATTTGATTTTTTTTCCCCTCGAATAAAAACTCGATGCAATCCGGGATATTAAAATACATAAACGAAATATCGACATGGGGGGTGGGGGCCGGGGTCAAATAAAAACGAAGGGGGTAGAAGGGGAAAAGAAATTAAAAAAAAAAATAAAAAAAAAAATAAGAACAAAGAATATTTTTGTTTCGTTGTGAATTGTAATTTTTTCTTTACTCACTGCGCCGTGTTCAGCGCTAGGCTCGATTTTTTCGATCATCTAAATGAAGAACGGTGAACGTGTCACGACCCACACCGATTGCTACGACCTTTGCGCGTTCCATAGGTTCCACACGACAGACTGGCATGACAAATATATTTTATTAAACATAAGCGAGAATGGAAAACTTGTCATTTTGTCTTTTGTTTTCTTTTTTTTTTATTGCTTTGTTTTTTCTTTTTTTTTCAACGCACGTACAATAAACGCGTTCCACGCGAAATATCGAATCATCATTTTTTTTTTGTTTTTTTTTGTCGAGAGAAAAGGGATTTTTGTCGAATTTTCATTTCGATGGGATGATACCACCCCTCCCCTCCTAAAACTCGCGACGTAAATGAATTTTACCAAATATATTTAAACCTGTGTGATATAATTCATCACACCGTTTTCGCGCGGATTAGTTTTCGATTGTTTTCGGTGCGAGATGATTTTATGATTAAGCGAGATGGATGGATGATGATATGAATTCGCAAATAAAATAAAAATAAAAATAAAAACAAAAAATAATATCTTTTCAATAAAAGCGTGCAAGTTTGTGATTCGAACGGATGATATACGTGTGACCGACATGCGAAAAAAAGGATGAAAGAAAAGTATGGTTCAAGATTTTGACCTAGAATATTGAAGTAAGAAATATATTATGAATTTTCATTGATTGTTGGTTCAAGTATGTATAAGTGTAACGAATTTTATATCATTTTTTTTTTTTTCTATATGTATAATAATTGAAAACATAAGCAACGAGAATATAGTTAGTCAACCTCACTCTGTATTGAGTGTGAGAGGCGTATAAATGAAAATTATTCGCATTTTTGTATCATCTCTCTACTAAGGCCAAAACACAAGAAACCACAATAACGTAATACAATAATCCATACCAAATAGTGTGTAATCAGTACACGCTAATCTTCGGTTCTTTGCTAAAAGTTAAACAGAATTGTTTAAGATTGATTATTTGTTTTTGTCTTCTTTTGTTTGTTTTGAGTAGAACAAAAAAAAATATAAAAATCTAGGTACAATATCTTTGGTAAGAAATGGTAGTAGGTTTTGTTTGAACACGATTTGATGGATAGGGTACACTCTTAGGGGGTATTATAATTACCTCAATGCCACTAACTAGAAAAATAATGAATGATAATATAGCGGGATGATTGGATGAATAGTGATTTGCTAATAAAGCGCTATGTGAGACTACGAAGCAGATTAAAAAGGCTTAGAAGCATTTCGTCATATAGTCTCCATTGTTCCTCATACAATTGCTCCCATCTAAACGAAAACATCAATATAACTCATTTTGTAACGTTGCAATGAAAAACTTTTGTCGACGTATTTAATTTGTAATGAATTAATTTATATAATGACTGCACTCCGCAACACATTTCATATTCTATATAAAATGGATACAATTAAAATGATATAAAAATCTAGAAAAAAATAATACTTCAGAAGGTATAATGGAGCTAGAAAAAAAATGATACGATTATCCTGCAATTGATGATAGAAAAATTTGTAAACGCGTTCTGTTTGATCGGCCAATACGAGAGAATTTCATTAAAATTAACATTACAAAGTAATTATTTGAAAAATAATTTGCGTATTTCAATGTACTTACTCCTATCGATGTTACGTTGTAAATGTGCAGCCACGCGATGTCTGGCGTCGTTGAACTCGAAATGAAGTCCGAGTCGTAATAACGATGGATTTTGTTCGACCAATTGTGTGATTTCCATTTCAATTTTGTTACCCAAAACTTGTGATCTCTGAAAAAATGAAAATACGATAAATTATATGACGAAATTTTTGATATTTCGAGAACATTTTTATAATTAATTATATAAAATATAATATTATATATACAATTATATATATAATATATTAAATTGATTCTAATCTTACCTGATTAGAACATCGGAATTCTTCGATCGATTTGGTTTTTAGAAGGGCTCTAATGAGCCTGACTATCACAGGTGGGCTTATGAAATTTGTTTCCACGCTAAAACATATAAAAAACAAATTATAAATGATTTTCAAATATATCAATACACGACTAATATTTATTTAATTAGGCGTTGCACTAACTTTAATACTCTAAGCGTAGAGTTTTTCTCCATGGCATCTGCCAACCTTTGGGCAGTTTTGTCGTTAAGTCCAACATTTGTTAAACTCAAAGACTCGAGATGCGTATTTCCTTCTAATCCTTCGAACAACTGGATAAATTTCTCGTCCGAGATATTCTGTAACGTGTAAGACGAGCATAAAAATTCGATATTAACGTAATATTAATAAAAATAAATATAATCGAATATCGTTCCGTATTTTAAATACTAACTTTAATATTATTCCAGTTTAATTCGGTTAGCTTAGAATCGTCATCTCTAACTTGTTTGATAGTTGCATCAACGTCCGTATCATTAGGCGGTTCCATTGGATAAGGTTTTGGTTGACTAGCTTTCGTCACTCCATCCCAGCCCAATCCAACGGGCTGTCCAGAATTTAATAAAGATGCGTGATATTGATCCTGGTTCATCATAGAGTGGAACCCAAGAATGGCTGCATAAATGCACATCAATTTTATAAAAACGTTTACATATTTGATAAATCTAACTGTATACGCTGTTATTTTATTTACCTGCAAGATCAATAATTTCTTCTTGAGACGCGTTCGACAATGCTTGTTCGTATTCTTCGCCAAGATCTATCGCAATTTGCTCATCCACTTCTTTTTCTTTCGCGCTATCCTGAGCAGGTGGGATCCACTGCGATAATAAATATTTACATGTAGATTTTTTATATGTATAACTCTAGTTTCATGACTTATATATATATAATTATTATAAATCTTACTTTTTTTCCTCTAATAACTCCAGGTACATAGGGTTTTAATTCTGGTCTATCCGGTGTTTCCAAAGCCTGTTTGTTAATGTGTTCGATGAGTTTCTTTCGGTTAAGAGGACCCGTCGGGCTCTTGTCGCACTCATAGCTGCAACGCTGTGATGGAGGCATAAAACTGTCCTAAAAAATAATATACATTTATTAATAGTCTTAAATTGCATATCCATGCACGAACACACGCATGTGCACAGCGTAAGATTAAAATCGAATAAAAAAGATACCGATAAAACGCATGCAAAAGAAATGATTAATATTGTTTAATACCATAAGAATCTTTAGATCTTACATCTGGATCGACTTCCTTGGCAAGTATATTGATTTCTTCGGGTGTTAGCTGCGCCAGCAATTCATCAACATCAACATCTTCGTATTCGCTTAAATCCTTGCCATATAGCTTAGCGGCTGTTGTCATGGTGGTTGTTTTGGTTGACGCAGAAGTCTGTAAATGATCCCATGGTCGTTGGTCGACTACTGAATGTTTTCGAGACATGTTTATCTTATCGGTTGCGAAACTAATAATAATTATCTATCACTGTCGATACATTCAAAGCGATGGACTTTTCAATAACAGGTATAATAAACCATTAAACAATTAATTTGAAATAAATTAGGATGAGTCACGTTCCAATAACTGACTTATTGAATGATAAAAGAAACAAAAAGAAGATATTAGCGTCAAGAGATACAGGAGAAGATCAATAAGATACTATCTTCCTTGAACGAGTATAAGACGAATAAAAATATTTGTAATAAGAGATTTGGGATGACAGTAGAGGTTGCAAATGAACGAGAAACTAAACGGTAAGGTTGTCCGTGATCGAATGTCCGATGTATCGACAATTAGAATTTAAATTCGGCAAATGTCCAATACGGCTGATGCCCTTTGACCCAAATAATTCCGGATCGATTTTCATTGACAAGTTGGCTGCCAATTTGGCAGTAGGTATAGGAGAACGAACGATACGTGTAACGTTTTAGTATCGCGGAAGGAACTAACATATATGCATAGATAGTAAATATATATATATATATGTATGTGTGTAACTTACGATCGTTTGGATTTCTTACGATCCGTGGCCGAATACTAATTGGTATTTTCCGCTATGATATCACGATGTGAATTTGGTAGTGTGGGAAAAAAAAAACCTCGCCCACTATAATCACGATAGACGTACAACTTCACTGACCAGTATAGTCCAACGTTTGTGGATGATGATTGCGGCAGCGCCCTTTGACGCTTACACTTTATTTATGCTAACAATCGTACACTAACCAACTCGACGAGAATGCAACGAAAATCATCATATCTTTTTTTTTCATTTTATTCTATACTATTTTATATTCAAGATCTTACTAAGTTCAAATTTTCTTTCAATTATTCGGATTTATTTGACGATATTTCTCGTTAATTCGATTTTATCGATTTTTACGAAATTATTTTGATAACCAATAAATACTATGGTCGATATTATAAAATGGATGGTGGCGGAAAAGTTAAGGCAAATGGACTATAGTGGACGCGCTCGGTTCATGGAGAAAGTTTCTGCGCATTTCCCCATTGCGCAGGTATCGACTCTATCGTTGATATTCATTGGCGGGAATTTCAAATCAACTTAACGCGGAAATAATTCGAATCTTTCGAATAACTTTCGTTTCTCAAAAGTGATTATATCTCTTTTGAAATAATAAATAATTTACTATACAGAGAAAGGATATATTATCATGTGAAAGTAATTATATAATATTCGATCAATGAATAATATCTCACGAATAATTAAAATTAACTTCCTATCGATTATTATCAAAATAATACTATACACACGAGTTATTTGATTTCAAAAGAGAAATATTACGGTGCGTCTAATTCTTTTTTATTCGCAATCAGTGAAAGCTATCAAGGTCAAGGCAAGATAAATTTCGTTTCTTTTTTAAAAAGGAATTTATATTTTTTTTTGTATACTTGGCAACATATTTTACGTATAAAAAGTGTGACTTTTATTAGAAAGCTAAAAATAAAGTTGGATTATTAATTTGTAAAATATTCGAGTTGTGTATTACGGTAAAGTGTTATCATATTTAATTGTAAGAAAAATGAGTTCTTTCGTTTCCGCATTCAAAATTCTGTTAGAAGCGCGCCATTAAATTTTTTTTATTTTCCGACCCTGAATCGTGGAAAGAGAGCGAAATTTAGATTAACCAGGAGCGGTCGTCGGCGCGTCGTTTCTCCTTCGTCGAAGCTATAGCTGTCGTCGTAGCCTCGCTTTGACATAATCGGCCTGATAAATCGATGCTTCCTCAAGGTCAGCTCACAAATACACGATTCAACGAAAAAGAAGAGAAGAGAGAAGAGAAGAGAAGATAAAAAAGGAAGAACGAATAAGGGTGAGTTGTCGTCACGTGGTTGGTGATATCGGTTATGATTGGGGGAAAAAAAAGAAGTAGGGGAAGTACTAGTGAACTTAGATTCAGGCCTGTTTCTACATATCACAGGGACCCCGTACGAAACGTAGGGTTAATACAATTGATAATAATTATAAATATATCAAAATATGTCGTTAAATATATCGATTAATTAATCAAATCAAATATGAACAATACTTATGTTTATAAATGTATGAATTAATATGATAACAAAAGAAGAAAGAAAAAGAAAGTAACTCATTTGAATTTTGCGTGATTAACGAGAGGCCCTGTGCGACAGTTTGCGTTGCACGCCCATGAATACGAGCCTGGCTTAGATTATATTTTGTATTATTTGTCATTGTATATCTTTCTATTTCTTTGGGGGGTTTCCACGGTTGTGGGCCGCGGTTTTGATTAGAGGAAAGCTCTCGTCGTTTTGTAGCAGTACTAGCGGCGACAGTAGCAAAAATAGCCCGAAGCCTCTCCGCAGGCTGGCACACTACCAACAGTCTATACTTGGACATCACCGCGCCATGATTATTTATAGCGAGCACGAGCGCGGCCACTGGCCTTCTCGCGAACTAACTAGCCGGCACCGAACAACCATCCACCACCGGACCGCCGCCCGTGACCTAGGCCCGCATTAATAATGACTACATCCCTGTCCACTTTAAATTTTACTTTCCCGCCTAATTCAAATACCGTTCCGTAACTAACGTCACACCTTTCCTTCCCCTCTCCCAACGATACAATTTTTCTTTTCCTTTTTTTTTTCTAATAAAAGCAATTTCTAACCGTTAGTACGTTATTTTCTATCGTAATATTTTTGTATTCGTGAAAATTATAACGGGTGTCTTTTTTTTTGTTTTGTTTTGAATAAAAACCCTCGATAGAATTTGAACTCGTGGTTTTTTCAGCTTTTACGTTCGTTACGGCATACTTTTGGCGCCAGTACCTCTTCGTTTCATTGGAATTCAAATCGTCGAATTATTATATTGGTTGGTAGAACTTTCATGGTAGTCTTTTTTGTTTGTTTGTATGGACGACGACGTATATGGGTCACATTTTTTTCTTTGTTTCTCTCGATTAATATTAATTCAAATATACGTTATATTATTTTATTTTTCAGATTTGATTTGAACATATAAATTCAAGCCAAGTGGTAATAATTTAAATTAGTCATTTATTTTCAATCGTATATCATTTTTTTTGATCTTTTCGAATATCACATTAAATTCTTCTAATTTCTCTTAAGCGAGATGTGTTTAAGTTTCGGTCAAAGTCTTCCTACTTCCTACAAAACATTATTCGACCGAATGCCAAGGGAGGAACAGAGGAAACGTCTTGGTATAATTACCGTGTAGCAACTTTTTGGACGAGTTTCAAGAACCAAACCACCGTTCTTTGTTTTCGTTATTAATAGTTAAACGTAAAGTAAACCTCGGATGATGATGATGCGACCGAGGGATGATAATTAATTTCTTTTTTTTCTCTCTCTTTCTTCTTTTAAACGAGAAAGAGAGAGAGAGAGAGAGAGAGAGAGATGTCTGCTTTCTTTGAAATCTATCAATAAACATCAAACCGTTAACGTTGCCCTAACATTGCAAATGAATATTATTTAAAACGCTAATTTCTCTTTCATTTTTTTTTTTCCATCATTTCAATTCGACGCAAAACTCGTTGATCTGTAAAAAGTTAATTTACCGGAACTCGGCCGAAGAAGAAAGAAAAGAAAAGAAAAAAAATATAATATTTATTAAATTAAATTATATTATGCGTATGCGTGTTTTATTAAGTATCGAAACTTGTTAATTAATTTTTCTATGAAGACTTACAGATTTCATTTAAGAAAGTAAGAGCATATATTATAATACCTTTCTTAAACGCTCGCTTATAGAAAGTCTCGTATACAAACAAGGAAGGAATATAACGCGTATTTTTATTTATTTATGTGCATGCTCATCCGACGGTAGTCGGATCTTCGGAATCCGCAACGTTTACACGTCAAGAGAGAAAGAGAAAGAGAAAGAGAAAAAGAAAGAGAGAGAGAGAGATCAGACATTTTTCGCGTTAGAAAGGCAAAGAATTTGTTCACGCGATACCACAATCCGTCTGCGTTTTTTAGATTTACGTGGCTGTTATTATATTATTCATTTGAAACGAATGCGAATAAAGATTTTGTTCTTCAACGGAAATATGAAAAACGGTTATATGAACAACATTTTCGAAATTTTTCCGAACAAATAATTCAAATCTCATTGAAAGAACAAAAATTAGCCTAGAGTCTCGAAAGAAAGAAAAAAAAAATGAGTAAAATTGAATTTTAAATTAAACACAAAAACCCCCCACCCCCCCAAAAAAAAACTTTAGTTCTAACAAATATGAAATACTTTCTAATTGAAATATTTAACTAAAAATGTGTACGAGTATGTACGAATATACGAATATATATTTGTGCGTGCGTGCGTGCGTGCGTGCGTGTGTGTGTGTGTGTGTGTGTGTGTGTGTGTATTTTAAAAGTCATTGGACTCTTTCTTTTCGCTCATTTGCCATTCTCACCCTTTATTTCTTTTCTTATTTTTTTCATTTTTTTTTCTTTCCTTTTTTTAAATCTCAACCATATAGCGTTTACTTTCTCTCGTGTGGGGTAAGGAAAACTAATCGTACGGATTTATTAGAGGTTAAAGCCAGGAACGATACATCTGCTCGCGATCGTTCTCCAAAATAAATGCTTAAAGGAAAACGTTGGGGTGTCTGTAAGCTCGACATTGTAGAAATGAATGAGCGCACTAAAAATACCCCACCTTTCACACGGGCCACCACCGGACATCTTTCTTGGTTCCTTCTAAGTTTTATTTTTTTTTTTTTTTTATTTTCCTTCTCTCTCTCTCTCTCTCTCTCTCTCTCTTTCTCTTTCTCTTTCTCTCTATCTCTAACCGTCTTTTTCTTTTTTTCTATTTTTCCTTCTCCTTCCTTTTTTTATTATTCATTTTTGTTCATCTCGTTTTTAGCCGTGAACAGGGGCGTTGCCTTTTGCCGGTTCATTGTCCGTTCTTCTCTCGTCTTGTCCCGTCTTGTCATGTAAATCGTCAAAAAATCACCACGAAGCTTTGATTTTTATTATTATTATTATTATTATTATTATTATTTTTGATATTGATTTTTGACTTATTATTTTTGATTTATTATTTTTGATTTATTATTTTTGATTTATTATATTTGACTTTTAATTTATATATATTCGATTGATTCCATCGCAATTACATAAACGATTTTTTTTCATCCTAGTGATGAAATCGCGAAAAAGCATTTTCAATGCTTCAACATTTCCAGGAAATATTTGTTTTTTTCTAACGAGTTACTTTCGTTATTATTATTATTATTATTTCCCTCCAGTCGTTTTAAACGTTTATACGTTCTTCTTCTTTTTTTTATTTCTTTTTCCAAGTTTAAACAAATATTTTTTCTATGCTTTTTCTACTTTTTTATTTTTATTTTTCGCATATACGTGGTGGATCCAACAACGTTAAACGGTAATTCTTGGAAATTTTTTTAACTTGCTTTAAGTTTTTTTTTCTTTTTCATTTTTTTTTTCATTTTTTATACCTCCCTCGCCCTCCCAATCTCTCCTGGTAGTTTTCGTTTCGCATTTTTTCTTTCAAATATTTGTATAATCATAAGTTTAGAACATGGAGAAAATATCGAAATCGTCGTCGTCGTCGTTGTCGATGACGTAAGCAAACGTTGTATAAAAAATACAAAATAATTTCTCTTTAATGCACGCATACACACGCACACACACGCACACACACACGCGCACGCATCCACCTACCCACACGTAAAAGCGAATAGAAAGAAATTTGATTCGCATCGATAGGGTGGGGGGAGGGGGAGGGGGGAGGGGATACTAAACGACACCTACTGCAACTGGTAGTAGTTGCATAGCAAAATGCAAAGTTAATGCATAGCATTGAGATGTTGCAACGGATGCATCTAGCAAAACATCGGTAGAGAAGGGGTGGAATGGGGTTTGGGGGGGACGGGGGAGGGAGGGGGGAAGTCTATCTCATTGGTATTTGAGGTCATTGTGGAAATATTTTCAACGCGTCATTTTCTTCATTTTCTTTTTCCCTCGCATTTTATTCTTTTTTTTTCTAATATATACTCATTATTTATTGTTGTTGTTGTTGTTGTTGTTAATATATATTAAAAAAAAAAAAAATTCATTTGCGGCGCCTAAACGTAATTACGTTACATTACGTTATATTATCTTATAAGTCAATGTGAGAAATAGTTTGAAATCCGTCAAGGTAACATCTAGAAATAAACTCTACCTACGAAGAAGGTGTCGAAGTATTAATATTGACTTGGATATAAATAATAATGCCGTTTCATTCTGTCTCATATATATATTATTTGTTTCTATCTCTTTCTAACGGTAAAATGAATGCATCAAGGTGTTGCAGAAACGATTCACGTTACGTCATTAGTTCGCGTTTATTTGGTATATGGAACATACTTACCGGACAAACTTTCCTAACCGATATATCTGTGTTTACCATTTCATTCTATTCCACTCTATTTCTAATTCTATCGAGTTGTTTTGCAAAACTTTTGAAAAAAAAAAAACATATTTATCATTTGTCGTCTCGTTCTATTAGATTTGATTTTTTTAACTTTTACATTTACGTTACGTTTAATCTCGCGATAAACGTTTATCTCTCGAGATGAAGAAAAAGAAGAAGAAGAAGAAGAAGAAGAAGAAGAAGAAGAAGAAGAAGAATGATTTATTTTACTCGTTATAATTTTTTGTTCTTGTTTTTTTTTATTTTTTTTTATTTTAATAAAATTAAAATTATAAAATTAAATTTATTATTATTAAATATATTATATTATTAAAATTAAAATTATAAAATTAAATTTATTATTATTAAATTTATAATATTATTAAAATTAAAATTATAAAATTAAATTGATTATTATTAAATTTATAATATTATTAAAATTAAAATTATAAAAATAAAATTAAATTTTTTATTTAAATAAAAATCAAATCCCGTTTCCATTAGAAACGAATCTCGTGCGGATTGTTGTAACAATATCACTCGTAGAAATCGGAAATTCGATATTCCTTTCGATGCTCATTGCATGCGCCAGGTAATATTTTTTCTTTTTTTTTTTTCTATTCTTTTACCTATTATCTAAAACTAGTTCAACGAAACTACTACTGTAAACTCGTTTTTCTTTCTTTCTTTTTTTCTTTCTTTTTTCTTCCCCTTCTTCGATTTTATATTCGATCGTAGTTTCTAATCATTTTTTCTAATCATTTGTGTTTTACTTGTTGAATATATAATTGAATATAATATGTAATAAATATAATATAGAATAATATAATCATTGAATTTTCTATATGAATTTCTGTTAGATTTATCCTAACGGAATACAATAAATCGAATTTAATTTAATATCGTAATATTGATTATAACTTCCTGTTGTTATAACAGTACTCCTAAGAGTTCGATACAGTTTTACGAAACTGTTACTTTGGCCGCGAATCTCACGTATAGGAAACGCATTGCTGCGGTAAGAAAACGTTACGCTGCCATAAGTCGAGATTTTAACAAGCGTTTAACGGTAAATGGAATATTAAAGTAATCGATCATTAAATAAGTTTTTGCGGTCGTACTTAATAACGCGACAATTCGAAATTCAAAGAAAAAACTTTCTTCAATAAACCCTCGTATCGGTAAACCCCCCCTCCTCCCCCCTCGTTCTGATGATTCCCATCGTATCTTTCGGAGAATTTGTTTTCATTGATTTTTAATTAAAATAATAAGAAACTTGCGAGAAAAATATGACAAGTGATTTGGCAACGATTCTCGTGAAAATTCAATAAAATAATAATAATAATTTTTTAGAATTAAATTATTGCGAATGTTTTTGTGACAATTTTTGCGACAATTCGAAATTCAAGGAAAAAACTTTCTTCAACGAACCCTCGTATCGGTAAACCCCCCTCCTCCCCCCTCGTTCTGATAATTCCCATCGTATCTTTCGGAGAATCTTTTTTCATTGATTTTTAATTGAAATAATAAGAAACGATTCTCATGAAAATTGAAGAAAATATAATAATAATTTTTTAGAATTAAATTATTACGAATGTTTTTGTTCGAGAGGTTCATACGATATCTGTTTTGTTATCGTATTATCGTTAGTTCAATAAAATTGTTTATCAGTGTTATTTCATTATCTTTACAAATAGATTATTTGTATGTAGAAGATTATTTATATATAATATATTTAATATTTTTGTTTTTCTTAAACGATAGGAATAATACAGTCTACAATTATTTGTGTCAATGTACTAAATAGTATAGTTCAATATTTGTTTGTATTTATAATAACAGTACTATACTATAAGTATTCTATTTTTTGTATTATTACAGAAACGAATAATTATTATAAAGAATAATAAATACGTACGTTTGCAAATGTAATAAAAATCAATCGAATTTACTGGTTAAAAATATTTATAGAAGAACAATACTATACTACAAGTATTTTATTATTTTTTTTATTATTACCGAAACGAATAATAAATATATACGTTTGCAAATGTAATAAGAATCAATTCATTTTATTGGATAAATATTTATAGAAGAACATTACTACACTAGAAGTATTTTATTATTATTATTTTTTATTATTACCGAAACGAATAATTATTATAAAGAATAATAAATATGTACATTTGCAAATGTAATAAAAATCAATTCATTTTATTGGATAAATATTTATAGAAGAACATTACTACACTAGAAGTATTTAATTATTATTATTTTTTATTATTACCGAAATAAATAATTATTACAACGAATAATAAATATATACGTTTGCAAATGTGATAAAAATCGATCGAATTTATTTATTAAAAATATTTATAGAAAAACATTACTACGCTAGAAGTATTTAATTATTTTTTTAATTATTACCGAAACAAATAATAATAAATATATACGTTTGCAAATGTAATAAAAATCAATCGAATTTACTGATATAAATAAATATGTTTATAGAGTAATTTTCAAATTACCCTTTTAGAATGGGGACCTCTTAATTTGTATACAAACAAATTCTTAATGGCATCGTGCCAAAGCTTGTAGGAATCGTAATGAGAGTCGGCCTCGAAAACTCTTGGGAATTGTGAAAGTACATTTTACAAGCGTACGTGGTACATACGTGTAAACATATTAATACACACACACACACACATACACACACATTATCGATCGGAAGTCCGTCTCTCATTTGGGTTATTGTGTCGTCTTGTGGTTGACGTTCGGATCACGGAACAAAATGGTAAAAGTTAGTCGAAAGCTTACCACCAATACCATTCGTATAAATTTCGTTTAACCAGTTTCTACAGTTTGAGAATAAACAACACGGCGTTTTAGTTGCATTCGATGATAAAACCCGAGTGTAAATTTTGTGTCGTGCACGGTACCTACAATACACAGATATATATGTTTCTCTCACCTACATTCTGAAATTGCACGTTTACTATATCACGTTACTCTCTATACTAATTTGATAACCGTAACGAGTGTAGTTTGAAGCGTAACGCGGTTATCGCGTTTCGTTTTGCATCCCGTCCCTCGAACGTAACGTTACACGATCAAAACTGTTAACGAAGAAGGGGGTATAGGTGAGGTGGGGTGGGTTGTAGGGGGAGGGGTATTTCTAATGAAAGAATCATCGTGATTCGATTATTTGTTCGATCGTTTACACAAAAATATTCTTTCGTTTCTTTTCCTTCTTCTCCCCCCTAAAAATGATTTTTCAATTAAAATTCAATTTTATTACTTTTTTAAACTTTCTATTTTATTTCTTCTTTTTTTTTTTCTTTCTTTTTTGATACAGAAATTTTACTCGTTACATG
>QUOG01000034.1:728786-740047 GCA_010416905.1 Polistes dorsalis | reverse complement strand
TTATATTATTTAATTGTTCATTGTAATTTACCTAATTCGTATATATAATATAATATATATAATATATAAACAAAAGCACACACACCTAAATAATAAACGTAGTCGTGTTAAATGATTAATAACATGCCACCGTTTAGTTTTATCTATATATGTATACGTTAGAAAATATATTACATTTATATATATATATAGAAATAAGGTAATAAATCATTCTAAAGAAAATTTAGTAAGACATTGTAAATAAATATATATCGAACTAACGACATATGGACAACTGTTAACACGATTTAATCATTTAAGAGAAAGGAAACGAAGAATAGCAATCGATGATAGAAAAGAGAAAGAAGAAGGAGAGCGAAAGGGGGGGGGGGGACGACAACAGGTGTAGTCGTTTGAGTTTCTCTATGCCAAATAATAAACGTTTATCCGATTCTAAAATATGGCAATAGTTCTTTGGAAAGATTTCACCAACGTTTAAATCTCTAATCCAAAGATTTAAATTAATGAGATTATAATAGTGACACCCTGTCTGTCGTGTTTCCCCTCCCGTCCCTCCCCCTGCCCCTCCACCCTCCCCCCCGAGAAGGAATAAAACATAAATCATTCGCATTTGTTTCGTTTGATTTATATTTGAAGAAAATAATATCTCTAAAAATCGTTTAATACGAACTATAATAATAATAATAATAATAACAATAATACGGTTTAACAAATTAATCATTTATTTTTTATCATAAAAATTTCATTCTAAACCGATTTAAACATCTCTCCAACCGAATTAACAACGAATTTTTCACGTTCTATGTTATTGAAAATCTAAAACCCAAAGGGAGAATTACTTGAACGTAGAACAGAGAGAGAACAGGATCTCCTACTCGTAAATTATTCAAAAACTGACGCACGATTGCTCTTTGTATTAATAGAACTGGACGTTCTATTTTTTGTCTTCTTGTACGATGGTAAAAATAAGGTTTCGATATGGTACGCATTTGAACGTGTTTTTGCTCGCGATTCAATTGAATTGTATCTCGATAAAAAGTTGATGAAAGGGGGGGGGGGGGTGGGGGTTGGAGGAAGGTTTTTCGTTCCTTCCTTCTTTCCTTCCTTCCTTCCTTTCTTTCTTTCGTTTATTTTATTACCAAATATTCGTATAATTTGATTTATTATTTTTCATATAAAAATGAAGATTTAAATTAAAGATGACAAAAAAAAAACAAGATTTTGAAAAGTAAGAGAGTATCCCGGGAGTAACTATACAATTATTCTAAACTATTGTAATCGTTCGATTAATTAATTAATTGATAAGGATAATGAAAGTATGTTAAAAATATGAATTTGTTCACAGTAAGAGGAAGTATTATTTCGTACGATATTTACGATAAAACGAAGAAGATTCTTTAACAAAGAAAATCATCGCAATACGAAATTTCGCAAGAGACACGTGGGGAATATAATAATAATAATAATAATAATAATAATAATATTCCTGGGGAAAATGAAAAAATGTCAAGAATTTGTTTCTCGGTAGTTAGTTAAAATCCAACGTCAGTTGGAAAATAAGAAAAATAATAGCGAAATAGTTTGGATAGAAGAAGAAGAAGAAGGAGGAGGATAGAGAGGAAGGGGTAAATCTGATGATTTTCTTGGCATACCGATGGAAACTGGGGAAACATGTAAAAAGTATATTAACCGTCTCTCTGCGATTACTCATTCGCGTACGTTTACGATTTTCATGGCTGTTTATCACGCTTTAAGTTGGAAAAGCAAATCGGCCTTGGGTCCTGGCAACTGGCCTATAAATGCGCAGGGCTATCTTCCTAACTTCTAAAAACGTTCTTAGCAAAGTTCGAAAATGTCGATCTAGTTGTCAGAAATTTTTATCCCCTAGACTTTTTTATCCCCTAGAGTTTTTTGTTCCTAGATTGTTTATCCCCGGATTTTTTGTTCTTAGATTGTTTATCCCCGGACTTTTTTATCCCTGGATTTTTTATTCCTAGATTTTTTGTTCCTAGATTTTTTATCCCTGGATTTTTCCCCCATTTTCTTTGTTCTCTTTTTTACCCATAAAAATTATTTTGTTTTTCGATGGTAGGTTTATTTTTCTCTCTCTCTCTTTGTGTGAATGTGTGTGTGTTTTCATATATTATATTTTATGATTTTAATGAAAGAAATAAAAGGATCCACTCTCTAGTAAATCGGACTAGATTGAATCGTTCCAGGATTACGAGTATGTCACGTGTTCGGTCAGTCGTTAAAACTGCTACTCGAAAACGCATAAAATTCGTCATACTCTCGATTATACCGTACGAACGAGCGATACTTAACTTCAACTAAAAGGGTACATATATATATATATATATGCCTTCTGCAGAATAATTCAACGAGTTATTAAAGAGAAGTTGTGTGTTATAGTCGTTACAAAATAATAGACTAGAATAATTAATCGAATTAGAAATGTTAATAATATTTTGTAATTATTTGTCATCGTTTATTCCGATAAATACAAACACATTCGAAATTATTTTTAATTAATAGAGTATAAAGAGTATATATTTAATCGATTTTTATTTATTTAACATTGTTCTAATCCTTAAAGGGTTTTTAAAAAAGGGTTCGGACATTTTCTCGCGGCTCAGATTTTTATTCTTCTTTTTTCTTTTCATTTTTTGGCTTTTTAATTTTTTTTAGGGTTTTTTCGTGCCAAAACCAGACACCGCTTCCCTCCTCTTCCCCCAGGCATTTGATTTCGAGTATTCGAGTATTCGATACTCTAAAACTCACCTCGCGTCTAGTCGTAGTTTTACGAGTAGTCGTCGTCCTAGTCATCGAAGAAATATTCTCATGGGGAGAATCCCAATCCTGGAATATCTCCGTGGTCGCCATGATGATGATGATGTTTGTTTTTAGTTTTTACTTTTTAGTTTTCTTTTTTTTTCTTTTTTTACGTAGAAATCTTTCTTCCTACTCCTCCTAGGCGAGCTCCACCTCGAACTTTTATCAATTATTCGACTTATTGTACAATTTGAAATATGAAAATCGTTCTCTCTCACTGTCTAGTTTTTTTTTTGTTTTCTTTTTCTTTTTCACTAAAATTCACGACGACGACGACGTTCACCTTGACAACAGAGATTTTTCACTTATCGTTAATTTTAAAAAAATGAACTTTTCTCTTTACGAGATTTAATTTTTACGAGAATATTATCGTCTTTGTCCCTTCCTTATTCACAAATTGATCATATTAATTATATTCGAGGGTTGGAAGAGGGACGGGAAACTAACAAATAAACAAAACAAAACAAAACAAAGCCATGAAATTCAAAAATTCATCGAATCGTAATTAATTGAACGTGAGATTTGAAGTAAAAAAAAGAAAAAATATTATTTCACGTGAAATATCAAAATTACATTGGACAGGATCGTTAAAATGATCGATCAAAATTAATAAAAGAAAAAAAAAAACAAAAATAGATCACGAGTATTCTATGATAGATCCTGCGATGAAAAAACGTTGCAAAAGAAATAAAGGAAAAAAATAAAAAAGAAATAAAAAAAAAGATAATGAACGATAAACGCACGATAACAATACTGTTTTCTCAAATGAATTTAGAAAAATCTCGAAAATGTTATTCCCGTTTCGTAAAGTTTCGTGTATAAACGCGTTTAAATAAATGAAAAATCGTTAAAAAAAAAAAAAGAAAAACAAAAACAAAAGAAGAAAAAAATCAAAAGAAATCACAAATAAAACCAACCCCAACTCTCTGTAAGGGTAAGTTAACGATTTAACGAAAGAAAATTCCTGATTGGTGGATGTGTGATGGAAGGGGGGGAGGGAGGGGAACAAAACAATCTGTTAAATAATAAAGTAAACGAAAAGAAAAGAAAAGGCTTGGAAGTAGAGGTGTTTGTGGTTTGTGGTGGTGGTAGTGGTGAGGGGGGTCGGAGAGGGAACAACAAAATTTTTAAATAAAAAAAAAAACGAAAGTAGAAGAAAGTGTAGAAGAAAGTAGAAAAGAAAATTAAGAAAAGCACGGCTTAAGAGTAAAGTATATGCGTGATTGTAGGTGGACCACGCGCGACTGAAGCTTTTCGCGATCTTTTGGGCTCTTCTCTCTCTCTTTCTCTCTCTTTCTTATTCTATCTCGGTCTCTCTCAACCTCGTGTGTGTGTGTGTGTGTGTGTGTGTGTCTTTTCTCTTTCCGTCGAGTAACCGATTCCAGAAATACGGAGAAACATGTATAATTAGGACGGTACGCTAGTAGAGAGAGAGAGAGAGAGAGACAGAGAGAGAGAGAGAGAGAGAGAGAGAGGATGACGAAGATGACGATATACAGTTCTGTCTCGCGTAAAACACGTTCCATCTTTCTTCTTCTTATTGAAAATTACATTCTTTGTATTTTTTCTTATATGATGTTGTTTTTTTCTTTTTTTTTTGTTCATATTTTCTTATCGTATATGCGTGTGCGTTAATTTTTGTCACAATTATTTCATCAATTTTGAATATAAGACATTACAAGTATTTTATTGTCAGTGTTTTAGAACACGATAGGTAAAATAATAATATCGAGATTGTTTTATTAATTTTTTAAATGAATTAATTTATATAGTTTTAATATGTAAATTAAATAATATTATATAGGATATAACGTATGTTTTTTAACACTTTTGTAATAATATTTAATTAATTTTTAATATAGATGAAAGAATAATTTTCAAGTATTTTATTGTCAGTGTTTTCGAGCACGATAGATAAAATAATAATATCGAGATTGTTTTATTAAAATTTTTAAATGAATAAATTTATATAGTTAGTATATAGTAGTAGTATATAGTATAGTAGTATATATAGTATTATAGTAATATAGATGAAAGAAGGATTATATTGATGTATTGCAAAATGTTTTTAGTGATTTCGAATGGTAAGAAAATAGTATTGATTTTTTTTTATTAATTTTAAAATAAATGTAAATAATTATATATAACAATTAAATAATACTCTATATACTATATGTAAATTTTTGTAAATAGAAATAATCGAAAATTCGAACATTATTAATTAACCAAGAAAATATATTTCATCAATTTGTTCCTATTTTAATTATTTTTAAACAATATCAAAATAATATCGATTATTAATGTACATACACTTTTAAATAGTTTACAATGAATAATGAGAAATAATACTCCATACAACATAAATTTATTTAATTATTAATAATGAAAAATTCCGAGAAGTCATTAATTAATTCTGGCAACGTTTAAATCGATTTCCCATCCCAAAATCAAAAGAAAAAGAAGAAAAGAAAAGAAAAGAAAAGAAAAAAAACAATGAAAATAAAATCATTCTTATCTTCGAATAAAATCGTCTGGTTGGAAATTTTCCCAGTACCATTAATAACATTTCTTTTTATATTCATCATTAATAAAAGATAACGTCATAGTCATTTGATTATTAAAGAAACGTAACCGTAGCCGACAATTGCGTCAAGAGTTTTGACGTCACGGTGACGTTAAAAACGTTTCAGGTGCAGCACTACCATCGAATAGTTGGAAAATTTCGGAACATTTACGAGCTTTGCTTTGCGTTCGTTCGTTCATTCATTCGTTCATTCGTTCGTTCGTTCATACGTTCGAATTTTCAAACTAGTCTACCGTTTAGAAAAAAAGGGAACAGGAATTGTACCTTTCAATCGAACGACAATAGAAAAAAGGTTGAAAACGTTATCGTTTCGTTTCGAGTTAACTACGTCATCACGGATTTTAGGTTGTCCCTTTATGCATCGACCTCGTTCGATGCGTGGGTGGGTGGATAGGTGTGTGTGCTTGTGTGTATGCGTTAGCTCCGCGTTTATTTAAAATAAAGTTCGAGAAAGAGAATGAGAGAGAGAGAGGAGTGTGGAAGGACGACGATTAAGTGGCGCTTACAATTTTTTTTTTTTCAATAAATTTCATTTAGAAGTGCAGATTAATCGATTCGATTAATCAAAAAATGTTTGCATTTTCATCCAATACTGAATTTTGCTCGTAAAACGAAGACCTCCCTCCCCCCTGCCTCTATATTTAAATTAAATTTAATATCACGTTAACTCAGAGAAATAAATGAAAAATAATATTCACTTGGAATAACACATCTTAAAACACATTTTTTTTAAAGAAATAATTATGGTAATTGCCCCCTTACTCTCGAAGGGGTTAAATATTTTTCCCCCTTAAATCTTACAATTACAATTCTTTTACTTTTTAATATATATATAATAATAATATAATAAATATATATAAATATATTAAGAATAATATCTTCTTAACACACATCTTTCGTAAAGAAATAATTAATAATAAAAAAGAAATATTAAATTAATTTAATAAATATAAATAAATATAATTTAATAAATAATTAAATCTTAAAATAAAAGAAATAAAGAATAATAAGAGATTCAATGTATTTTTCTTTTACCCCCTCTCCCTAAACCTTTTACAATTACAATTTTGACTACTCTTCTGGATCTCGTCGTTTTTTTATTTTCCTTTTATTATTATTATTTTGATTATTTATTAAATTCGTTGTCAAATGTTTCGCGGCAATGGGGACGGTCGCGTTCGTTCGTGTTGCGTATTATATGTTTTCTAAGATCCCACAACGGATTTGCAGCAGTCCACACATTTCGGTCAATCGCAATTGCAATTGCAAACGTTCAGGACAGATATCGGATCCGTTTGTTTGCGAACACGCAGAAATAATATTTGGCACGGGAAGCACAAGCGTTGCACCGTCGCCACCACCACCGCCATCACCGTTTTCCGTTTATGCAAGACTTCAGGGAAAATCTTATACGATGATATCTGTTGGCGATCGGTAAACTTGCTTGCTTTGCTTTATCCTTTACTTCCTATCTTCGTATCGCGTGTATTCGACTCTTAATATACTACCTTACTTATTTATACTACATCTTGTTACACTATATTATCTATTTATCTCTTTCTCTCTGTCTCCCTCTTTCCACCCCCCCACCACCGTTCCCCCTCACTTCTCTTTTTCTATCTTTTTCTCTTTCTATAACGTATCTACTCTAACACGATTATAAATTACTAGGTAATTTATTATTTCCTCGGCTTAGTTGCTAAATAAATGTTACATGTATTCGTAATGTTTATCTTCCAAATTGTATTTCCGCGTTCCTTTGCTTTTTTTTTTTTATTTATTAATTAAATTTATCATTTTATCGTAATATATATATAATTATTTAATATATTTAATGTATTTAATGTATTTAATATATATATATATTAAATTTATCATTTTATTATATGTATTTTATTATATATATTTTAATATATATATGAAATTTATCATTTTATAAATAATATATAATATTTTATATAATTATTTAATATATTTAATGTATTTAATGTATTTAATGTATTTAATATATATATATATTAAATTTATCATTTTATTATATGTATTTTATTATATATATTTTATTATATATATATATATATATATTAAATTTATCATTTTATATCATAAGTTTTTGTATTTTTATATTCTCAACGTTATTAATTTATTCTTATTATCTGTAATTGGCAAAATTAATTGTTCTTTGTATGTTTTTTTTTTGTTATTGTTTAATTTCCAATAAGTAGCAGATAGGAGGTAAAGCTTAACATATTTTTGACGAGTTAAAAGACAATCTCTTTGGGGATTTTTTTATTTGTCTGTTAACGTCAGTCAATCTTTGTCTCTCTCACTCTCTCACTCTCTCTTTTTCTCTCTCTCGTGGTCTCTTTTTCCGAAATGTCAGACTCCTCTTAAAAGATACTACTCTCCTATTCTACTCTTCCGCGATTTAGTCGAGGATGCACACGTGTCATTAATTTCCTACGCCCACCGCCAATTTTCGTTTGGCTTTTCTTCTCTCTCCTTGCTGTTTCGAGCCCTCTCTCACGTCCTCCACCTCCCCCCCTCCCGCGCCCACAACCCGTCCCGTCTTCATCCCTTCTCCATACCCCACTTCATCTCCTCATCGCCGTTCCGTATAAAAACTCATTTCTGCATTGACCCAGGCCCGAATTGCGAAAGCGTGGAAAATTTTCTTCTCTGGATCTTCGTTTCGATGGATGTTTAAATGAAACTCACGCTTTTATCGTCAAAGTTAAATAAATATATATATATGCGAAAATGTTGTTATTAATTTTCTAATAAACGATATTGGATCTCGTTTACTAATCAATGAGAAAATTGAATTGGAACTTTATTTAATCGTTATTTTAATATAATGGAATATACGTTGAAATTTTGTATATTAATTTAATTATAAATTGTTTGATCACATTTGGAAATAAATATTATAACTTTATGTAAGAATTATTATTTTTACGATAGAAAATTGATTTTAATTTAATAATAGACGGTTAGATCGTTTTACAAATCAAATGCAAATGATTTATAACTTTGTGTAATAATTATTTTCATAATAGATATACATATGGAATTTTATATTAATTTAATTATAAATTGTTTGATCAAATTTGAAAATCAAATGGAAATAAATATTTCTAACTTTATGTAAGAATTATTTTCATAATAGATATACATTTGGAATTTTATATTAATTTAATAATAAATTGTTTGATCAAATTTGCAAATCAAATGGAAATAAATATTATAAACTTTATGTAAGAAATTATTTTGACAATAGAAAATTGATTTTAATTTAATAATAGATGGTTAGATCGTTTTACAAATCAAATGCAAATGATTTATAATCTTTGTATAATAATTATTTTCATAATAGATATACATTTGGAAATTTATATTAATTTAATAATAAATTGTTTGATCAAATTTTCAAATCAAATGGAAATAAATATTATAAACTTTATGTAAGAAATTATTTTGACAATAGAAAATTGATTTTAATTTAATAATAGATGGTTAGATCGTTTTACAAATCAAATGCGTTATAACTTTGATAACAAATGATTTATAACTTTGTGTAATAATTATTTTCGTATTAGATATACATATGGAATTTTATATTAATTTAATAATAAATTGTTTGATCATTTGCAAATCAAATGGAAATGATTTATAACTTTATTTAATAATTATTTTTATAATAGAATTCATCGAGAATTTTTATACTATAATTTAATAATAAATTATTAGATCATTTACAAATCAAATAAAAAAAGAATGATAAAATTATGTAATAATTATTATTATTATAATATATAATGCATTGAAAATTTATTCTAATATAATAATAAATACCTTAGATCGAATACAAAAGAATAATAAAATGATGTAATAATTATTATTATAATCATTTTCATTTTACAAGCAAATATAATACGTGACACGAACCCTGATTGTGATCTCATAAATGTCAATAAGTAAATGTCACGAGTACTTTAAGTATAACCGGTAAAATCGATTACGTTGTTTCGTGTTGGTTCGTTGGTCAACCTCCTGACATTAAACGTATCTTGACTAACTATCTTTAGATAATTTATCAATTATTAGATCGGTCAATTAATAATGTCAACTGGTTCAAAGAATTATTATCAGACTCGTAATTCTGCATTTGAAAATGTTTTCACCTAATATATTTTTGTTTTTGTTTTATCAATGCAAAAAGAATGATAAAATTATGTAATAATTATTATTATAATATATAATGCATTGAAAATTTATTCTAATATAATAATAAATACTTAGATCAAATACAAAAGAATAATAAAATGATGTAATAATTATTATTATAATCATTCTCATTTTACAAGAAAATATAATACGTGACACGAACCCTGAATTTTTACAATAATTATATTACGTTTAATATAATTAAAATTCAATATAAAATCTTATCTCAAATAAATAAAATTAAAAGACACATTCTGAGATTTCTGAAGAAAGTGTTTTTTTTTATCTTCGATGGTTTAAAGAAATATTTTTTAAGTGAAAAATTAAAAGAGAAATATAGCGAGTGTATCAATTTTTCATTTAATCAATTTTGTCCCTAAAAACTCTTAAGTTGCATACGCTGTGTTGACATTTAAATATTTCATTTTATAAATAATCGACAATTTTTTCCTCAATGAGCATTAAATGTTTTTACATCCCGTAGTTTGCACGTGGATTAATTTAACTTAGACAATTAAGAATAATTATTCTATTTTATGCTTAAACGATCAATTTATTTAAATAAAAATCCTTTCTTTGAATTTAATTAATTATTCTTTCAAAAAAAAAAAAGAAACGAAAAGAAAATTCGTATAAATTATATTTCAATTGATTATCAATTTTAAATGATTTTTTTCTCTTTTCTCGGAGATTGTTTATTTAAAAATGAATATACGCATATATATGTATATTGTTTAAGTCGATGGATTATTATGAAAATTTGGATGAACAGATGGCACCACCTCTTAGAAGAAACATTACAGTCGACAGACCTAAAATCATCTAACTAAACTCCGAACCATCCGTCAGATGGTGTTCAGATATATTATCCGAGTTTCAACTATTTATCTGTTGAGTTAGATGATTAAATGATATTCGACATAAATCGATTTTATTTTAATACAAATTTTAAACATTTATTATAATTAAAATATATTCACTCGACACAAAAAAAAAAGAATTCAATCCGATTGGATGAACAATTGTTGATGCGTGGCGGGGTGGGGGGGGGAGCTAGGGGTGGGAGTTGATTTATAATAAAATAAAAAAAAAAATAAAGGAGGACGAATAATGTTATGGGGAATTTGTAATGTTTTCTCTTTGAATGGAATGAAAATTTCTTTTATATACTCGTAGGATAGAATTGAACGTAACGCAACGAAGAAAGTTAAATTTATCGAAGTTTCGACGTCGAGCACAGCTAAGAAATAATAACGTCGATCCGGATAGCTGTTAATACGATTATAGATAGTTTCTTCCTTCGTCAAGGCCATTTAATTTGATCTATAGAAGAAACGTCTCTCATAGTCCAAAATAACGAACATTGCGAAGTTTAGAAACGATAAATATTCGATTCGCGATACGTCCTTAACAATTTGAAACGATTATTTAACTTTAATGATTACACGTTTTATCTAATTTTGTGTATTATTTTCATTAGACAAACATAAACGTTTTTCAAAATATATTCAAGTATCTTGCAAATCACTGTTCAGATTCCTATAATATTTTATATTTCCAGTTCAAAATCATGGTTTTATATTATTAAGGAATTGTTGTTAAATAGGTTGTTTAATTA
>QUOG01000034.1:691066-724034 GCA_010416905.1 Polistes dorsalis | reverse complement strand
GTTTATCAGAAAATATCAATTGATTGTTCGAACTCATTTATATGGTTTATTGTAAGATTAGATAATAAATAAAGAAATTTGTAAAATTTTCTTTTACGCAAAGGGTTGCGTTTACTCGAAACCTTAAAAGGGAAATATTGATAAATTCATTTCGATCATCATCATCATCATCATCATCATCATCATCATCATCATATTAATTCATTTGAAATCTACATTTTTATTTCTTTATGTTTTTCTTTTCTTCTCGTTTCATTTCTTTTCGGGATCATCTCGGTATTTATATTTTGTTATTTGGTATTTTTATTTCTTCACCGTTGATATAAAAAAAGATATATATATAGATATATAATAGTTATGATAGGAGAGAAAGTGTTAGATAGAAAGATAAACGATATTCTAGATGCTTTTATCGAATCCAAGAGTAGAAATTACAGTTGGCACAGCTGATACTGTCGTTCATCGATCAATTACCAACGCCCGTTAACTTAATGCAATCGTTCGAAAATTGTTTTTCAAAGATATATATAGATATATTCTATATATTATTATATTATATATTAAATGAGAAAATGAGAAAAAAAAGTTCTATCGATTTGATGTATATAACAGTGTGTTACGTGTTATTTATTTAAAAATAAATTAATTAAAAAACAAAAGTAAAAAAAAATGGGAAGAAAATGAAATAGCGTATCAATATATTATTATTATTATTATTATAGTGATCGATTGAAAAATAATTTCGAAAACAAATTTCTATAGAATTTCTTTTTTCTTCGAAATTTTTCTTTTTTTTTTTTTCTTTTTTTTACTTTTTATGAAAATTATGAATATCGGTCGAATGGGGGCGTATAAATATGAAAAGAAATTCAGAAATGTCTCTGGGAACAGTTTGTGTGCTTGACAGAAAATATGAAAAAGAGAAAGAGAGAGAGAGAGAAAGAGAGAGAGAGAGAGGAAAGTAAAAAAAATGGAGACAGACAGTCGCGACGTTTTCTGAACATTGTAATTCAAATCGACAAAGACGAGAACGACAACGAAGACGAACGAAGATGAAAATGAAAATGAAGAAGACGAAGACGAAAACGACGAACGTTTGCCAAGGAGGGCGGACATTAAAGGCGAGACGTTGGTTTCTGTTTGCGTACGAGGAATCCCGGTTCCGGGCTATGCAACAGGTCCAAATAGCAAAGACAAATGCACATCGACACATATTTAAGCCTCTTCATATTTTTTTTTTAATATTATAATAAATAATATATTTTATCTGTGCGTGTTTTATTGCAATAGAACAATAAAAGACAAGAAAAAAGAAAATAAAGAGCCCCTTGATATTTTTTTTTAATATTATAATAAATAATATATTTTATCTGTGTGTGTGTTATTGCAATAGAACAATGAAAGACAAGAAAAAAGAAAATAAAGAGCCCCTTGATATTTTTTTTAATATTATAATAAATAATATTATATAAATTTAATTAATTTAATAATTAATTTAATTAATTTATAATAATATTATAATAAATAATATTATATATATATAAAATATATATATAAATAATATTTTATCTGTGTGTGTTATTGCAATAGAACAATAAAAGACAAGATAAAAGAAAACAAATTAAACAAATTTTTCGTATCGTATGGTATTTTTAAGAATTAATTTTGAATTACTGGACTATTGTATGTGATCCAGTAAATTTTGTTAATGCTAAATTAATTGAGATTTAATTTGTTGTAATAATTATTATTATTATATCTATTATTGTGGCATTTAAACATTAATTTTGGATTGGACGATCTAGTAATTTGTTGAATATACAAAAATAGTGTGTTGTTTATTTAGATATAAAGTATTTAAACAAAGGTTTATTAGAGAATACCAATTGATTGACCTAATTCATTTACGTGGCTAACATTAGATAATAAAACAAAGAAATTTGTAAAATTTTATTCTATTTTGTTTCTCTTAATAAATCTGTGCACACAGATTATGCCAATATCACGTTCGATATTGTTATTTTAATATTAAAAATATATTACTCTTACGATTATATAATTAATAAGATTTTATTAGAATAAAATGCGTGTAACGATTAAAATGACCCATATTTGATTGCAAAAAAGGGAAAAGAACGATGGGGGGGGAGGAAAGAGCAACGATGCGAATGGTGGCATCGAGAGAAAAAACATTGCACAAATAATAGAAACTATTCTGCGCTCGCGTAGATTACATGCAGTCGTAGATTGCATACGTCATTCATGCAGTGTTTATCGATTTCTACGAAATAAAGATGTATGTGCTTTACACGGGACGTGTGTTAGTATATCAATTTAATTTTTATTATTAAAAAACGTTTGATATATTTATTATTACAATTTTATAATTTCCTTAATTAATTTTATTTTATTTTATTTTATTTTTTACTATAATCTTATAAATTGAAAAATATATTTATAATAATCGTTTGATATATTTATTATTATAATTTTATACTTTCCTTAATATATTTTATTTTATTTTATTTTATCTTATTTTATTTTATTTTATTTTTTACTATAATCTTATAAATTAAAAAATATATTTATAATAATCGTTTGATATATTTATTATTACAATTTTATACTTTCCTTAATTAATTTTATTTTATTTTATTTTATTTTATTTTTTACTATAATCTTATAAATTAAAAAATATATTTATAATAATCGTTTGATATATTTATTATTATAATTTTATACTTTCCTTAATTAATTTAATTTAATTTTATTTTATTTTATTTTATTTTATCTTATTTTATTTTATTTTATTTTATTTTATTTTATTTTATTTTTAAATTAAATTAAATTATTAAATTATTATATATATAATTTAAATTATTAATTTAAATTATTTTAAATTAAAAAAAAGAAAAGAAAAATATATTACGTATATTTTGGCAGGAATCTATCATTCTATCATTCTATCTACGAAATAAGAATAAAAAATAACTCGAACAGTTCGTTAGCATGATCGATCGCGATCTATATAAATCAACGTCTCGAGAGATCAAGATCTTTAAGAAAGAGAGAGAGAGAGAGAGAGAGAGAGAGAGAGAGAGAGAGAGAGAGAGGGAGACAAGGTTGGCAAAAGAATTTTCTTACGAGATACTTCGCATGTCAAACGTTGCACGAATAACTCAATCGCATTATTCCTTTCACCTATGCAACCTTTACGAAATAATTCAAATATCTTAACTCTCTCTCTCTCTCTCTCTCTCTCTCATCTTAATTAGACACCTGTACATACGTCAAAGTTAGAAAATCTATCACATATTTTAATTATAGATATTTACGATCTGTCTTATGACACAAATGATTATAATACCGTCATTAATTTATTCGATTCAACAAATCGTTCCGGTTTATTTGATTTTTTCTCTCCGGCCCTAACTACCCCCACTCCCCTTCCCCACACCCTAAATTTTATACGTATTCAAATAACTTGAAATAACAAAAAAAACTTTGTATAATAAATCTAACAAAATGACAATTATGTGTGTTAAACACAACGGTATTTAATTAGATTTCAAATAAGATTTCAAAGAAATAAAAATATATTAAATATATTATATTATATTATATTATATATATTATATATTATTTATATATATAAATAAAGAAATAAGATTTCAAATAAATTAAATATTTAATTAGATTTCAAATAAGATTTCAAAGAAATAAAAATATATAAAATATATTATATTATATTTTATTATATATATTATATTATATTATATTATATTATATTATATTATATTATATTATATTATATATATTATATATTATATATTATTTATATATATAAATAAAGAAATAAGATTTCAAATAAATTAAATATTTAATTAGATTTCAAATAAGATTTCAAAGAAATAAAACTATATAAAATATATTATATTATATTAAATTATATATATTATATATATTATATATTATTTATATATATATATAAATAAAGAAATAAGATTTCAAATAGATTAAATACAGTTCCTTTTATAAATAAACGTAGAAAGTGTTTGGGAGTTATATAAAAAGTCCCTTTTTCCTAGATTTCATTCATAACTTTGTGAAAGCATCGAATTTATAATACATTTATATATATATAATCAATTAACGAAGAAATACTATGAATGAAATGCTATTAATTAGGTCGTCAATTTCGTATGAAAACGAAAGAAAATAAGAAAATTGAAAATTGAAACTTAAGAAAATGTTAATGTCGTCGTTTGAGAGGTTTAACGGGAGGTTTAAGGGGGTGTAGACTTTAGAGGAAAAAAGGGGGGTGAAGAAGGGGGGAGAATATAAATCGGCAACGGGGTTGGTTGTTGACGAATCAAGGAAGAAATTGTTAAGCGAAAATGGTGAATCAATTTATTAGCGAGAGAAGTTCGGGAATATGTTTGTCGGGTAGCAATTAACGGGTTCTTTATTCAGCTTTTGAAGAAAACAGGAAGGAAGACGACGGCTAGGAAAAAGATGAAGAGGAAGGAACGAACTGAAAGAAAAAGAAAAAGAGAGAGAGAGGGGGGGAGTTGTTGCAAGGGTTTAAGAAAGGATGCCGAATAAAACTCGAATGCATTTTCTCAGTTGAAGTAAATTTGTTTGAGTAAATTACTCGTTTAAACTCTTGACATCTAATTAATCATCCGCGAATCTAAATTATTTTAACATTTTCTTCTCTACCTTTCTCTCTACACACCGATCGGATTATTTTTTTTTTCTTTCTTTTCTTTTTTTTTCTATTGCAAAATACGATTCCATCTCGAAACTACACATATTATTCGATAATCCTCGATGACGATTCGAATTATTTTTCACGAACGTAATAATACTCGATTGAAATTAAAAAAAAAAAAAAGAAAAATGATTGGTAATTGAACATTTTGAACATTTTGTCGTAAATTATAATTGAAAGTATAGAAAACTAATATCGCGATAACGTTGAAAGTAGCAAAAAAAAAAAATAAAAAAGAAAAAAGAAAGGAGAAAAAAGTAAAGCTTAGCAAACGTAATTACAATTGTATGGGGTGGGCGAGGGGGATGGGGGTGGAAGGAGGAGGAATCCTCGTACACGCATACACACACACACACACACACACACACACAGATAGACACAAGAGGATGATAGAAATATTTCAACGAAACGAACGAAATCGCTCGCGGCTAGCTCGATGCTATTTTAAAAGTCACCGGCTAATTCGATTCTATTTCACGAGTTTAAAAGCGAGGAATTGAATACCGTATGAACGTATGGGGGAGGGGTGGGGAGGGGGGGTGGGTGATCGATAACGATTGATCATCCTCAACTCTAATCCGGTTTTATCGATTATGCGATTATGCGAAAGGAAGAAGAAATCCTTTAAAACGTTCGTACGTTCGAATGGAAAAATATGTGGAAACGTATTATACAAGCTTAACTAATATAAATATACACGTTTATGAGAATATATATGAGTATGTATGAGTATATTTGTGTGTGTATGTATCTGTGTGTCCGTAAAATTTATATACGAGAGTATTAGTTTATCCAGATATGCAGAGAATCGGGGGATAAATCGTGTTAAGATCGAACGAGCCTTTCGAAGCCCTTTTAATCTCTCTTTCGAATCGAACAAACACGCACACACACATATATATATATATACACGTATACAGTGAAAGCAATCATCGATGAAACAGAAACAGAAAGAGAGAGATAGGATGACGTTCAGGTATTCCATCAAAGTTCGATACGTAATTATCGTTGAATTATTTCATAGTCAGATCGTATTTAAATAAAACCAATTCACCATATATATATATAAATATACGAACACCATAACGGGATACAATATATGTATATAATAAAATGTATATATGTATATAATATAATATGTATATAATAAATATATAATATGTATATAATAAATATATATATAAATATATAAATAAATAATAATAATAATAATAATAAATAATAATAATAATAATAATAATAATAATAATAATAATAATAATAATAAATAATAATAATAAATAATAATAGTAATAAATAATAATAAATAATAAAAATAAAAATAATAATAATAATAATAATAATAATAATAATAATAATAATAAATATATATATATATATATATATATATATATTTGTTAAAAAAATAATAATAATAAATAATAATAAATAATAATAAATAATAATAATAATAATAAATATATATTTGTTAAAATCTTGTCTCTTTTTCTATGTGAAAATACGAGTACCCTGTACGTGTGTGATAATACGTGTATGTATATAGGAAAACCATAGCATGGTACTTCATACCTCATACCATTCGGTATTTCACGAATTTCTCACTCAGGCGTTCGAGTGAAACTTCATTATCGTTAGATATTATTCGCTTTGAAGGCATGTCGCAAAATACTCCGACGCTTCGACGTCCAACAAAGTGGATCACCGCGTAACGAACGAAAACCAACGTGGATGTCCGTTTCTATATTGCTCCTCGCTTTATGATTACTATGAAAGAGAGAGAGAGAGAAAAAGAGAGAAAGAAAGAGAGAGAGAGAAGTTGACTATAATCACTCTCGTGAAACTTGCTTAAGCGTGTTTAAATAAAAAAAAAAAGTTAAAGTCACAGAAACGATTTAACGATTTCAAAAGTGTCTCTTTCAAACGAACATTCTTTTTTTTCTAACAACCAATTGCTCCTCATTTTATGATTACTATGAAAGAGAGAGAGAGATAAGTTGACTATAATCACTCTCGTGAAACTTGCTTAAGCGTGTTTAAATAAAAAAAAATGTTAAAGTCACAGAAACGATTTAACGATTTTAAAAGTGTCTCTTTCGAACGAACACAATTTCTTTTCTATCAACCAAAGATTAATATAATACATTTTCTAATTCGAAAATATTGTAGATTGGAAAAGGAAGATGGAACGGGGAAAGATTTAACCTATGAATATTTAGGAAAAATTGATATATAAATATATAAAATGATCGTATTAGATTTATGTTAGATTTGTTTGATGAAAGAAGGAAAAAATAGAACGGTTTCGATTGAAAATAGAACTTAATGGTTTATTTTCGATAATCGGTGGAAAATATTTTAGTATAAATATACATCATCGGGAAGGGAGGGAGAGAAGAGGGGGGAAAGGGGTGACGAGTGGTGACGAGGGGTGAGGAGGGGGAGTGGCGTTACGTTTAATCGTGTATTTTCTTACACATCCGTATGCATATATATACATATATGTATGTAACAAACACACATATATATATGTAACAGACACACATATATATACGAGTATAAAATATATATATATATATATATATATATATATATATATATATATATATAATTTATTATATATGTAACAGACATACACAAATATATATAAGAGTATAAAATATAATTTATATATATAAATATAATTTATTATATATGTAACAGACACACACATATATATACGAGTATAAAATATAAATTATATATATACATAATTTATATATTATATACGTAATAAACACACATATATATATATATGTAACAGACACACACATACATATGCGAGTATAAAATATAATTTATATATTATATATGTAACAAACATAGATATATATATATGTATGTGTGTCTGTTTATCTTGTTTAATTTATTATTGATAATAATAATAAAGTTAATAATCGTCGTCTTTGTTAAAGATTGTTTCTCTCTGTTTCTCTCTTTGCGTGTTCAACGGATTTACGTTTCGCTTATTTCTCTGTCGAAAGTGAGTCCGTTGCCAGTTCTAAAATCGTCGTACTGACAATGACGTAGAATCTCGGTGAATCGCACTAGCAAAGTAAAGGAGAGTAAACGAGTGAACGAAATGAATTATCTTTTTCTCCTTAATCTTCTCCTTTTTCTTATTTCATACCATTGCAACAAATCTTCTATGCACGATACTATATATATATATATGTGTATGTGTGTGTGTTTGTGTTTTTGTGTGTTCCTTGAGTTACTCTACATATCGAAAAGTATTTTCATTAGTAAAATAACATTCGTTTCGATGTAATTTACGTCGGATGGTGTTCAAATTTGTAAACCAAGCCAAACGATTGTCAATAAATTTTATTCTCAATTAATTTTATTACTTCCTTTATATCGAATCTTATTCTCTCTCTTTTATGTAACAGGATACTCAAGATTGTATATATGTGTGTGTGTGTACGTATCATTGAACATACAATCGTACATCGTGTTCTACGTAGAAATTCAAGTGGGTGCACCATCCGATGCACGAAAACATTTTGGAATAAGATTTGCAAAAAATATCAATGATATTAATGTGTTTCTTATCGAGTTGTTTTTTCTTTTTTTTTTTTTTTAATCATTTCTCGTATCATTCACTTTCGTCAAAATTAATCTATACCTACGAGTATAAAAGAAAAAAAGAGAACCGTTCGATCTACTTTTCTAAATATTACGATTTAAAAAACAAAACGAAAAATGACAAAAAATTACGTACAAAATACATTTCCAAATCATTATTTTAATCGAATGTATGTTTGGGTAATTATTGGAAAAAAGTTTATTATTTCGCGTTGGAATAATAAATAAAATAAAATAAAAATAATAGTTTGAAAATAAATAGAAAATAAATAGTTTTTGAATAATAAAATTTAATTTCAATCCCCGTCGTAACGTAATTTGTACGTTAATTATAATTCAATATCGTTATGGTAAAAAACCATAACAAAGATCATTGTCTCGAGATGAATGTTTTCGATGTGACGATGATAGATGTTTTACTTTAACCAAATTTAATTACCCATTAACAGTATTGAGAATAAAGAAAACGCGTATGCAGTGGTCTATTAGAGAGGTGTTTGCACGTGAATATTAAACGATGATGATTCACTTTTACTCGGGTGGGCGTGTAAGAATAATAAACCTGAAATTTTCTCGAGTACGTTATTATCCAGTCTCGAGTTTCTTTGCACGATAAATGATGGAAAGGGCGAGCGTTATTACGACGTTAGAATCTAATTCATTTTACGAATTTGTTTTTTAAATAATACCACCATTTTCGTTCTCTTTAAAACACTTGACCGGAAATTATACAACAGAGACCCTACCACCCCCACCCCCCACCCGCAGCCCCACCCTCTCCGTTTACTCAAATCTAAACGCCATGAAAATTAAATAGAAATACGTTTTTCTTTTTCTTTTTTTTTTTTTTCTTGTCGAATTTTTTAAATACCCTCAACCACAACCCACGTACGTAAACACAATTTCCATATAGCACTATGGAAATAAACTTTTCCGTACGCCTTCTCCTGCGGCACGAATGTTTTCTTTCGTTTAACCCACAATTTTCAATGAAACAACGAATTAATTCAAAAATGTAGTTACCTACCTACGTGCGATATTGAATCAAATTATCGAATTATTATAATACATATTTTTGTGGACTCATGCTTATCTATTATATCATTCATTCGTGAAATATCTAATTAACCTGATCCAATATCGAAATCTATAATAGTATCATCATAAATCATAGGTTACCACTCAAAGTGTTAGGATATCGAAGAAATACATTTTAACTATACTAACAGTTAGAAATCAATCATTCGCGTGATCCAGAATTAGAAGTTGCATCAGAGCTTTCGATTGATCAGGAATATCAGCGCATTCTACATTTGGAATAAAGGAGAGGGTGGGGGTGGGGGGAATAGGAGAAAATCGAATAGGAATAAACATGTTTAAAAATAAAATCGTTCGGTTAAATCAAATCAATTATATTAATAATAGAAAATTTCTAACAATAATAATAATAATATTTGTTTTCAATGATATCTATAGATAGATGAAAGATGATGATCAAATAAAATTTGTCGTATAAATCAATCGTTCGAATTATATTTTTGAAGAAATTTTGTTGAACTCGAGATTACAACATCAAAGAAAAAAAAAAAGAAAAGAAAAGAAATAATTGTCGTAATATTCGTAATTTGTAGTAACACATGTAACGTAAACGCAGTGCGTGTCACACATGGGTCTGTGTCTCTGGCATCTCTTTCAATGGATTTTAACAGAGAAATAGAAGATAATATGTATTTATATAATTCTAGTAGGAGTGAAACAGTAATGGGACACATCGTGTATACGTTTTGTCGACACTTACTTCTTGGATTTTATAGCTGGTGCGGACGGTCTTACGTTTGGTAGTTGTGACCTCGTAGGTTTCCTCGACCGTGGGCGAATTGTCATCCTCGTTTTTAATATTAATATCATTATTATTATTATTATTTTCCACGGTTAATTTGCTATTCTCCTCGTAATCGGTTGCGACGGAATCGTAACGATCATCCGTCACATCCATCCTAACGATAATAATCACGCGTTATAATAATTTCCCGTTGTTGTTGTCGTTGTTGTTGTTGTTGTTGTTATGGTTGTTTTTCTCTTTTTTAATTATCTCCGTTTCTTCAAACGAATAAACGAATATTATTCTATTAACACTTTGATATTGTTCTTGTTGTCGTCGTTGTTGTTGTTGTTGTTGTTGTTGTTGTTGTATTTTTGTTACTTTTGTCCAGTTATATTCGTATAAAATTTTAGTCCCGTTTCTCGAATTTTTCTTCAAGCGTCGATCGATCCACCGATAATCCCCGATTTCGATTGAAATATTAACGATAATAGTAAATCTAATATTATCGAGTTATAAATAAAGAAAAAACACTTGGAATACGGTTAAACGATATGAAAGGAAAAAATATAAGAAATATCGAATAATAGAATAATTAATTACGAACGCGAGGTAGATAGAGAGAGAGAGAAAGAGAGAGAGGAGTTGTTCGGAATAAAAAAAAAAAAAAGATAATAATTCGAGAGAGATCGTCTCAATGAATTAGGCGATCTTACGAAGTTCGTTCTACGGAGGGACTGCCAATACTAAAACCACCGACAACGTCTACGTTTACGACGAGAACCACGCCACTTCTTCAACTACGACAACGACGACAACGATGACGACGACGACGAAAACGACGAAAACGAAGAAGCAAAACGAAGACGGCTTCTTCGAGGTAACTAGCGCCTTTACACTTTCCGAACAGATCAAAATAGAATCTCGAAGTTTTCCCTTAGGAACGTACCGTACCGACAAACTATACGTTTCTCATTTCTAATCTTCTTACAAATAAAGAAAAACAATAAAACTAAGCAAAATAATAGTTAAAGAGAATGAGAGAGAGAAAGGTCGTGAAATTTCTGCCCTTTTCTAACGATTACTTTTTTTCAAGGTGTTATACAATGAAACCCTACAAATATCGTTTAGGTATTCGTATTCTAATTCGATTTATACTTCGGGTTACTTAAGTAACGTTCGAATAAAATATGTTTCGTTATATTTTTGATTATTACAAAAGGTTAACTTTTTTAACGAAATGAATATATAATTAAATGATCATTACAAATTGGAAGGATTTTTAACAATAGATTTATGTGTTTTGTTTATTATTTTTTAATGAATACAAATTATAATATAATATTGTTTAAATGAAAGATCGAGTAGTTAAGAGGAATTAATATTTACGTTTAATTTCATTACGTAACTAAAAACGAATATACATTTTTAAAGAATAATATTTAAGTTATTTAAATATAGTAATCCAATTTTTGAATGTACGTAAAAATTTAGTATTAAATATAAAAGTATTATTATTTGTTATTTTAAAATAAATAAATATATGAAGTATACTAAAATTTAAGGATTATTATACTCTTGTATCGGCCAAGTTAAATATTTCCATATAGAAATTGATAAAAGGCTAGTTCCGAGGCCGAATTTTCAACGACATTGTTCGCATTCGATGTTTCACGTTCTTTGAGATCAATTCGTTAAGATTTTGAGGATGCGTGGTAATGTGCAGTGGTCTCGAATGAATGTTAGCGCAGTATAAAGCTTATTCCAAAAACCTAAAACCATGAAATAGCGGAAGCTTCCCTAACGTAGCATCAATTCCCATCGTACCATTCAATGTCCATTTCGATTAAACAAAGAGCACGCAAGCATTAACCTAAGAGAGAAATTCCTCTTCTAAATTTCCTATTTTTTATTTGAATTCATCAAAGTTCAACGAAAAAGGTACTAAAATCTAGAGTCTAGTTTCTATATCTCTCTCTCTCTCTCTCTTTCTCTTCTCTTTCTTTCAATGAGTTTATTATTTATCGTAAAATAAAGAAGCTTCATCCTATTTACCATAGAGAAATCCTAGAACATCTTTTTAATGGGTCTTCTCCTTCGTGTAAGGTTTCTCATCGGAATACCTGAGTATTTTGTTTCTTTTTTGTTTTTTTTATTTTTTTTATTTGTCTTATTCCCTTTTCGTTAAAATACGAACGTGAATCGATGATATTACGAGCAGAATGATAAAAGCCCCGGATGTTTATTAATTATTTCCCCGATTGTTATTATTGATTTTCAAATATATAATTTTTTGTTCTTTCCAATTGAATATAATTTCTATGAATGAATGTGAAAATTATTTCATATGTATATATATATATATATGGAAATATATTTGTAATTAATTATTTATTTTCTTCGATAACAACCCCTTTTTGATCGTACCGATTAATTCAATTTCGATTTTTGTTTTATTATTTCCATTTCGGTTTACGGGATATGGAACAAACGAAAGGAAGAGAGTAAAAGAGAGAGAGAGAGAGAGAGACAAAAATTAATAGAGAGGGAAAGAGAAACGAAATTCCATGAAGAGATTAAAGGATGAGCTTTGTCACTTCAGTATTTCGAGCTTACCTATTCCAGTTGGTTTGTGCTAGAACACGTTGTGCTGTTGCATCTTTAGCGATGCCATTAAAATTCGTTCATCCCTTTATCTCTCTCTCTCTCTCTTTCATCATACTCCCAGTTTCCTATAACAACGATCGTTTAATCTCTCTGTTAAGCTCCTTCATGCGGTAATGCCATGAATAACACAATCAGAGGCAAGCACAACATTGTAATCCTGTATTTGTTAGTAGCGATAATATCATATATCATATTCGCACGATCTTCAGTCGATCCTTTGTAGGTGTTAATTTTTCTTTCTTTTTTTTTTTTTTAATTAGTACATAATCGTATCGTATCGTATCGTATCGTATATGAAATAATTGATATGAAGTTTAAGGATTTCATTAGAATTTTTTAACGCGAAAAAAATTACACATTCACAAATTCGGCGAATAAAAATCAAAATACGCATTACGTGTGTATAATGCAAAAGTTTGTGTTCCGTTTTATTATTATAATTATTATAATTATTATAATTATTATTATTATTATTATAATTATTATTTATTATTATAATTATTATTATTATAAGCGCTACATCGTATTAATATCATATCATTTTTTTTATAACAATGTTGTCGATCAACGAGAAATTGACCTCTTTAGTATTTTTTTTTTCTTTTTTTAACAATGTATAAACGCAGTTTAAAAAAAAAGCCGGCAGGGCTTTGAAATTTTTCATTAAAAAAATTCCCCTTAGAAAAATTATAAATTATATACAGTCTGTGTGTATATTATTTAACCGTAGACGTTTATTTTTCTTTCATCGTGATTGATCGTAGAATAGGAATATTATTTTGCGTGCATACTTATCAAAAACTACAATGAATTGCAATAATATCAAAGAATAATACTTAGAAGGTATAAACCCGTTTTGGCACTTGGTTCCAATTTTGCATGCATTGTTTGATCGAATATCATTTCTCTTCGCTTCTTCTCTATTTCTTTCCTTTTTATTATTATTATTATTAATATTATTATAATTATTATTATTATTATTATTATAATCATCATCATTATTATATTTTATTTTAAGCGTGGTCGTTAAACATAAGCCATATGATATAAATCCTACTGTAGGAATAGTTTAATTAAATTTTCAGGCTTATAAACACCGACTTCCGTAATTATGCCTGTTATAAGACTGGCAGGAGTTATGTCGAATGCTGGATTCCAGCATTGTATACCATTCGCTGCGATACGTTGATCATTTATGTGAGTCATTTCTCTCTCGGGTCTCTCCTCGATGACTATATGATCACCACTAGGTATTGCAAAATCTATCGATGTTCGTGGAGCCGCCACATAAAATGGTACATTATGATATTTTGCTATGATTGAGATCTGAAAAATAAATTTCACATTTATTAATTTATTATAAAACAATAATAATTCTTTGTACAAAACTCCAGTTAAAATATTCTTACCTGATATGTTCCAATTTTATTAGCGGTGTCACCATTGGCAGCTACTCGATCAGCGCCAACTACTACTGCCGTAATATTTCTAGATTTCATCAACGCTGCTACCATGTCGTCGCAAATCAAAGTCCCCGGTATCTTGTCGTTCACCAATTCATATGCAGTCAAACGTGCTCCCTGATTGTATGGCCTTGTTTCAGTACAGTAAACATGTTCTGCAGACAAGATCTCGAATTCTTTACACTGAAAATATCTCATCTTAATAATTAGATACACATAATGTAGGTGAAACTTACCAAGAACGTTTCTTGCTTGCAATGATCTGATTACACCTAAAGCCGTTCCATAACCAGCAGTCGCTAAGCTACCGGTATTACAATGCGTAAGAATTCTAACTAAACTATCCTCGTTAACGTTTTTCAATATCTCTAGGGCTCCATAATTTCCAATCGCTTTGTTATCAGCGATATCTCTTTGAAGCATGGAATCTATTGTACGTAAAAATCTGTAATACAGTGAATACGCTGAATACAAATAATTAATTATACATTAAAAATATTTAACGGATCAAATGAACGTACTCTTCCTTCATTTGCTGTATCGTTACGGTATCATCTTCTGTGAGTTTATTGATTAAATTGATAAGCTCTTCTGCCGCTATCTTAATGTTAACAGCGGTAGGTCTTGCCGATGCAAGATAATTCAACTTTCCTTCGACCTCTTGACGTAACGATTTCTTGTCCGTAAAATGTTCATTTCTAACCTCTGTAGACAAACTAAGACAACCGACAATAGCTATAGCTGGGGCACCTCTAACCTGGAAGCATAAATGTGTTCACCATATGAACGACATATGGGAAATAAAAACTACTACATCTTTTAAAAAATATAATCAAACATTTGACTATAAACTATCAAGCATATCAATTAATCGCTTAGATTAAACATGAAACGATGATAACATATGCAAACATCGTAAAACGATGATGCATATGCTCTGTCATTTGGAAATAAGTAATCTCACTTCTTTTCATATGTAATTTCAAAATTTACATTGAAAAAAGAAAAAGAAAACAATAAATAGAATAGAAAGAAATAATAAAAACTAATGTAAATTCGATATATGTGTCGAAGGTAAGAGAGATAAGAAATGTAAAGCAAAGTAAAGTAAAGTACAAAAAAAAAAAACAAAAAAGTTAAAAGTCGTTGAAGAAGTGAAACGTGGTCAGGAACGTACCTGCATCTTATTGATGACCTTCCAACCATCCTCGACGCCCTTGACAACGATGTATTTAGAAACTGCTGGCAATAATACTTGATCGAGCACTTCCAACTTTCCATCTTTCCACTTGATAGCTTGTAAAGTCATCGCAAAGAAAAGTATAATCAATCCGGACACGTTTGCAGAGCCAACGAGCAAGTCAGCCGATTCGATGAATTTTATGAATGAAACTCAGCCGGCCGGCTGGCTGACTTGCTGGCTCTTTCTTTCTCTTTCTCTCTCTCTCTCTCTTTCTCTCTCATTCTCTTTTACTCTATTTCACTCTCTCACTCGCTCTCACACTCTTTTTACTACTAGCGCGTCACGAGCTGGCCATTGACGTGCTGACCTCTCGCGGTCAACGTTTTAATTACAATTTAAAATTAATAGGCGGGAAACGGTTTCTTGCATAAGTAAATATGAACGTTAAGGTTAATTAATTAACGCAATTTTTATTAAATACAATTATTATTTATTATATACATTGTATATAATTATTAAAATATATATATATATATATATATATATATATATATATAACTTGTTAAAACTGTATAGAAAGAAACAAATATTTTAATAGTATTTTATTTAATTTTTAAATTCCGTTATTAGTGTCATCCTTGTAAATTAGTAAATCCAAATAGTTATATATTTTAGACAATTATTAAACTACCCTCTTAATTATCTCCTTTCTAAAGCATAGTTATAAAGCGTAATACATAGACGAAGTTTAGAAATGGGACAGAAGTAGAAGGGTCCCATTGGTAAGTAAAATTAAATGGAACTCGAGTGCGTTGGCGTTGATTTTGCTAGACGCTAGACATTTACTTTTCTCAATTATATATATATATTACCAACGAGTTGAACTTTATTTCTTTTTCTCATCTCTCCTCGCCTTCATTGAATATTAAAAAGGACGGCTTTCCAGGGTAAAAGATTTGTTTACACGACGTTAACACGACCATTTAACCGTTTGAATAAACGTAAAATCGCATGAGTCTCATTACTTCGTCATTTTATTTGCGAATATTCTTCTCTTTCTTTCTTTATTTCTTTATTTCTTTTTTTTTCTTTCTTTCTTTCTTTATTACTCTGATCTTTTATTCTCTTACTTTCTTTTTTTTCTTCTTCAACCATTCAAGAGATTCCATGGCTATATTTTATTTTATTTTATTTTATTTAAATCGTTTATATACAGACCTTTATTAATATTTCTCCGTTTTTTATTAGACGTTAATGGATTACGACGAGTGCGTGTTACGTTTAGTTTAGTTTAATTTTAAATTTTGTTCGTTCGTTCGTTCGTTTTCATCATCGTTGAGGATTTAAATCACGTGTATATTGTCGTTAAATAAAATGTTAAATAAACATAGTCATTAGGTAGAACTCTTGAGAATATTATATTCAAGAGGAAAATGAGGCGAGTATATTTTTAGAATTTACGAGCTAGCAAAAAAAAAAAAAAGAAAAGAAAAGAAAAGAATCACAGAGAGAAAGTAAGAGAGAGAGAAAGAGAGGGAAAATGATTCTGACACTCAAAGGATTAAACGAAATTCTACTTCAATCACGTTACTCTCTCTCTCTCTCTCTCTCTCTTTCTCTTTTATTTCTCAACGGGATTCTTTTCCTTCAAAAGGAAACAAATCAGCAGTCGTTCTTTTTTTTTTGTCCTTAAACTTTTTTTATCTTTCTTTTTATTTCCTTCTTTTTATTTCTTATTCGTCCTTACGTGGATAAGACATTTGCCATCAGGTATAACTTCATACATGTAAAATTAATGTAATCGAGCTTACCTTTCCGAAATTACGCTTGTTTTTTATTCTTGTTTTCTCATTTTACAGCTCATTTTCATTATCCTACTACTTGTTGTTCGATAACGAACGTTCATACATCCAGCTGAATTTTTTTTTTTTGTTATATAAATAATTTAACAGCACGCGATGGAAATGTAACGTGAAAAAAAGAAAAAATAAATTTCGGTAGTCGAACGAGGAAGAGTATCTTATAAAATATTAAACCACATTGTAGAACAATGGAGGAGAAAACTTATTAGACCCCTTTTGTTTCCTTTCAATTAACTTCTTATCATCCCGGTCGTGTGTCTGTGTGCTGAATTTATTTTTTCTTTTTTTTCGTAAGTCAATATTTTCCCTAGTTTCTTTTCACGTATCGTTCGGGTCGTACACACACACACACACACACAATTTTGATTAAACACGTTTAAGTACTTACTTACGTGTGTATTATTCGTAATTGTGTTATAAAAATAAAACGAACAAAAAATTCGAACACACCTAATTCTGTTTTGACACGATTGATACGTTCTCGAAGAATACGTGTAAAAAAAAAAGAAAAAAGAAAATAAACAAGTTTTCGAGTCTCATACAAAATCAACTAAAATAATACGAGATAAATTATACGATTTTTTTCCAAATTTTGCTTCTTAGAATTTGTGTGTTAATTCAAGTTTCGTGTAAAAACAAAATTGGAAATATAAAAATGGTATAGAAATAAAAGGAAAAAAAAAAAAGAAAAAAAGATAAGCGCAAAGGAATGAAATATACGTCAGATATCAAATTTTGATTCGAACTATTTTGACGAATCCTCCTAGTCAAGTGAACGAAAGCTTTCTGGTACTTTTGGAATATCGATGTCGAGATGTCCATATGATATCTGAAAATGGAGAATAAAATATCGAGTTCTCGTGTGTATTCTCCGATGAGAAGTAGCCATGTCCCCCGTCCTCTCCAGTTACAGTATATGGAGATGACTGTAACCTGTAACACGTGAAAAGTTTCAACGATATTTCCTACATCAAATAAATCGTCAGTCTCAAACATACAATCTCACTTTTGATGCATCTGTGTGGTACATGATAAATAGTATCTCGTAGATCCTTCCATAAGGTCTCGGACTTTTGCTTCTATTTTTCTTTTTCTATTTTTTTTTTTGATTTTTCCAATAAACAACGCAACAACACCCTTACCTTTTATTTTGTTGAGTACATTTATCGTACTTTTATTATCGACAGATTATCGAGAGAAATGATTATTTTCTTTCCTATTATTTTTCTAATTTAAATACATTTAATTAAATGGGGGTGTAGATTTTGATTTTAAATATGCAACGTTAATTCTGTATTTCTTTTTTTTTCTACCCTGTCATCTTTGTCACATTAGATTGGTGTATTTTTTATTTTTTTTTTTTTCAAAAGAACGATGTATTTAAAATATATTTATTTTACATTACCATTTTGTTTTGTTCTTATATATATATATAATATATTTATTTTATTTACTATATATATATATACTATATATATTATTACTATATATATTACTATATATATTATTACTATATATATTACTATATATATTATTACTATATATATTACTATATATATTATTTACTATATAGTAAATAAAACACTAGGAAAGAATTCATATGTTGTGTGATAAATTAAATAATAAAATGCAACATTTATATATTTTCTTTTTCCATAACGTTGAAAAACATTCAAAAATAATTGGTGGGGGATAGTAATTATTTTTTTAATTTTAATTTAAAAAAGTAATTATTAATTTAATTAATAATTACTAATACTAGTAATAATTAATTTAATTTTCTTGGAACTGTAAAGAAAATAAAAATATTGATTTACTCAGGGAAATAATAATAATAATAGGACAAATGATCGAGACAGGATGATTACACAAATTCATATTCACTTTAATTAAATATATCCTATGTACATTATTAGGTACATTACAGTGTTCGTCGTGTATGTTTTGTTTTGTTTTGTTTTTTTTTGTTGTTGTTTTTTGTATGTGTAATATTTTTTCTTCTTTTTTGTTTTTTTTTTATTTATTTATTTATTTATTTGTTTGTTTATTTACCACGTAATAATAACTGTACAACAGTAGCACTTTCAATACTGTTTCACAAAAATACATATCGCGTGTTAACGATATATTAATGAAATTGTTTATATTAATACGCTTAACGCGAATATTTTTTTTTTTCGGACAATTGGATTCGCGACGATACATTATTTGAAAGGAATAAATTCTTAATTATGACACAACTTTCGCAATTGTTTTACAAGTTCTCTCATTTTTTATTTCTATATTCTTTTATTTTTAATTCTCTTCGTTCGTTTCGCTTTTTTTTTTCTTTTCCCACGTAATAATTAGGAGGAGTAGTAATAATTAAATAGTATGTATGATTTTTTGTTTTTCTTTTTTTTTTGTTGTTTTTCATTTTAAATATGTAACGTGTGTATGTACAAAAATGTATGATTCAAGGTTAAGCCGCGTATCGGATTAAGGTTCGAAAAAGTACACAGGAGGTTTAGCCACGAGAGAAAATACGTATTTTCGCCATTTCTTTTATTCTTATTCTTCTTAGTTATTTATTTATTTATTTATTTAATTTATTTAATTTATATCTATTAATTAAATTTATTTATTCATTTTATTCATTTACTTTTTCTTTTTTTTTTTATTCTCGACCTCCTTTGTATCATTCTTTCTTCTTTCTTTTTTTTCTTTTTTCTTTTTTTTTTTCCTTTGTAATTCGTTTTAAGTACCATCGAGAGAGATGAGATTGACACACCTTTGATAGCAATATTTATTACATAATTACATCGAGTATGAAATAATAAAATGGAATTCGGTAGGTTTTTTTTATTTATTTACTTATTTATTTATTTATTTATTTACTTTTTTTTCCCCCTTTTTTCTTCTTCTTCTTCTTCTTCTTCTTCTTCTTTTTCTTCTTCATTCGATGAGAGGGGAAACAATACGACGTTGATCAAATTTCGAGCTTTTCCGAGATTAGCAATATTTCTCGTGTAGAATTTAATTAATTAATTAATTAATTTCATTCTCTCTCTCTCTCTCTTATTACCAATCTAATCAAATTTTGATATATATATTCTCTTTTTTCTGTGCATTTCATTCGTCTGTTTTTCTTCTTCTTCTTCTTATTACTATTATTATTATTATTATTATTTAAATAGTAAGATATTCGATATATTTTGCAATATTATTTATAAACAATATTCGATTAAACGGGAAAGCTCGAAATTTGTGTGGATCATACGTTTAATAAACATCGTCTTATCACACATTATAATAATTAATAATCTTGATGTTATTCTTATTGATGGGATATTACGGAATTGTAATTTTTAGGATTTGAATTAATCCTCACGTCAATTTTCGCTGTATGTTAGATTCGTATTTAAGTGTACTTACGAATAAAATATCTTATGTATATATATATATATATATATATATATATATAATATTTATATTTATATTATTATTATTATTATATGATTTAATATTTACACACATAATAATATACATTATATTTCTTGTGGAACAAATGAAGGAACATTTTGGTATCGAGGGTAATAAATTCGATCGCGAGTTACCGGTGTTTTATTATTATTATTATTATTAATCCATGCTAAGGGAGACACGCCGACGTGTGTGTGTTTTTCATTTATTTATTTATTTATTTATTTATTTATTTATTTTTATCTTATTACGAATAATATATCCTTCAGGAACTATTTTAAATATATATTCATTTAAAAATCTTTACCAAAGAAATAATAATAATAATAATAATAATAATAATAATAATAATCAATAATAATCAATAATAATCAATAATCTCGTGTTGCTCTTACATATTTTTATCTTATTTCTTTTTTATTTATTTATTTATTTATTTCTTTCTTTCTTTTCTTTTTTGTTTTTTTATTTCTTCATCGTTACTACACAAACAATAAATAAAACAAAGAAACCGTCGTCGTTGTAAAACACGATCGTTCTTAATCCTATACTCTCCTCTACTAATCTCATTTCGAAACAAAAAAAACAAATTACGAAGCAAACAAAAATTCACGAAATCTCGTTGGCTCTGAATCTACCCACGTGAAATGATTTTTCAAAATGGCTGATGATAAACGTATAGTAGGAGAAATCTGATATGTAACATCTTTTTTATTTCATTTTTCTTTTTTTTCTTTTTTTTATTCTTTCTATGAAAACTTCCCGTAATTTTCATTAATCGTCTGTGTGTGTGTGTGAATGTGTGTGTGTGTGGTTAAATATTATTATCAAATTGGAACGAACGAATAATCATTAATATTCGTGTACTTTACAATTTAAATGAGAAAGAAAAAAAGAGAAAAACAACGACAAAAATTATTATATTATTATTATTATTTATAAATAATTACAAAGAAACAAACTGGGGTGTGAAGGGGAGGTTATTCTTTATTCGAGCTGATACGATCTTCCTCGAATAATTTGTTGAATAAAAATAAAATAAAATAGGAGCGAGTATGTGCGTGTGTGTGTGTGTGTGTGTGCTAGGAAGGGAAGGGGTGCAGTGGGGAGGGGTGGGAGTGGAGGGGGGGACTTTAAATCGTTGGCAAACGTATTGGCATCGGCATCGGCATCGGCATTACGAGTAAATAATCAAATATGATTTTTGCAGAGGTTTTAAAAGGAGAAACACGACAGCGGAGGGGCAGGGGAGGGGCAGGGGGAGGGGGTAGAACAACCTCGTTCTATTTGTAATTCGTGAAAAACCCCTGAATGCATGTTTGATGAAGCTAATATTTGTTTAACGACACCTTCCTTTCTCTCTTTCTCTCTCTTTCATTTTCTCTCATTCTTTTGTGTGTGTGTGTGTGTGTGCGCGTGTGTGTGTATGCGGGTGTTTTGATCTGTCTCTTTTTGATCGATTCCGAAATGCCAACGAATGACAAATTAAACAATTGCTCACCGATCAACAAAACGGTTTATTAACGTCGACAATTTCATCCCCATTTGTTCACCCTCTCTTTCACTAATTCACTCACTCACTCACTTATTCACCACTCGCACACTCTTTCAGTCATTCATTCATACCCTTTCACTCACACAAACACTCGTTCACTTACTCGCACACTCTTTTACTCACACAAACACTCGTTCACTTACTCGCACAATTTTTCACTCGCACAATTTTTCACTCGCACAATCTTTCATTCATTCACTCACACGCACACTCATACTTTCGCGTATTATTATCCCCCGTACCATGCGAGTATATATTTAGTTTATATTTTATAATAATTATCCTCGTGTATTTTACGTATCGTTATTATTTAAATATTGTTTAGAAAAAAAAAAGGAAAAATCAGTGTGCGTAAAATAGTTAAGTATTGGTATTGCGTATCGATGACAGGTAGGAAAAGGGGGGTGGGTGGTGGGGGAGGGAAAAAAATATAAAAATAAAGGAAAGGGATAACAAAAAATGATAGAGTATCCTTCTAATGATCGATTGAAACTGATAAACTGATCCGAGATAGGGTAAGATGACGAAGTCAGGGGTGGGGGAGAAGGGTGGAAGAAGTGGGGTGGAAAGTGGGTGGAAAGGGGGTGATCGATCGATCGATCTCATTATTTTTCTACTAAACGCGAACAAATGATGTTCTTTTTTTGTTTCTTTTTCTTTGTTTTTGTTTATTGTATTGAAACAAAACTAAACCGAACCGAACTGAACTGAACTAAACTAAACTAAACTGAATTATTAATTGAGTCCTGTTTTTTCTGTTTTTTTTTCTACCCCCTCCTATCCCAATTTCCTCAGCCCTTTCTATTTGTTCCACTCGTTTGATCGATTACGTTTTTTTGACGAAGACGGATCCGAAAAAAAGAAAATAGAAAAGGAGAGAGAGAGAGAGAGAGAGAGAGAAAATGAGCAAACGCGATTTACTTTCGCAAAATGTACGATTTACTTTCGTTTAACAAACGAGATTAAAATAATTGATCGATCAATGATCGATCATTCACCCCTAAACTCATTGCAAAATAATTTCTTTTTCGTTGATTTATTATATGGCACGAAAAATTATTGCTGGGTAACTTCGGGAAGACTATTATTAGCCGCTCTTATGCTGCTGCTCTCTGTGTATAATATTTTCAAAAAGTAATTTGTATCACAACGCAAAAAGTTTTCTTTACTACTAATTCGTTACGATCGTAAATTGGTTTTAAAAAAAAAAAAATATGATTAAATAAAAACGACAAGACAATTTGACCTTGAATGTTTAAGATGCATATCAATGAGGTGTTCTTTTTTTTCTTTTTTTTTTTTTTGTTCGAGACACTTCTAATAATTTATCTAAACAAAAGTGACCGTATTTTTTTTTGTTTTGTTTCTTTTTTCTTTCGAACGAGTTAACAATTCATTGTTACGAATATACAATTGTGCATTTTCTGGATGGCATTGAAAAAAATAACAAAAAATAAATAAAAATAAAATGAAAATATTCTACCATTTGCCTAAAGCAAGTTGAGAAAAATCTCGAGAGTTGTAAAAAAAAAGAAAAAAGTGATTTCGAATAACCGTAATAACAGTCGATGAAAATCAATCGAACGTAAAACAATAGCACGAATTCGAATTACCTTTGATATGAGAGATATCATTCCTGTTGCGTTTTTGTAATGCAATATGCCGATGCATATCTTACCTTTGTGCGAATTCATTTGTGTTCTTTTAGACATCGCGATAAAAAAAAAAAAAAAGAAACAAAAAAAAAAGTCAATAGGAATATTAGAGTTAAATAAAAAAACCACACAAAAACAAAGTTCGTTTTTTAATTGTTTTTTCCATACGCATAAAAATCGAGAAGTAATAAAATATTAATTCTAAGCACGAACAAATAAATAAATAAATAAATAAAACAAACAAATAATATTCTCGTTTATGTGTCGATATGTTAGCAATTTTTGAATTACGTAAAAAAAAAAAAAAATAGAAAAAGAAAATACTTTAAGAAAAGAGTAAAAATAAAAGAGTAAAAACTAATTCACACACGCGTGTAACAACAACAACTTGATATACTTGCGTGTTATACTTTATTACTTGAATTTATTTTTAATAACCCTTTACGATCGTCGATAATTCAAAATTATACGCTTAGAGAAATAAGAAGAATAAAAAGAAGAAGAAGAGGAAGAAGAAGAAAGAAAAAAAAGAGTAAATTTACGATATAAAGTTTAAAAGTGTCAGAAGATAATGTAAAACACTTCGTACGCTTCTAAGATCGGTCATTAAACTTAAATATATATATATATATATATACACGAATAATGAAAATAAAACATACATACAGTATTCTTACCTCGTATTATATCCTCGTTTACGAGGAATTCCGTAGTCCTTGATACTAAAACTTCGAGTATATTAAAACGTGGAGAGACGAGAAATTTTCAAGTTGTAAGATCTTCGTAGATCTTACACTTCTATTGAATATATATACACGGTGTCTAAGATGGTGTTTATTTTCTTTTTGCTTGCCAATAACTTTGCTTGAAAATAACAACAAATGTGTCTGAACAAAAAATTGCACAATTTTGATGTTTATGATTTTTGTTTATACGATACACGTCGATGATGATAAATAAAACGTTACGTCAATAAAAGAAACCTTTTCGACACCCTGTATAATATATATATATATATATTTTGTATTAATTTCAAACGAAGATATATAAAACGAAGATATACCTTTGAACACGTTTTTCGTATAAATATTAAATTGAATTTTTTAATATACTCTTCCTCGTTGTGAACTTTTTCTTACTCTCTTTCTCTCTCTCTCTCTCTCTCTCTCTTTTATTTTTCTGATTTATTACTATCGAACGAATAAATTCTTATAAAAGACTTAAGTAATTCGTGTGCGAGATGAATAATAAAATATATCGAAGTTAAGTTGACTATAATTATAATACCTTCTAAATAGACTAGAAAAAAAACATCCTAGAGATGGACGACGCAGATCGTAAAGGGTTGTTCCCCCACCCTTTCATTTGTTAATAATATATAACATAACAAATGAAAGAAAAAAAAAAAAAGATAAAATGTAAATAGAATATCTAATTTATTTGACAATTCGTATAATACGATTCAATCGTTGAAAATATGATTTCACGTTTCCGTTTTGTTATTTTTCTTCTTGATTTCAAAAAAAAAACAAGAAAAAAAAAAAGGAAAAAAGAAATTAGAAATAAATTTGTACGATTTATTTCGAATAATAATTATAAAAAACAAACATTTGTATTAATTTGTTGACTTAGGGCCACCAGGTTTTCTCCGACCCCTACCCCCCCCCCCCCCACTTTATTATAGGAAACGATTTGTCGTCGTCTCATCTCGTTACAATCGAAAATTCGCGAGCTATTATTTATTTTTTTACTTTTTTCTTAACTTTCTTTTCTTTTCTTTTCTTTTACTCCTCTTTCGCGTATAGTAATTAAAATTAATATAGGATTGAGATATTTTATAAAATATTATATAACATAGGAACCACACACGCTATTATAAGTGGATTTCATTTTGTAATCGAAACAAAATTCTCTCCTCGACAGAGAGAATTAGGAGAGAAAGAGAGAGAGAGAGAAAGAGAGAGAGAGAGAGAGAGAGAGAGAAGGAAACGTTAAAAAATTCATCCTTTCATCTATTTCTCTCTTTCTTTCTTTCTTTAAATCTTTTTAAGAGCCACAAGATCGATCGATTAATTAATTAATTAATTATATTAATTAATTATATCATGAAACGGGTTTTACAATTAGACGAAGATTTATTTTGGTCCGAAGAGTAAAAGTTTGTAATGAATTTTTTTTTTCTTTTCTTTTCTTTCTTTCTTTTTCTTTTTTTTTTTTAATACGCACTTAAATCTTCTATTATACTTTAAATTTATATTTATATATATATATATATTTTTATTTTTAAATTTATATTTATATTTATATTTTGTTGTTGTTTTGTTTCCCTATACTTGTATTATATATTTGCATTTATTATTATTCAATATTTATATTTTGTATATTATTTCCGCGTTCTATCGATCGTCTCTCTCTCTCTCTCTCTCTCTCTCTCTCTTTCTCTCTCTCTCTTTCTCCCTTTTTAATTTGTTTGTTTTGTTTTTACCGGCCACATTTTCGACAATCGAATATAATAATAATAATAATCTCACCGTTTATTATTATTCATTAATTTTGTTTCTTTTTCTTTTCTTGTTGTTGTTGTTCTTGTTGTTGTTGTTGTTATTTCTTTTTATTCTTACAATTAATTATGTTAAAAAAGAAAAAAGATAAGGACGAAAATACGGCTGTTTGGATAATACCGAAATCTGTGTTTCGTTTTATATTTAATTAGTGCTCGTATTATTTTATAATCATTCGGATTTACAATTATTTCCGAATAATAGGAACACTAATTTATATATATGTATATTTTGTTGTTGTTTTTGTTGTTGTTGTGTATACTCACGTTGATATTTACAATATTTAATGAGTTATTAATTGTTTCTTGTCAATTATTTTTATGATTTATTACAGAGACTGATATGAGTAAATATTTTTAACGTGTCGTTTACGTTTAATACTAACATTGTATTTTTTTTTATTCCTCTCACGCATACGCACATACACACATGCACACGTTCTCTCTCTCTCTCTCTCTCTTTCTCTCTCTCTCTCTCTCATTAATATTCTAACATCGGCGATGTGACAATGATTAAAGAAACTTTATTCGTATATATTTGTACCAGTCGGCAAGAACCTCGAATAAAATTCGTTTACTGTTATTTAAATACAAAGTTATTATTAATTATTAATTATTAATTATAATATACATAAAATGGTAGAGTATAAACAATATCAGACGATTATTAACTCGGGGGGTGGTGGTGTCTGTTGCGAATACTGAAAATCTCTCTCTCTCTCTCTTTCTCTCTCTCTTTTTCTCTCTTATTTTTAATCAAAAATAAAAATCAAAAATATTATACAGAGAATTGACATAAGTCATACACACTCCTGTAAATATCGACGTGAGTTTTATTTAACGATTGTGAATTATTATTATTTACAAATTATTTTAAATACATTAACCAGACTTCGTACGCGACGATTCTTCATCCTCCTCCTCCTCTCCTTCTCCTCCTCCTCCTCCTCCTTCTCTTCATTCGTTTTAAATCTAAATTCGAATAATGATGAGAGAGAGAGAGAGAGAGATTAGGCGAATCGTCGCGACGAGAAGAGTAATAATAATAATAATATCGTGGATTCATTTCAAATCTTCGATCGATTTTTTAAATTCTTTTGCCCTTTCTTTCTCTAATTTTTTTTTTCTTCTTTTTCTTTTTCTTTTTATTATATTTATTTTAAAATTTATTTTCATCATTGTTTTTACTTTTTTCTATTTAATTTCTTTTTTTTTTCTTCGCAATTCTATCATTAAATAGTACCATTTCGAATTTTTTTTTTCGGTGTTCGTAGATCACAGCGCGCGTTTCAGACTTCCATTGCGTGTAAATTAGACCGTGTTGTGCGACTCCTCCATTTTGTTCTTTTCTTCCTTTTTCTTCTCTTCGAGACCTTTATTTTTTTTTTCTTTTGACTATTATATCCTTTTATCAGTCCGAAAGGATAACACAGTCAAACACTTTTACCGTTTTCAATAGTTTTCTTCAACGTGGATCAACGAACGCGTTGGCAGGGGGGCAGGGGGCACGGGGGTAGGGGGACTTGGGAAAGGGGGGGGGGACATCGAAGAATTATTAGAAAATAATCTTATTAATCGCGCGTTACGCGAATATTTACAACACGCTTACGACGACACAATTGTTTATATAAATTTTTTTTATAATTATTTACAAATAATTTTTTCTTCCTTCTTTTTTCTTTTCCTTCTTTTCACATCATCATTGCAAAAACACACCGTAGAGACGTAAAAAGAATAAAAAAAAGTAAATCAAAAATACGTCCGTATACAGTGTGTCCCGGTTCATCTCACTTACTTCGTTCGAATTTTTTATTATTTTCACAAACGCACACCCGATATATACGAATCATTTTCTTTTCTTCGTTCTTCTTTCTTTTTTTTTTCTATCGTAGATGATAGTCTGTCTCTCTCTCTCTCTTTCTCTATATCATAAAGATTTTCTTTTTTTTGGACCTTGATTTGATTTGATTAGTTTTTTTTTTTTATATAAGTACGAACGGTATTTACGATCATTTAAAAGTAAAAAAAGTTAAAAAAAAATTATTAACTGTATAAAAAAAAATAATATATATATATATATATATAATTAAATAATAAGACTCAAAAGTGACGACGAATAAGTACAATAACCGCGATAATAATAATAATAATAATAATAATAATAATAAAAATCTCATGAACGTGTATATAAAATATCGATGGAAAAGAAAAAAGAAAAAAAAGAAAAAAAAAAGAAAATTGAACAAAACACACCAGTTCGTAGGAAAAAAATGTGTACGCGATTAAAATCAATAGCGTTTGTGTTGGTTTATGCGTGTATATATCCGTAAATAATATTATTTCTCATTCATGAACTACACACACACACTCGCTTATATTCTCTCTCTCTCTCTCTCTCTCTCTCTCGTTCTCTCTGTCAGTCTCTTTCGGAAATAAACACAACGAAGGACACGTTTTTTACTACTTAAAAACATAGATTGTCCTCGCAGGATTCCGATTCGGATCGAGCTGGATGATTAAGAATTCTTCTCAAGACTCCATTTTCCGGAAGAAGAAGCTCGTCATTACATACATACATATGTGTCCTTACGTGTGTGTTAGTTATTAAATCATCTCGTCTCTTTGGCGATTTTATTCTCGGAAAAGAAGAAAGGAAAGAAATAAAAAGAAAAAAGAAACAAACTTGTTGTGTGTATGCGTGTGCGCGCGTGTGTGTAATAGAACGAAAGCCCAAGTGGTGTTTTGAATTAGAAAATTAAAGAAAAAAGAAAAAAAGAAAAGAAGAAAAAGAAATCGATCGAAATTCCGTTTTGAGAAAGGTGTTTTTGCACTTGGGTCAAAAACAACCCTCCGGTGATGCAGCAGCAGCAGCAGCAGCAGCAGTAGTAGTAGTAGTAGTAGTAGTAGTAGTAGTAGTAGTAGTGTCAGGCGTTGAATCCAACCAATCATGGGTGGATAAATGAACCAACCAATCAACTTAACCAACCAACCAACCACAGCCAGCCAGCCAACCAATCAGCGTGATGGTGTATTATACAAGTCAGACGTATCGATAATCACCAGCATTATCATGATCATCATCCTTTCAAGATGAAGAAGGTGGAAGCCAGGAAGAAGAGGTCGGTGGTGGTGGTGGGGGTAAGAGCGGTGGTTCGTCGTAAGGGCCAGGTTGGTCCAAGTTGGACGGAGGTCAGGGCAGGCCAAATCCGCAAAAGGGTGCGACCGGTCGATCGTCAACGACGAGCCTTGGCGGTGATGGTAGCCGCGGTGGTCGCTTCCTCCGCGGGGCCATCAGCGACCTCTACAAGGAATCCTTAGCGAAGAGCGTCTCCCTGTGCTTGGTGCGTATATGCGTGCGGAGGGTGTCGATCCTGCTGTAGGTGTTTGGGCAGTAAGGGCAGAGTGACCTTTGGGCCGTGTGTATGTGGAAGTGGTGCCACCGATTGGTCACCTGTTTACCGCACGCCCGGCATCTCCATAGGGCCGGACTGCCAAGCGATCCGGCGAACATCTCGTGATATGAGAGACCCACCGGTACGCTCGGCATCGTACCTGCAAAACCCACAACACCAGCCTTCATTCTCTCTCTCCCTATCTCTCTCTCTCTCTCTCTCTCGCTCCTTTACTTGCTTACTTGCTTGCTTGCTTGCTTACGTGTCATTCATACATGCTCATATCGCAAACACCTCGTTAAACCTGTATTTTATTACTTTCTTTCTTTCTTTCTTTCTTTCTTTCCTTCCTTTTTTCTTCTTCTTGTTCTTTTTCTTGTTCTTTTTCTTTTACAGGTAACCCCCTTGCAATATATGGAATCCTATGACACGGTTTCGTTCTAACGCGATTAACCCTTTCGATACGGACACCGACTATAGTCGGCGGCCGCGCGAAATGCTGTGTGTACGGACACCGACTATAGTCGGTGTCGCGTGAACCTACGCTTACGCTTAAATTTGTTAATATGTTCATTTCTGAATACTCAAATTATACTTATTTTTATGTTTTTCATATAAAATGACGAAACAGTTGTTACATAACTCTCAAAAAAAGTATCCACACAAGAGAATTCCAAAATACCATTGAAAGACGTTCCGCGCTACTCCCGCGGAACGGGGCGCCGTAACGAAAGGGTTAAAAATAATTCCGACAAATCTTGATACAGCATCTGTATTTCTACTACAGTATCTATTGAAAAAGGTAGCGGGTAGATACTCAACTATGAACCCGATAGTTGACAGATCTACTTCAGGGACGCGCCCCTGCCTACGCGAGCCTTGGTTTATCTCCCAAGACCATACGGGTCAAACCATTGTCCTATCCCTGATTCTCCTTTCAAACCCACAAATTCTCCTTTCTTAATATCCTAGAATTTTATACTCGCCAACCCGTATGGCCAGTGTGCCGAGTTATGGCCTAAAAAACCCTTAACATGCGTTAAGGGAAGCCTATGCTCAATACTGGGCGCAAATGGGCTAAAGAAGAGATGTATTGAATGACACATTGGTTGCTTAACCCTTTAATCTACGATTTACGTTCCAAAAGTTTCGGTTATATTCTTTAATAGTGATTTTGCTATGAGAATCCTCTATAATCAACGTAACTTTGTTTTTTTTTTATTTTCCGTTATTTATTTAATATGTACGATAAGATAAACAAGCATTTTCATTGTACTACGGGCCATGCTCGTGATATTTACATGGTACTACGGGCTATGCCCGTAGTTCTAGGTTAACGGATTAATTTATTGAAATTGTTAACTAAGTACGACGAAATATTTTGTTAAACGCGAATTACTACTGTAATGATCACAACGATATTTTTCTCGTCACATAGAATGATGATATTATTTATAATTATGAAAAAAAAAAATCAAGTGTCCCCACGTTGTGAAACGAATTTTGAACAAAAGTTTATTTCCCTGGTAAAAAACAGGTTAAAAATGATATTAGCTTAAAATAATGACGCGAAGGAATGAATAACTTTGGGTTTTTCATATAACGCGACATTTTATAGGAACCTATCTACCGTGTTATAGGAGGGTTACCTGTATATTTTAATGAACACATCGTTGACCGGCAATTCGACTTATTATTTATTTATTTTTATTATTTTGTTTACACGTTAACCGGTCAACTATGTGTGTTAAACACGATCGTAAACAATCCCAAACGATATTCCAAAATGTCAGACAATTAAATCGAACCATTTGTATTACACGGTTTTGAAAATCTCATTTCTATTTCGAAACGATTTTATTCCGAACTATAATGTGTTTCAATTAATTTTTGAAGAATAATTGTTAAAACGTAGGAATTTTTCTACTTTGTTCACGATCGTGTCTACAAAATGGATTCGTTTTTTACTTTATTACTTTTTATCATTATTTACGTCGTTTATTTTTTTCCTTCAACTGTATAAAAATCTGTAAAAAACTGTATAAAATATTACGAGTTTCAATTTCCGCGTACGATGCCATTTTGTTTGCAATTCATTTTTCTCTTTTCTTTCTTTCTTTCTTTCGTTTTTCTAATTATCTTCTCTTCGTTTTCTTTTACGTATCATCATCGATATATTTTGCACGCGCCCCAACAAGGTCGTATCTCGAACGCACACCATGCATGCATGAATACGGAAACTTATGGAATGCGGAAGAGCAAGTATTACTACCTTTAAATATGCTATACCGGATTTGTATACTAACAGTTAAACGACGTAAATATGACCCACCTTAAAGTATTTTCTTCTCTTTTTTTTCTAGTTACCTTTCTTTTTATTTTTTATTTTTTTTTTTTAAAAAAAAAAAAGATTCTCTTCTACATATTTTTTTTCTTTTTTCTTTTTTCTTTTCGCGAAAGATTTTATTTTCCAATTAATTTTCAATAATCTTACGGAGCGTGCGGTTACTTTTTTTTCTTTTTTTTTTTTTTTCTTTTAATTTTGTACGAAAAAGAAAAGATTTGCAAATATTAAATTTTTCATCAATTTTTTTTCTTTTTATATATTTTCTTTTTTATTTATTTATTTATTTTATTCCGCGTAGTAAAAGTTATTTATTTTGCGCGTACAAAAGAAAAAAAAAAAAACAAAGCAGAAAATTATTTAAACGAATTGTCGCGTGGTGTATCCGAGATTTTTCGCGTGCGCATTCATAAAATCGAAAAACTTTTCGTGATTTTTTTTTTCTTGTTTTTTTTATTTTGCAACGAACATCTAGCCGTACTATTCGAAAATTCTAATTAATAAATATAATTTGGAAACAGTAAAACACGACGAGAGATATAATTAAACATGAAATAAAATAATAATAATAATAATAATAATAATAATAATAATAATAATAATAA
>QUOG01000034.1:680246-683062 GCA_010416905.1 Polistes dorsalis | reverse complement strand
ATAATAATAATAATAATAATAATAATAATAATAATAATAATAATAATTATAATTCTAATATTAATAATAATATTATTAATAATAGTAATAGTAATAATAATAATAATCATAATAATAATAATAATCATAATCATAATCATAATCATAATTATAATAGTAATAATAATAATAATAATAATAATAATAATAATAATAATAATAATAATAATAATAATAATAATAATGCAATATTTTAACATAAAGAAACATTAGTTTTAGAATTAATTTCATGGTGTGATAAGAATATAATAATTCGTAAATAACAATTAAAAATTGTATTAATTAGCGATGATATAATATTATAATATTAAGAATAATTCTTTCGTCGTAATAAAATCGGTTACGCCATTGAAAAAATCATTATATATTATTATGAATAAATTCTTCGTCCCACATATTATTTTATACAATCATTTTGGATTCGCTTTTTTTTTTTCGTGGCTTAAATTTGCTTAATTCGATTTTTTTTATGCGCGAGTCAGGAATAAAAAGGACTTTCCCTCCCACGTTCGAACTTTAGGTTCGTCGTTTTTTTTTTTTTTCTTTTATTTATTTATTTATAATATCTTAAATTTCCCACCCCCACCCTACTTCTTTCTTTCTTTTTGTTTTCCCTAATTCTTTTTTACATTTCAAGCCAAACGGTGATCTATCTCTCTCTCTCTCACTCTCTCTTACTCTCATTCTCTTTCTCTCTCACTCTCTCTCTCTCATTCAATTATATATTCACATGATTATTATTATTATAACTGCTAATTTCGATTTACAATTCTGTAAATTACAATGCAGACAGACTGTGTGTGTTTGTCAAGGTCATCGTGTTATCCTCATTTTAGCGTCACAATCGAATCGATTATACGTTTTTAATTTTTCCCCCTCACTCCCTCCCCCCACACCCACCCAACCATCGGTTTTTATTTCAATTATCGATTACGTTCGATACGACGATAATAAACGTGATTTTATAAATCGTTGTTATTTTAATTGAAGATTAAATAAAAGAAACAAAAAATTATTAAAAGAAAATAATAAAAATAATAAAAATAATAAAAATAATAAAAATAAAGAAAAAAAAAATAGGGAAAATAGAACGCGTAATCGAAAAAATACATGGGTAGGTTAGATTAGTCGTCGTAATTTGTGATGTTTTTTTTTTTTATTTAATGATAATATTCCCATATATCGTTTTCACCATTAGATGATGTATACAACCTTGTACTATTTTAATTTCATCAGGTTATTTTCCGTTTTCAATTATTATGTTTGCAATATTCCTATAATCGCACATTTACTCTCTTACTCTCTCACTCTCACTCTCACTATCTCTTTCTCTCTCACCTTTTGATACACCATTATTCATCCCCACCCCATTCCATCCCACCCCATCCCATCCCACCCTCAGCCCTTACCCTCTCAATTTTTTTTCTTCTTTTTCTTTGAATATTCAGCTAATAATATATTGGCGTAATCGAATTATTTTCAAAAGTAGCTCGGTTGGAATCTCCACGAATGTTGTTGTTGGATTAAATCAAAAAAATGAATTGTCCTATCCCCGATTCGATCTAAGGCGAATAAAAATTGAATTTATTATTTCATAGGTTTATTAGTGTTATGCCTATTTTTTATTTTTATTTTTAATTTTCTTTTTTTTTTTCCTTTTTATTTCCTTTTCGTTTTTATTTATATTTTAACGATGTAAAATCAAAATCAAGGGAGATGCATAATAATAATAATAATATTTATATGTCGAAACTGAACAAAAATAAAAAACGTGCGTAAAAAGAGAGAACATCTATGAAAAACAAGTTATAATAAACGTTGACGAAATATAACATAAGACGAAAAAAAAAGAATAATAATCAATAGAAAATCTAATCAAAAAAATTTTCAAATAAGGAAGGACATCTTTTATTTTTTCTTTTTCTATTATTTTTTTTTTTTACCAATTTGGTCCTCCTTTTCTATTTCATTCATACACGTTGCTATCTCTCTCTCTCTCTCTCTCTTTCATACTCTCTCATTTTTTCTTTCATTCTTCCCATGTAATCTCTCTCGTGTGTTTTTATTTAATCATTTTTTCTATCTCTCTATTTCATTTCCAATTTTATATAACAGCTTTTTCATTCTTTCAACTTTTCACGTACACACACACACACACGTACACGCATACTCGCACATTGTTCATTTTTCACGAAAATGTAACAATTAACGACTATCAATCTGTCACCCCCCACCACTCTCTCTCTCATTCATTCATTCACTTTTTCTCATTTCATTTTTCGTTATAATAATGCTCAAATTTATTAATTAATTTATAATTATTAAATTTTTTTTTTATTTTAGACGCTCTCTTTCTTCTCTATTTACACACGTCGTGTAAAATCACAACTTTCAGTCTGACAATCACGCCGATTTTATTTGTTTATAATTTAATCATATATATATTATGTATATATATATATATATATATATTTTTTTTTTGTTTAATTAATTAATTATTTTTTTTTTTCAAAGATGATGAGTAGAACACGCTTAGTTATTCCCACTTTTGGAGAAGAACGCTGATCCCCCTTTTATTTCCTTTTTTTTTTTTTCCCTTTTGTTTTGCATTAAGATTTACAATTATTACAAGGTGTTTCTTATTTATTTACTTTTTTTTGTTTTATTTTATTTTATTTTATTTTATTTTATTTTATTTTAGTTTAGTTTATTTTATTTTATTTCCATTATTATTTATTTTCCTTAATCATCCCCCGAGAAAAATAACAAAATGTATT
>QUOG01000034.1:655246-675246 GCA_010416905.1 Polistes dorsalis | reverse complement strand
AATAATAATAATAATAATAATAATAATAACAACAACAATAATAATATTAATAATAATAATAATAATAATATTAATAATAATAATAATAATATTAATAATAATAATAATAATAATAATAAAAAAACAGAAGAACAATATTTGCGGACTTTAATCTTACCCCGTACGTAAGAGTAATGTATCACTATATATATACATATACATATACACATATACATATACATATATATACTTGTATAGATATCTTTCCTGTATATATTCGTGTATATATAGATGATGATAATATAGTAACCGATTTCACGAGTAAACGTTATCGCGAATAACGTAGTCTCTTTGTCGTATAGGATAAATTGAGCCACGATTAAACTCACTCTCTCTCTCTCTCTCTCTCTCTCTCTCTCTCTCTCTCTCTCTCTCTCCCTCTCTTTCTCTCTCTCTCACTCTCTTTTAAAAGCACTTTATCCCACTTCAAAGGATCGTTTTCGTTTCCCACCCACCCATCCCACTCTTCTCCCTACTCCTCTCTCCTACTCCCCCCTCACTCACCCCCACCCCCTGTCCCTTCGTAAGTTAACTTCATAATAACGGAATACGGATGAGAAAATAGAAATTCGTGAAAGCGAATCATCTACCAACTCTCTCTCTCTCTCTCTCTCTCTCTTTTTATCTCTTTCTCTCTATCTTCTATAGTTTTACGACATACGATAGCAAAACGACGAGAATTCGAATCTTCAAACCATTTAACGTACCCCCCACCCCACTCCCAGTCTCCTGTTCATAGATGATACACATACACAGACACACATATACATTTATATATGTATATGTATAAACGTAGGATAACATAAACTCACTCGGTGTACGGTTCCGAACCATTTAAATGCAAATTTCTCCATTAGATTGATAGATTATTGATTGTAATTGACGATCGGTGTTATTGAAAATAAACGGCTCTCCCGGTATATATCGTATCGAATCGTATTAAATAGAAATTCTATGGAACACGCGTTCCTATTTAAACGCATTATAACGCATGATAGAATCTATCATCATCATCATCATCATCATCATCATCATCATCATCATCATCATCATCATCATCGTATCGAATCACAATTTTGTGTGTTTTTTTTTACTTTATTTTTCCCCGATCATTTATAGTTTGTTTACAAGTTTGTTTTTTTTCTTTTTTATTTTATTTTGTTATCCAGATCCGATTAAAATTTCAACCCTTTTTTTGTTACCGTCTTGAAATAAATAAATCAATTGTTTTGATATTATCGTTTATTACAGATGTTCAATAAATATAATTAATTTACTTTCTCTTTTTTATGTTTAGAATATTTTGAATATTTTATTTTCTTATAGAAATAGATACCCCCAAATTGTTTTGAACATATTGCGAATAGAAAACTAAATGTTCGTTTATAATTAAACGTAAATATAAAATTGAAAGTAATGATATTTGTTATCGAGAAATATAATTTATTTAAAGAAATGTTTAATATTATTATTATATTACTTCGCGTAACTTCTCCTTTCTTCTAATTATTCTTATCTTCCTATCTTTCGTTCTTTATTTCTATCTCTCACAAGAGAAAGTAACATTTTCTCAGCAGCTTCGGGGCGTATGAAAATGTTAAAACGATAAACGTCAACATTTGGACAAACCCCCTCCCCTCCCTCCTCCTCCTCCCACCCTGGCGCTGCCATAAATGTTTCGTAATTAAAAGTGCAGTTATAAAAAGCGTAGTTAACCGGAGATAACGGATGAAAATTCATCTACCTTTATCCTTTGTTAACGTGCAACCTCTACTCTACACCACCCCTTTTACACCCCCCTCTACACCCCCTTTTTCATTTTATTACTACCGCAGATATCTACATACGCGTATTCCTTAATCAAATTTTTCAATGTACGCGCGAATTTGCGCGTATGTGTGTCTTCTACATATATATCTATGTATGTGTGTGTCTGTCTGTGTAAAATTAGTAAATCAACTTATTAACTGAAAATCAAATGCAACGTGGTGAACGAACAACATACACACTTATTTGTTCCTAATAAAGAAAAATCAAAATATTCACTCCCGAAAATTTTCAACGAATAATATAAAAAATGATTTCATGAAATTTCAATTATCATCATCATCATCTTCTTCTTCATCTTCTTCTTCTTCTTTTTTTTTTTAATCGAGATAATATACCTAGATGAGTATATATAAATATGTTTATATAAATATTATACACGTTATTTATATCGAATGTGATTTTGATATAGTATCATTTCAAATAATTCATATTATTTCGACGAATTATAAACGTAAACATTTAATTAAGTTTTTTTTTTGCGACGAGATACAAAAAAAAAAATAAAGAGACGATTAGGAGAAAATTTTGGTCAATTATTAAATACAAATATATCTACGAGATAGATTCATTTAAATTTTCTTCTTCTTCTTTTTCTTTTTTTTTTTTCCTTTTTTGTTTAAATATATATATATATAATAACGAATCAGACGAAGTTTTTTTTTCGATTAATAATAATTAATTAATTATTATTATTATTATTATTATTTATATAAATCAACACGTCGGGGGACCCTAAATCGATCCGTCGAAGGTTGTTAAAACGTTAATGATAATTATCGTTTAAGTTTTTATTTATTAACAAATTGATTATTTATATATGTTATTTATATATATATATATACAACCTAATTGTTTCTTTCATTTTTTTTTTTTAAAATCTCACTTTGTAGAAAATTTACTTTTTTTTTCCTTCTTTCTTTCTTTCTTTCTTTCTTTCTTGCTTTCTTTCTTGCTTATTTTGCTTTTTTATTTCCTTGTTCGTTTTATTTAAATAAAGGGATTGATCGCAGGGATAATAATAATAATGCTCGTTATTATATTCTGGCACTTCGAAGCATACGAAAGTATAGAGAAATATAATTATATCGTATATCTTTTTTTTTTTTATTCATCCCCTATTTTCTTTAGAATTCTCTCTGTCTCTCTCTCTCTCTCTCTCTCTCTCTCATGCACACGCATACACATAATTAAACGATTTATCATACACCACCTTGCACTCTCTTTCCCCCCCCCGCCCCCCACATTCGACGATATTTCTATTTTCTTTCTTTCTTTTCTTTTATTTTATTTCAATTATTGAAATCATTCAAAATATTCGTAGAAAAAACACTCCCGGCAAGTATTCACATATGAATTATGTACTATTTGGTAAAAAGCGAAATGCGAGTACGTTCAAATTACAGCCCACCCCAACCTCCCCCCCCACACTCACCCAAACCTCCCCCTATTACTTTTCTTTTCAAATGTATCGGCAAAGCAAAATGAAATTTAAGTTAAAATACGTATATATATTCTTCATGTGTGTATCACTGTGTGTGTGTATGTGTGTACGTTTATTCTTTTACTTGTATGGGTTCCCGTATCTCTGCTCGTATGTGCATGTAGAGAGAAATAATTATGAAATTCCAGGAAAAGCAAATATATTTAAACAAATACACATAGATCTGTGCATATTTGTATATATACTTAAATAAATATCATTTATATTTCAATACATATATATATATATATACACATATACACAAATTACATGTGTATGTCATGTAGATATACAGAATTATTCAAAAATTAGGCAAAATTTTTTTTCTTGTCGTATGCCTTTTCATTATTTACATATAGGTATATGTATATATTCTTTTGTCAATGTGTGTAGTAGTACGTGTGCGTGCACTAATAATCTCAACCAAAAAACATGTGCGTGCCGTGTTCGTGTTGGTATGTATGTATGTGTGTGGATGTGTGTTAACTTTTCTTTTTTTTATACCCTATACGCCCCGACGAGAAAACCTAAAAAAAATTAAAAAAAAAAAAGATAAGATAAGAAAAAGGTAAGGAAGGAAAAGAAAAAACAATAAGAGCAAAAAAAATAAATAAATCTCACTGTATACGCGGTTGTTAATAATAATAATAATAATAATAATAATATAATATAATAATTATTAATGTATATAAATATATTTAATCCTTTCGTCCCATGCAAAGGATTTACATTACGACCCCCTCCCCTCCCCCTACCCACGAATGTAAAAGGGGTCGTATTGGACATGCAAAGTTAACATGCATGTGTGTGTGTACGAGCAAATTTATATGGAACGATACTCGCGTAAAAACATGACGTAACGAAACAATTAAATATATATATATATATATTTTTATATAGAGATAGTTAGTCAGATAGTTAGATAGATAAGATAAGATAAGATAAGGTAGATAGATAGATATATTGTTTTCTGTGCTGCATTGCGGTAATTAATAATTAAATGATTATTCGTTATAAACATTGAATAACACATATATAAAATCATAAAACGATAAAACAAAATAAAATAAATTATCTAATATATTAATATAATTAATATGTTTTTTTTTTATCTTCTTCTTGAAATATATATTAATATTCTGGTTATATTATATGTATGTATGTATATATATATATGTATATAATATATATATATATTATATATATATATATTAATTAATTATTATTAATATTATTATAATTATTATTAGAGTTATTGTTATCGTTTATTAGTGATATTATCAATATATATATACATATTTATATATATATATTGCTTTTTTATATTATAATATATATATTAATTATATATATATATTTATATATTATCATTATTATTAAATAATATTGGTATGCGTGTGGGATCGCGATAAGCTCTAACTATGCAAAGTGCCCCCACCCCTCCAGTATTTATTTTATTTTTATATATGCAAGATATACTTCGAAAGCAAAACAAATTAAAAAAAGGATAGAAGAAAGAAAAACAAAAATAAGAATAATATCATTTATTTAAAATATTTGGCTCTTTGTATAGCTAGCGAATTCGACGTGGCTCTACGTGTAATTTGTATTACGTTTAGTATCAATCTGTCTGTCTGTTTGTGTATGTGTGTGTGTGTATGTATGTATGCATTAGTATATGCTTAATTATGCACGTATTGTAATTATCCTGTACTTTGGTGTATTTGTATACTCCGCGTATACGCTTGGCATTCAGTTTACATTCTGTGATTATTTAATTTGCCATTCATTCCGATTTACAAATTCCAGAAAGTACTACAACAAACCCTTTTATTCTTTCTAATTAAACATTGGGTTGTAATGTATGTAATGTGTATGTATGTGTGTACGTTAACCAAGCGTTACGGTATATCGTGCGTGCTTGTATGCATGTACGCGTGCACATTGTATATTCTATTTGCATACGAGACTGTATATGTGTGTGTGTGTGTCTGTGTTTGTTGTTTGTTTGTTTGTTTGTTTATTTCTATACGTATCTCTGTTCGTTTATATTTATTTTATATATATACATATATATATAAAATTAATATATGATAAAATATTTTTCTGTAATAAAATAATAATAATAATAATAATAATAAGAAACGAACAAACAAACGAACTAATAATAATAATAATAATAATAATAATAATAATAATAATAATGATAAAGTAAAAATAGCAGAGACTGATATTGCACCCCCAACCGATTTATAATAAAATCTATGAATTAAATGTGCAACAACAAATGTCGTAAACTATTACGTATATTATTTAACCACCATAAAGAAAACGAAAAAAAAAAAAAACAAAAATCATTTTCATGTGTATCAATATATACACTTTATTATATACGACGTGTATGTATCTGTCTCTCTGTGTGTTATAATTGTGTTTAAGGTATGTATATGTGTTGTTTAGTATTTTTTATTCTTTCCTTGTCCCCCATTTAAAACATAAACTATATTTCCAACCAATGGTGTAAGACTATAACGGTAGATTATATAAAATATAAAATATAGATACTATGTAAATCATTCCGATTAATTAATAAATTCTTGTTTTTTTTTTCTTTTGCCTGTGCGCACTTTCTCTCTCTCTCTCTCTCTCTCTCTCTCTCTCTCTCTCTCTCTCTTTCTTTCTTACTTTCTCTCTCTCTCTCTCTTTCTCTCTTAAGTCCCGAATCGTGGAATGTCATCACTTCGCGATCTTCTTCCACTATAATATTCTATATTTCGCAAATATTTTATTGATTTATTTAATTAATTAATTAATGTATTATTTATTTATTTATTTATTTATTTATTTATTATACACAATCCCCGTCGCGACTTAGCGGATTACTATTAATAATAGAGTTACTCAGTTGTTTCTTTCATTCTTTCTTTCTATCCTACCCCCCCTCCTCCCACGCAATCCCCCACCAACAACCCCTGTCCCCTTACACCCCTCCTCCGCTCTTATTCTTTTATTTATATATGATTTTAATTTTATTTTTCCTTCTTTCGTTAATATCCCACCCACCCCCCTCCTATTTTTGTTTTTCTTTTTCTTCTATTTAGAAAATTAACGCGACTTTTTTTTTTTTTTTATAGTCAAAATTCATATTAGAGAAGATGCACAAGAAGGAGGCGGCCGCTTTTAAATTGTGTGTGTGTGTGTGTTTTTTTCGCGCAATTTAATTAGATTTATATCAAAAATGACTTTATACAAACACGATGAATAGGACAGAAATTTTTTCGTTGTGTATATATACGGCATTATATATATAGATATTTTTGTTGTTGTTATATTAAATTCACTTTATACATACGTACGTATGTATTTGTTTATATATATATACGTACGTATATGTACGCGTATTTATATATATATTTATTTATATATTTATACGCACGTGTACGTATATAAAAACGTGTTTCGCGTGCTTCCCTATTTACAGTCCAAGAAAATAAGATTTAAATAAAAAAAGAAAAAAGAATTTGTCGAAGAATCCCCCGTCATAGGTTTAAAAATCATTTTCGTTGTGTTACGAATAATATATTAAAAAATCACATCAATGTGTGACCGATGATACTTTTAAAGTGCATAGAAATTGATTTACAATTTTTAAGAAGGGTGGTGGTGGTCTACACATGCATAATGACCAACCCTTAACACAAACGAAGAATTTTACTACAACGATATTATCTTTAAAAATTTATGAACGTTTAAAATCCGTCCAATCGTAGAACACGATAACGATTGATACAATATAAAAAAATAAAATTATCTAACAAATGTTAATTCCGTATGATTGTATTTTTGTTCTCTTTTTTCATTTAACTTTGTCAATTCTTTGTCAAATTCGTAACACAGAGTAGCACAGAAAAAAAAATTCTCATATTGTTTCAACGAACGAAATAGAAAATTTATGGAAAAAAAAAAAACAAAAAAGAAATTCATCTACACGCTGAAATAATTTTGTTTGCAGACAAAAAAATCTTTAAAAATATATAATAATTCCTAGAATTATTTATTTTTTTCTTGGACCATCAGGCACCTCCTCCTGCTGTTGTTCGCGTGTGCATGCTCGTATAACGGTAAACCTAGGTTGTTATTGTTCGCTTGTAAACAAACTTTTGCTCGCGTTACACGTATATATATAAACTTTTCAATTTGTTGATTAAAGAAAAAAAAGAAAAAAAAGAAAAACAAGAAAGAAAATGTTGGGTAGAATTGTAAAACGTTATATTTACGCGACCCCATATGATGACACGCACGGATGCAACACGAACACACACGCGCGAATGCAAGCACAAGTAGTAGTACGCGCACACGTACACGTAAACGTACACGCACTCATACCACCCCCGATTTCTTTGTCCCGCACGCGAGCGCGAGCGCGAACGCAAGCGTGCACCTTTCGCAAAATAATAACAATTTACAATATCTAATATGAAATCCAACTATAAAATCTCTCTTTCAACAACTAATATGCGATAATCACCCTGCGTTATTTATCGAATGATGATTAATTATTTAGCATTTAGTGTGTAAACACCTATTTACACCGCGATCGAGAATTAATTATTATATTTCAATCAATCAATCAATAAATCAATTAATCAATTAATCAATCAATCGATCAATTAATATCATTAATTAATCGTTTAATTAATTAATCAATTGATTCCCTTTTCTTTTCTTTTCTTTTCGTTAATTCTTTTGTGTATATGGTTGTTTTTTTTTATTATTATTATTTCTTCCTTCTTATTCTTTTCTTTCTTTCTTTCTTTCTTTCTCTTCTTTTTCTTCTTCTTCTTCTTCTTCTTCTTCTACATATATCTTGACTCGCATATTTCTTGCTGCCAGCAACCGAAAAAAATATTCGATAATTGCTGGTCGGCAGCAACAACTACTTACGGGAGGAAATTGGCACCACGTTTGCTCCCATTTTACAATGTAATTCCGTATTTTTGTGTGTGTTTGTTTTTTTTTTGTTTCTTTTTTTTTTTTCTTATAATTGCGACCCTCATAATCTTAGACGCTACGTTTTCCTCGAATGTTTCTCCCTAATTATATATGGTAAATTATCCCCTTTCATCAACCCCCGAATCCCATTTCATCCCTTTCAACATCTTCCACACTTCTTTTCTCTTTTATCTTTTTTTTCTTATTACGATTTATTTATCCTAAGATTAATAATCGCAAAGAGAACCAATCGCGCAAGCTGTCCGAATTAAACGTAACAAAACACACACACACACACACACTCATCCTCTCCCTAAACGCAAATATTAAATTCATTTCTTCTTCTTCTTCTTTATTTCTTCTTCTCGAATTTTGTTCTACGAACGATGAAAAAGAAGAACCCCCTTCACCCCACCCCCCCCACGCCGACCCGAATTATTCTACGAATAATTTTTGTTTAAAAAACGTAATATTTATAGCACCTCGGTTTAATCCTTATCTTTAGGTAATTAATTTTTAAATTTTAATTTAATTTAATTTTCGCACCACACATTCATTTATTTTTTTTTTCCATTTATTATAATTGCACTTTCGAATTTCACTTTGCGTTAAGAGTTGTGCGCGTGTGCGTATGCTGCGCGTGTGTGTGTGCGTGCGTGGTAGAGAAAAAGAAACGAACAACGACACAAGCAAACGAACGATTGCATCTCGAATACGAATTAAAAAAATGTCATATATATATTAATTTATATTATTTCTGCCCGTGTTTTTCTAGCGTTCGTATTTAAAAAAGCGCGCGTTTTCTTTTTTTATTTTATCTTATTTATATCCCACGTGACTTAACGCACCAACGCGTTTAAGAAAAAGCGACCAGCGCCCTCACGAAACGCGGACTCGATTCCCGCGCTTTTCCAAAACGAACCAACTAAATGAGCGGAACAAGTGGTAAAGAAAAGAGTGGGGGGAGAGAGTTGGTGGTAGTGGGAGAAAATGGACGAGTGGAGTATGGTAAAAGTTAGAGGATTGATTAGATGGACAAGAATTACAAAAAATTCATCCAAATTCCCGGGAAAGAAGAAAAATATTTCGTTTCGTCACAACGATTCCTAACCCCGGTGGTGTTCGAACAGCTTGCGATCGATGATTTATTTTCTCTCTCGTTGGTTTTCTATTCGGTGTCCTTTTCCAGAAAAAAAAACCTCCCCTCTCCAAAACATAACGTCATCGTCATCGACGCCATTTTTGTTTTATTCCCTTTGGTCTCTCTCTCTCTCTCAAACATCGACGAAAAAGAGAGTGAAATAGAAAAATGACGACGAAATTACGCGAACAATTCGAGAGGATAATAATAATAATAATAATAATAATATTAATAATAATAATAATAATAATAATAGTAATAATATTAATATTAATATTAATGATAATAATAATAATAATAATAATAATAATGATAATAATATAATAATAATTATAATAATATTAATAATAATATAATAATAATAATAATAAGAAGAACCGAACTTGAACTTAATATTTTCGTCCCTCGTTAAATAAAGTTTTTTCATTCGAGGAAATCTAATAAAATCATTCCCATCATATCAATCAGGTTTACGACCTTTCTTGCTTTTACAGATCTCGCGAAGGTCGGCACATATACACACACGTGAGGGAAGCTCAAGCATATAGAACCTACAAAAAAAGATTTGGTGTTCGACAAAGAGAAAAAAAAAACAAAAAAAAAGAACCAAAAAAAAAAAAACAAAAAAGAAGAAAAGCCGAGAGAGAGAACACGGCCTCCGCGTGGTCGTTTCTTCTCCGTGGCCGTAACTTTCTGCATCCCCAATATATTATTATATATATATTCAATATATTCAATATATATATATATATATTATACATATATATATATTTATATATATATGTATGTATATATATGTATGTATATAAATCAGGCTGTTCTTTCGTATCAACGACGTTTACATATATATATACATATATATATATATGTATACATATACAGATATACATAAGCACGCACGCACGTACCCGCACGCATACATACATACATACATACATATTTATACATATACGTTGTATTATCCCTAAAAAGTAGAACAAGTTCGCGACTTTCGCGTAGAGATATGCGTCCATAGAATTCGCCGAATGTTTCTTTTTAAAAACCGCGCGCAAAAAAGAAACGACGCAGCGCGCGCGCGCGCCCGCGCATCTCTTTTGTTTATATCCTTTGCTCGCTCATTGTTAGAGTTTCTATGGTTTTTTTGTTCTTTTTATTTATCATTATTATTCTTTAACGAGAGGAAGTAGTAGCAAACGAATTGTAAAATATAATTTATGTATGCATCTATATATGTATGTATGTATGTATGTATGTACGTATGTATGTATGTATGTATGTTTGCATGTATGTACGTACGTATATGTATGCATGTAAAATCGATTCGCGCGTAAACAAATCCGTGCGTGTTTGTACACGCACACGCACCACACGTATATGTATATATATATACATATACATATATACATATACATATACACATATACATGTAAGATGTATAGAAATTCTCGCGCTTTTAGGATAGAGTGTTCATGGTGTCGTTACTCGTCGCAGATAGCGTCAACGAGTTGGCCATGAAATCGTTAAGATCGATCTTTCTTGCCTCGGGATGTTTGAATTTAAAGTGCGTGCGCAGGTTATCGCTACGTGTGTACGTGGCACGACAGAGAGGACACTCAAACCTGCCGGGGAAGTGGACGTGGTAGTGGTTCCTGATGTGCGTCACGACCTTGCCGCACAGCTTGCACCTGTGAAGGTTGCAGCCGCCTGGCACCCGGTCAAAGGTCAGCCGCATGTGCCAGGCTTTTGAACCTGCAACATCAACACAAGACAAGTCACTTTCAAACTGTTTCGCCTAACCCCTGACTGACGCGACCTAAAACCGAGCCGCCTATTTTTTTATAATTTATTTTTTTTTTTTTATTTTTTTTTATACATATTTTCTCTCTCTCTCTCTCTCTCTCTCTCTTTCTTTATTTTTCTTTCTCGTTTTTCTAGTTCTTTTTGTTTTTTTTTTGTTGTACTTAGGATCGCGAATTTTTGTTCTTCTCTCTTTCTCTCTCTCTCTCTCATTAGTTCTTTTCATTTAATCGCGTTATTATTTTGTTTATGTTAATACACCTCGTCCCGATACTTTTTTTTATTTTAATATCTATCATTTCTTACTTTCTTTTTTCTTTTTATTTAATTAAACAACTCGATCGTTCGTTATTATTCACGAATTATCAATCTCTCGCGTTGGCGGCTCGTTTTTTTTCTCTCTTTCTCTCCCTCTCTCTCTCTCTCTCTCACTCTCTCTTTCATTCATCCCTTCCCTTTCCCTTCTGTTTTGTTTGTTAATAATTGTATTAATTTTTCAATCTAATCCCAATATTCCATTTTCCGTCCTACTAATACACCTCTATTTTTCTATTTTTTTTCTACCCCCACCCCCTCATTCCTTTAATCACTATTACTCGCGTTTTCCCTTTCAGCATACTATAACTATATATATATATGTATAAAAATAAGTAAATGTACAGGCGCATATTCGTTTTAATTATTTGATTTTTATTTTTCTCTTTAATTTTTCTTGTTTCTATTTTTTTCTTTTTTTCTGTTTTTTTTTTTCATTACTTTTGCCTCGTTACTCGGTTTTCACGCTACGATTCTTTTTCGCGTTAACAGAAAGTTCTATATTTCTTTTTTTCTTTTTTTTTTTCTTTTGTTTTAATTTTTTTACGCGTTTTAACCCCTAACCCCATGCGTGTGCAAAGCTTTTAACACACACACACACACGTACAAACATACACACACATATTCTCTCTCTCTCTCTCATTCTGTTTCTGTCCTACAGAAACCCCGTTTGCCACCCGTAATATACAAAAAATAAAATAATATAAAATAAAATAAAAAATGAAATGAAATTAAAAAAAGAAAAAAAAGAAAAAAAGAAAAAAAGAAAAATCATGTAAAATAATTACGTTGCGCGCGAGAGCACACCTATTACAACAACACAACGATCGACCCGACTAGTTTCCCTCCCCCTCCCCCCTCCCACCCCCTCTTGACACGAGTAGAATTACTTTTATTATTTTTTTATTTTTTTGTTTTTTAATTTGTACACACAGCCGCACCACCAGTTAGATTAACCACTCCCGCATGAAAAAAATGAAAAAAATGAAAAAAATGAAGAAAAAAAAAAAAAAGAAATAAAAGAAAAAGAAGAAGAAGAAGAAGAAGAAGAAGTTATTAAAGAACATTTTTGTTTGCCTTTGCCAAAACCACTTTTTCTTCCCAGCTTTCAAATGAGGAGGAAAGGAGAAGAGCACGCGTGCCGCCGACACGTTTGAGCAACGTTAGAGAACGTTTTTTTAAATGTGTACGTGAGTATATGCGTGATGTGAGCGTGATAGAGAGAGAGTGTGTGTGTGTTGTGCGTGTAATGGTGTATCTGGCTGCTGTACGTGCGTGCTTGCTTGCTTGCTGCTGCAGCTGCTGTTGCTGTTGTTGCTATTGCTGCTGTGCCATTTTTGCATTTCGGTTAGAATAGAGCCATTTTTTTTTTTAGAAATATTATCGTATGATATATACACACACACACATGTAAGTTATGTAAATAAATAAATATATATATATACATATATATATGCGGATGCATTGGTTGGGTAATATGTGTGTGAAAGTAATGTACATGTACGATTGAAATTGAGAAAGAAAGATGATGAAAAAAAAAATGAGAGAGAATGAAAGAAAAAAAAAAGAGAGAGAAAAATGGAGAAAGCAGGACGCGAAAGGATTTTTGTTTTTTTTCTTGTCGCGTATGATGTTCGAAGGCCTTGAATATTTATTTGTTTCTTTTTTACAAATTTATCATCAATAAATTGTGATGAAATATTCACCAAGCTTAAAAAAACGCTTTGAGGTTATGCTAATTTGTTGTTTGGTGTTTGCGTGCGTGTATATGTATGTGTTTTATTTCTTTTTTTTTATACAGTAAAATTAACGACACCCGAAATATTCAAACTTGATAAAAACCATATATTATTCGAAGTGGAAGATTTAAAAAGAAAATTTAGCGACGAACTATAATTAATAGTAATTTAAATTACGTTAAACGTTATGTGAAAGATTAAATTATAATTTTTTCTATCAAGTTAAAATACTTCGATGGATGATAAATATTTTCTCTATCTAATGAAAAAAAATGTGTTTATACTTGGAAAACTTTGATTATTATCGAAATATTAGATCGATTATGTGTATTACTACTAATGCGTTAATTGCGCCCCACCAACGAAATATTCTTATTTATTAGTACACTAATTTTGCCATTTCATCCACCCTCTATCGCAAACAACAATCCGCGTTTGAATTTACGTCGAGGGGTTGTAGGGCGAGGGGTGAGGTGAGGTGAGGTGAGGTGGGGGTGGAGGGGAGGGGGCTGATGGTCAATAAATTTCGTAGCGAAATAAACAGTAGAAGATCCGACGAAATTATTAGATAAGCCAATATTGCATCGACGAATTATTAACGAAAGTTTAAATACAACAAAAACAAAAAAATAAAAAATATAAAAAACAATAAAGTATAATAATAATAATAGAACAAAGTATATACTGGAAAAATATTCGAATGGGGATACGTTAGCAAAAATTTTTACCACGATGGACAGACGTGACCAAATACTATTGTTCCAAAGGGGGATGTTTCAACCCCTTCCCCCTCCACCTTCCCCCAACCTCAAATAATGTTTTCTATCTAGGAACTATATTTAGTTTTGTTTGTGAAAATAATTCGTTCCTTACGTATACATATATATATATATACACAATATATATCGAAAGAAAATATTTGATTGAACAAAAGCATTGCAGCATTAGGTGCGATGAGAAATTAAAAGGTTAAATGGGAAATATTAAACAGGGGAAATAAAAAAAAACCAAACTGACGATTAAAGCACGTTTCGTAAATAATAATTATTATAAACAAACGATGTGATGTGCGTTCTCTCGTATTAGTATTTTTTTATAACACATTGTAGTATTATTTAATATTTGTTAGTGCACGTTGGACAAATTTATTTCTCCCAAAAAAAAAAAAAAAAAAAAAAAAAGAACGAAATAAACCTCCAAGGATATTTTCACAGGGCTCCGTTTCTTTCTCTTTCAATAAAAAGGAAAAAATCATTCTCGACGTAATATTACTCGGATTACACCTCCTCGGAGGAGGTGTCCGTCCGAGGAGGTTCCTTTTTTCGTAATTAAATTTACGTCGAAGCAATAAAAGGTGAGTAAAACGGATATCGAAAGAAACAACAAAAAATATATCCTGTCGTTTCGAAAGGAACAAAAATTCGTCATTTTCAATGGAACGTTTAAATCGACGAACGACAACGATGAAAGAGAGAGAGAGAGAGAGAGAGAGAGAGAAAATAAAAAGAAAGAAAAGGATAAAAATATAATATTCTCATTCGACAAGTTGGAAAACGTTTATTCGAAGCATAAATTTTCATTCGAAATCAGAATTAGTTTCACTCATTCGTTCATTCACTTTCTTTCTTTCCTTTTTTTACTTTTTTTTTTGTTCTCTTTCCGTGTCCCTTCCATACTCTCTCTCTTTCTTTCTTTCTGTCGTGTTGAAACGGAACCCCTGAGAAAACCATTTGACAGTTCGACAATTCGATTCACTCAGAGGGAAACGAAGAAAATTACATTTCCCTTCGTTCTCGATGGAGAAATACACTTTCGTTTGTTAAAGAACTTTTCTACGTTGTTAACTGGAACCACCACCTCCTCCTCCTCCCCCTCCTCCTCCTCCTCCTCCTCCTACTGCTCCTCCTCGTCCAGATTTTGTCAAATCGGTTAACTCCACTTAATCAAAAAGTTTTTCGAGAAAGAGAGAGAGAGAGAGAGAGAGAGAGAAATAATAATAATAATAATTATACGAATAGTTTTAAAACATCGTTAGTATATACAATTTATTATAATAATTGTTTGGACAAAAAAAAAAAAAAAAAAAAAAAGAAAAGAAAGCGCGAAAGCGAACATTAAAATTCGCATTTAAATGGGAATTGAATGAAAATCTCGTGGTATAGTTTGAAACGTTGTTAAAATATTTCATTGGTCAAAATTATTCACAAATGAATTTTTCAAAATGGAGAGTTAATCCCTTTTTTTTGACTTCCTCGCATTATCAATTATTCTTTTTATTACAATCGTTTGATAAATATTTTATTTAAACGTAACGCACACATTAATAATCTCTTTTAACAATTCTGGATCGTCATTACGACGAACCCCTTTTTTTTTCTTTTTTTGATCATTGGTTATTTTTAATTTTTTTTCTTTTTTCTTATGGCAAAAAAGTGATTGGTAAATTTACGAGTAAAAACAAAAAAAGAAAAGTAAATAATTAGATGATTCGAGTAATACAAAGTTCGAAGGAAGAAGATTAAAAAAGGGCCAGGATGCCGGATATCCCCGAAATTCAGCGTGAAACCCCAAAAAGCGTGATTTTTCGCGTGATTATTCTCTTCTCTCTCTCTCTCTCTTTCTCTCTCTCTCTCTCACTCATTTGCTTTCTCTCTCTCTTTGTTTAGCAATAAACAAGCCTACATTGCAATATCGAAGCAAATTTGAATGTTCACACCCTTTGTGTTCGTTTTTCATATATTTAAAATAAATATTAAAACCTTTCGTTTAAAGTTTCTACCAAAAATCAAGCAAAGTTTAATAAAGGAAAAACTGAGAAATTAAAAAAGAGAGAGAGAAAGAGAGATTGAAAAATTCATACGATTTTCCAGATTTATCTCCAAAGAAATTTCATTCTCTCCAAAAAAAAATAAAAAAAGAAAATAAACAAATATATTATATTAAATATTAAAAATAATAATTATTATTGCTTGCTTGCGTTAATCATTTACAGATTAGAGCAATTTACATACACAGAGATAAACGCGTTTTCAAATAAATGCAAATGAAGAACTTTTGTACAAAGATAAATGTTATTTTAACCCTTTCGTTTCTGACTACCCCTATATAGGTCGCATCGTTGCAAAAGAAACAAAACTGTGACCCATATAAAAGTCGTTGTATCGATAACCCCGTTTAAAGCATGTCCTATAACGAAAGGATTAAATAAATAAGTAAATAAATGAATAAATAAATAAATAAATAAATAAATAAATAAATAAATAAATAAATAAATAAATAAATAAATATATATACATATTATTTATTTATATATTTATTATTATATATATTTATATATTTATATTTATATTTATTTTATATATAATTTATATTAATTTGATATATATATATTATAATATTAATGTATATACAAAAGGATTATTAACATTAATTACTATGAGTGAGTACCTTTATGTGTGTTAGTAGTACATCATTATCCTTTGTTAGTCGACCAGATTCTCGCGTTTAGGTGTGCATTTATTTGTGTATACCGGGGTTAGAGACGTCGGTTGGTCACAATTTTCTTCTCGCTTGTAATTTTCAAAAAGAAAAATAAAAACAAAAAGAAAGAGAAAAAGAGAGAGAGAGAAAAGAAATATAAAAGAAGACAGAAAGATAGATAAAGATAGAAAATAAAAAAAGAAGAAGAAGAAAAAGAAAACAACAGATTTACCGAAACCAACAATTCAAACTATCCCCTTTTTTAAATCTTCTCAACAATCATATTTTTTTTTTTTACATGAATAAAAAGACGATCTTTTTTTGGGGGGGGAGGGGGAACAGGAAGAAGGATAAAGTGGGGGAGGGTTGACCAAATTGTCTTGCGTGTTTCGAATCCTTCAAAAATGTTTTTTCATCTTTTTTCTTTTGTTGATTGAATTTTTCCTACTTATTTTCCAATAGAAGAAAAATGTGTTAGAAAAAGAGAAATAGAATAACAAAGATAGATAGGTGATAGATGATATAGAGATGATAAGATCACAGATCAAAATGAAATATAATAATAGTTTAAGAAATATTCAAAAATATCTACGAAAGAGAGCGAAAAAGAGAGAAAGAGAGAGAGAGAGAGAATGTACAAAATATGAACAACAACAAATTCGTGATGCGTTTTCAACATCACGACGAAATAATTTCATTTATCCTTTTTGATTATTATCTTTTTTTTTTCTTTTTTTTTTTTATTTCACAAATCTCTTCGATACAAAAATATTACAATTATTTGTTTAATTATCTTTTTTGTTATTCTCTTTTAAATATATATAAATATATATATATTGGTTCGATTTAATATATCGACTTAATTACTAATAGGTATTTCTTTTTGTTTATTATTATTATTATTTATATTTTATAGGAATACAATTCTAAAAATTAATATTAGATAAATGGTAAAAATTATTGAAGGATGATGATAACCTTCGATAATTAATAATATAATCATTTTTATTATTATTATTATTATTATTATTATTATTATTATTATTATTATTATTATATACTTTTACGGATTAGTTTAAAGCAAAATGCCTGATTCGGAGGTCTCGTTTATCAACGATTAAATACGGCACTTTTATATGGCACTTGTTTTCTTATTTTAAACAAAATAAAAGAAAAGTTTAATTAATTTTCATAGATGTACACAACGCGTTAGCCAGTTTAACGGCGAATTTCTAATTGAACGGTTACACTCCCCCCCCCACCCCCTCATGTGGTTGCTTTTAAATTACACAATATACATTTCCTTCGATTAATTAACAATCATTCGATGTTAGTTGCGTTGAAATACTCCAATGTAACTCTCTGTTTATGATTTTAAATTGTTTTCCGATTAAAATACATTTTGTTTTCAACGGTACTTTGCTGATAATCAGCAACGGGTGGGTGGATTAATAAAAGTTTTCAACATTGTTGTTGTCTAACCTCAAAATATCAAATATAAATTTTAATCGTTACCATCTGTAAATATTATATTATAACACTCACTGTATACAAAAATCAATTTAATTATGATAGAAAATTTGTACTCGTGTCACGCGTGAAAATCTCGCGTTAGATTCCTTTTTCTATTATTTTTTTGTACGTTTGTTTGTTTGTTTGTTTTTGTTTCATATTTCTCGAGAGGGAGAGAAGAAATATAACAAACAGGGTGTGCAAATAACGGGAAGGAAAAGAAGAATGGTGGTGTGGTGTACGCTAAAGTGTAACGTTTTTTAAGGTCAATAGAAAAAAATGTGCGAAGTAAAAAGTTAGATGAAATATACGCGATGATACTAAAGTTAAATATTTTGTTAAAAGATATTTATATTACATCCTAGTGGGGGAGGAGGGGTGGGGGTGGGGGTGGGGGTGGTCAAGGTTTTATCGTAAACATTGGTTTACATCTTTTACGAATGTTTCTTCTTCCTCCTCCACGACAAAAGTTAACAAACCGAGAGAAAAAATATATTCAATTTCACGAATTATAATCACAAAGTTCGTTGATTGACAATTCATTTTTTTCTCTGTGTTTATCATGGTCGGAGAACGAAATAACAGAAGAAAATGAATTAATGAGAGAATAATTTAGAAAAATAAACAAACTAACCAACCAACCAACCAACCAACCACTCACCCCCACTCCCCCCCTTAAACAATTCATCGATCATTTTATAATAATAAAAATTATATATCGAACGAGAATATTATTCTGTCGTGTTCTTGGAATATAAAAACAAAAAAACAATAAAAAATGAAGAAAAACGAAACGAAACGAAGAGTAAAACACTTAAACATTTAATTTCTGATGAATTGAAAGTCAACGATTTTAGATTACAGTATAAGCCCCGAGTATATTCTCGTTGACGATTTTAAGAGAGATAAAACAACAAAGAAAATAAACAAACAAACAAACAAACAAAGATATATAGATAGATAGATAGATAGAGTGTAGAGAGGAAGGACTAGATAAAGGACGAAACGTCAAATCGAAGAGGAAATGTCTGACGTTTCCACGAGAGTCGATGACGTTACCCCCTCCCCTGTTCCTCCCCCCACCCTTAATTCCGATATCCTTTGTCTCTCTACGATTCTTCGATCCGTATTCGATGCAACAACACAAAAAAAAAAAAACAGAAAAAAGAAACACGAGAAGAATAAAATAATGAAAATAAAAAAAAAAATAGGAAAAAAATTTACGACGATTAGGGTATACCGAATGACGAGAATGAGAAATAGAAAGAGAGAAGGGGGTTGGTTGGTTGGTTGGTTGGTGGCAGAATGGGGTGTGCTGGGGTGGGGGGTTAGAAGTGTCGTTTATTTTAACCAAGAGTTTTGAACTATTGTTCGAGAAATATCTCTCGATTTCTATTATAAGTCATCCAGTCGGATACAATTTATTACATCGCGATAACACACTTTATTCGAGAATATTTCGATTTGTAAATGTGATCGAGGGAGGGGATGGGGGGAAAATAGACGATAGGAAATGAGATTAACTTATTTATGTTTTTATCGTTGGAAACCACAATTTTTCTCATCTAAAATGAATCCTAAATCTTGAATAGTAATCAAACTAGGTATTATTAATTACTATTGATACCCCACTTGTCAAAAATTGTTCTGTTTATTTGAAGTATTATATCTTGGA
>QUOG01000034.1:645117-655236 GCA_010416905.1 Polistes dorsalis | reverse complement strand
ACGATTTTCCCATCTAAAATAAATTTTGAATAATAATCAAACTATTGATACCCCACTTGTCAGTGATTTTTTTGTTTATTTGAAGTATTATATCTTGGAAAAAGAAAAATATATAAATATATAAAATTAGAATGGGAAGATAATATTCGTATTGTTTGTAACTTTAAATAGGACACTCGGTATATACTATATTATATATAATAGTAGTCACTTGGTAGATGATTCTAAGGAAGAGAAAAGCATTTCTCAAGATTTGTCGAGCAATTCGAAGGGTGGTACTAAACTTTCGTCATCTAATACCTCCCGTTCAACGTAAACGTCGTCAAACGGCCTTCACATTTTGCACCACCTACTACTCTACCCCACCCACCCACCCACCCTTTTTTCAACACTTCCAACACTAGTAGTACCTAAGAATAAGCTCGAAGAAAGCACAACGATAAAGGTTTCTCCTAGTAATAGTAAAATAATAATAATAGTAGTAGTAGTAGTAGTACACACAGAGTATGGGCTACTCACTCACTCACTCTACTCAACCTCTTTTCCTCATCTCATAACCCATCCCTTTTCCAATCCTTTCTCGAATACTCCCCATCCTTTTCTAACACGGAAAACGAGGGAAAGGTCTCGAACGTGTAAACGAATTCGATGCGTAACAAGCTAGAAAACACAACACACACACATAAAATTGTGAAAGTGCAAGTTTTGTACTTTTTTTCTCTTTGTCTATCGAAGAAAATAAAACCTTCCTTGCGAATACGTACACATATTCATTCACGTGTCTGTGTCTGTGTCTGTGTGTGTATCAAACTGTTATAAGCAATGGAATATCCAAATCTTCTTAACGTGAACGAAACAATTCTAATGAGGATTACATTTTTCTTTTTTTTTTCTTTTTTATATTCTTCTTGTAATTCGAATTGACAAGATTTGAGAATACAAGTTTATGGTATCGATACCACCAATCGATATACTGTCAACTTCCTATGACAAAACTTAGTTGGAAAAATGATATTCGCTTATTCTCGTACAATGAGTGTGCGTTTGATTTTCTCGTAAATATTGAGAAAACGAGAAGAAGGGGGGGGGGGGTGGATTTTTCTATCCTTAGAGAGTACACGTCGTCTATGATTTATATGCCTGGGTACGTGTTATCTCGACGTTTCATTTGAAAATCGTAGAGGAGGAAGAAAACAAAAGGAGAAAAAAAAAAGAAAGAAATAATCCTGAGTAGACGGGAATCGAAAAAAAGTATCTTTTCGTCGAGTCCAAGAAGAAGAAGAAGAAGAAAAAGAAAAAGAAGAAGAAGAAGAAGACAGAGACGAATGAGCCTACTGTTAGGGGAAAAAAGATTGAATTATCATGTTGGTTTGAGAAGAAAAGAAAGGAATGACCAATGTTGTTCTTTCTATCGAAAATATTTCTTAATATATTTTTATGATCGATGATTTATACGTTTAAATAGTTTTAAAGTAATCTACAAAGATGAGAGAGAGAGAGAGAGAGAGAGAGAGAGTTCGAATATGTGGAATAAATTAAAAAGAAAAATAATCTAGAAAAATATATGCATATATATATAAAAAAATATATGCATGTATATATGCACGTACATATCAATATATATATATATATATATAAATTTAATATTGTAATTTATTATTGTATATATAATAATTATAATATTAATATATATATATAATATTAATTAATATATATACAAACAAAAATATATGCATGTATATATGCATGTACATAAATATATATATATATACGATTTGAAACCTAAAATTCAGACAACCACGTGAAAGGGTTAGAAAGCCGAATACAACAATGAAACTGCAACGAAAAGCAGCTGCGAAATAAAAATATATATGTATATATATATATATACATATATACAACGAACGTGTATTGTCGCGTGATATAAACTACGGTAGTAATAGAACGAAACTAACAGGCATAAGCGAGAGAAGGAAACTACCCCTATATAGTCCGATCAACGAGGAGAGCTTGACTCTCGTCGGCCCCAGCATCCCTCGAGGGAAGGTTGCTAGGTCGTAGTCTGAAGGGAAGAGGGAGGAGGGAGGAGGGAACGAGAAAGGAAGGAAGGAAGGAGGGTTCTTCTCCCAGCTGGCGGTTTGTGTTTGCCTCACCACCTTGTCTCTCTCCCTTTCCCTCTCTCTCCTTGTCACCCCCTTGACACGAAAGACGACACTTGGTGAGTGAGTGAGTCAGTAAGTGAGAGTGAGAGAGAAAGAGAGAGAGAGAGAGAGAACAGTTAATACCCTCAGAAAAATAGGGAAAAAAAAAAGAAAAAAGAAAAATCAGAATAGAGAGAGGGGTGAATTAGAAGAAGGGAAAAGAGAAGAGAAGAGAAGAGAAGAGAATGGAAGGGAAGGGTAGGGAGGGAGAGGAAGAAGAGGGGTAAAACGTGGGGAGGAGAGAGTAGTAGAGGGAATGGAAGAAAGGGACACACACAACGGTTGGGATCGATCTTCGTATTATGAAAAACTCGACATATGCATCCACTGTCATCGATTACAAGGCTACTCTTTATTACAGTAAGCTGCTAGAAGTTCTGTATGCTTCGAAAGTAGGAGGACGCGAATATATATATATATATAAGGGTGGAGGAACTGCTATGTATAGAAATAGGGGATGCAGACTTTACCCTCTCCCTCTCTAGCTCTGGGGTTCACCCTCACCCTCACCCTCACCCTCACCCTCACTATCACCCTCACCCTCAACCTCAACCTCAACCCCTCTCTCTCTCTCCTCTCTCTTTCTCTTAGCCTCTTTTTTTATTTTTCTTTCTTTATTTCTTTCTTTATTTATTTCTCGTTCTCTCTCTCTCTCTCTTTCTCTCTTTTTATTTTTCTTTAGTCTACTCTCCAACGTATTCAACTAAACTAGATGGAACATAAGAGAGGAATAGTATAACAACCACACACATACACACACACATACACAACACGTGGTAGTTAATACGTGCGTGACTCCGTCGGCGTACAAGAAAAGCCCACGATTACAAATTCCGGGTCGCTGGCTTGCTTCTCTTCTCCCCCACGAGAGCTCTAATATTTTCCATGAAGATGCACGCAAAGAGAGAGAAAAAGAGAGAGAGAGAGAGAGGGTGGGAGGGAAGGAAGGAGAGAGAAACTTGACTTTTTTTCTTTTTTTTTTCTTTCAAACTCGATTATGCTCACTAAATTCACACGTGACTGCTGCTGCTGCTGCCAAATAATCCGACAAGAAAGTTACGAATCTATCTATCAATGCTTTTTTTTATTACTCGAACAAAATTCTTTCCCCCCCCCCCCATTGTTCAAAATCGGACCGCGACGTAACCGTTACGAGTATAAAGAATCCCTCCTCCCTCCCTCCCAACCCCACCTACCGGTTTTCTTTTATTCTACTCTCCCTCCCTTCCACCCTTCCATCACCCTTTTTATTCCTCTCTCTCTCTTTCTTTCTTCCTGCTGTTGCAAAACGAATACACGGTTGTATTATAGTATTTTTAATTTATTCTTTATATTGTATCAACCCTTTGACCAATGAAACCTTCCCCCCCCCCTCCGTCCATAATATTATTTCCTTGTCTCCACGGGATTCATGGGAAAAATGTTGCATATTTGTGTTAGTCGTTGAAAGAAAATAAGCAACGAAAATTAATGATAATAGAGAAAATCGGTAAAATGTATTATTCTGTTGACGTTACAAAGATGCCAAGAGAGAAAGAGAGGAAGAGAGAGAGAGAGAGAGAAGTGGCAAACTGATGGCATAATTAACTTCCAATAATTAAGGTATCAAGGACATGGAAGAGCCAGAGAAAGGTACGTCTTTCTACCTATTAATTTACAACCTGACATCCCTTCGACAATAAACTTTCTAATATAACGTTTTTAGATATATTCATATATTCACATACATATATTAATATATATGTGTATTAATATATATAATCATTTTATTATTATAATATAATATAATATATATTATCTCATTAATATATATTATATTAAAAAATATATATTATTATATAATATATATTTATAATAAATAAATATATATTAATTTAATAATTTAATAATATATATTTAATAATATATATTAATTTTAATAATATATATATCAATATTTATAATAAATAAATATATATTAAATTATTTATAGATAAATGAAAATTCGAAGAGAAAAATGTGAACCAATGAATTGAATTAATATTATATAGAAAATACATATTTTAATACGAAATATTAATGATCAACAATTTCTAATACCACAAAGAATGAATTTAACGTTACTTTATATTATAAATATTGATAACTGTTATTTTTGTTCTCAATCGTTATCTTCTATATGCCTCTCTCTCTCTCTCTCTCTTTCTTTCTTTCTCTTTAAACGAGAAGTTATATACTACTCCTCTTACCAGATTCTACTCCATTGACTAAACTAAAGAGTTTATGGTAGGAAAATAAGAGTCGTAGGAAAGTAAAGTGTACTCGAGAAAACGAAACTATCTTTTTCCATGGCATATATATTGGGTACACGTCTTACGGGTTGATCCTCTTATCGAAAAACCTTTTGCTATCCTCCTCCTCCTCCTCCTCTTCCTCCTCTTTCCCACTCCCTTCTTTTCTTTGTCTACTCTTACTAAACTCTTAGTACACCTTCTCATTTGAAACTTCAACTTCTACTATCATCCAACCACGTCTAAATAATAAGGTCAAAAGATATTCACCCTTAAGGAGCTTATTTTTCAAACGATCTGTCTTATTCTACCAACCCCCGTCCTACCCCCACCCCTCTCCTACATCTGTCTACCCCTTTCCCTTCTCTTCTCTTCCTTCCTACCCTTTCCTATTCTCGTGTGTGTATCATTCCTCTGTTAAATATCGATCCGTGTTAACTCTAAGCACGTCGTCAACGTTACTTCGGAAATATTAAACTATCCCTATACGTACGTAAAATATGAAAGATACACTAATATTAAGATCTATGTATTCGATGTATCGAAATAAGCAGCTTGCTAGCTATTAGTATTCTTCTTTATAATCAAAATTGTCAATTCAACCCCCTCCCCAACTCCCAACCTCCAACCCCCATCACCGACCAATCATTCCGTATGTATGCACGTGTATTTTGCTTTTTAGTTGCTTTTTTCTTGTTTATTATTCTTTAGTTAGATCGATGATTCTTCTCAAGATGACGAATAATTGGAAAAAGAGAACAAAGATTATCCTCAACCAAAATAGAATCTGTTAATTCTTTAATTTTTGTTGTTTTGATTTGTGTTTAAAGTAATCGAGTAATAATGATCTGAAAAAAAAAGACACGGGATATAAGAGATGATACTTTTGATCAACGATATTAGTAAAAATGTTTTATACGAGGAAAATGATTGGGGGAGAGGGAGGGATTTACGAATAAAATATTGGAAATAATTGTCCCTTATGGTTGGATTACCCTTTAAAGATGTAACAAAACTTATGGAATAACTATGAAAAATATCAAAGGAAAGTTAATGAGTATAATGATCGGTAAGCTAATTATCGAAAAAAGAAAATAAAAAAAAAAAAAAAGAGAGTATAGAGAGTATAAAGTATTTAGGGTAAATTATCATAAATTATCATGAGTTATCATAAATTTTCGCATTACATGGAAGTAAAAAATCGTATTAACCATTTGACTGAGTTGAATACTTTTAGCTGAAGTGTTTTGTAAGAACGGAATAGTTTATTATTAGTGTATTTGTTTCATTCACTGATTTTACTTTAACCAAGATCTTATAATAAATTATATTTAATAATTAATTATAATTATGTTTTTTTATTAATTATTATAATTAACTATAATATTTATATACTAATATATAGTATATATAATATACTAATTATAATTAATTATAATATATATAATTATATTAATTATATATATGAATAAGTTTCATGTGAAAAAATTTAAAACAATAATCAATTTCTCAAACCAACATTACATTATTTGACATTAATATTAGATAGACCACCCTGGTAATTTCTTTTACCAAACGCATATATGCGCCCATAGAAGTCAAAGGGTTAAACGACGTTAATTTTCAAATAAAAAAAGAAAAAATAAAAGAAAAAAAAATAAAAAGAAGGATGCGGAGCAAGTATCCCCCCACACCACCCCTTGCTTTCGCGAAAGATATTATTATCAGCTGATTATTATACCCCTCGTAGTGTTTTACGAAATTACTTTTATTCTCCCTGTCAATTGAAATTTACTTGAAATAACGTTAAAGAAGTTAAACGAAAAAAAGAAAAAAAAAAAAAATGAACAAGAAAACCCCTTCCTCCTGGCAAAAAGACACGTATCCCCCCCCCACCCCTTGCTTTCGCGAAAGATATTATTATCAGCTGATTATTATATTTCCTCGTAGATTTTTACGAAATTATTTTTACTCTCCCCCCGTCAATTGAAATTTACTTGAAATAACGTTAAAGAAGTTAAACGAAAAAAAAAAAAGAAAAAATGAACAAGAAAACCCCTTCCTCCTGCCAAAAAGACACGTATCCCCCCCCCACCCCTTGCTTTCGCGAAAGATATTATTATCAGCTGATTATTATATTCCCTCGTAGTGTTTTACGAAATTACTTTTACTCTTCCCCCGTCAATTGAAATTTATTTGAAATAACGTTAAAGAAGTTAAACAAGAAAAAAAAAAAAAAAAAGAAGAAAAAAAAAATGAACAAGAAAACCCCTTCCTCCTGTCAAAAGGAATGAAAAAAATGATAGAAAGAAAATATATGCAGTTTCCATTAAAGGTTTTACACAAGACACAACGTAGAGGGGGGTGGGGGGGGGGGAGTGATTTACGAGGAACAAAGTGACAACGCTTTTTCGTTTGTTAGAGAAAAAGTAATCGATCAGTCTTGTTTGTCTCGTCTCGTCTAGTAGTCAGGTCTAGACTAGTCTGGTTTAGTCTAGTCTGAACTCGTCTCGGATCTCGCGAGAATTCCATCGAGCCTTTTGCTACGTTAAAAAAGGGGGTATACGATGAGAAATCGCGCTTTGGAAATTTGCCTGATGCTTACTTGCTTAGATTCAAGTTAAAGAGAGTGAAAAAGAGAGTCGGGGGAAAACTAAAAAATAAAGCAAGAAAGAAAGCAAGAAAGAAAGAAAGAATACCAACTCTATTCCGAGCTATTTATACATGTTTGAAGAGTTTCCTCCTACGTCATGAAAAGCATCGTACATCACATGCTCTGTATTTTCTAATCATAATCCGAGAGTAAGAGAGAGAGAGCAAGAGTTAAGAGTAAGAGTAAGAGAGAGAGAGAGAGAGATGCTTTCGTTCGTAGCTTTTTGAAATCGCGCTTTGATTCGTCTCGGATAAAAGGAAATGGAGTCGGAGAAAAGAAAGCATCCTGAACACGACCACCACCCCCACCACCCCCACCACCACCACCACTGAACCGACTATGCTGAAGTTTCAAAGAGCAACGATAAAAGTTTACGCCGAGTCGATTGCTCGAACGATAGTAGTGGTACCTAAACATCCCATCTATGTACACATATATGTATATATATATGTGTGTGTGTGTGTGTGCGAAGGGGGAGGAGTATCTCTCTACGTGGAAAAGAGAAAAAGGGAAAAGCGTAATCGTTCGATAGAAGGTGAAAAGCAAGAAAGAAAAGAAAAGAAAGAAAAGAAAAGAAAAGAAAGAAAGAAAGAAAGGCAGAAAGAGATAGATAGATAGATAGATAAATAGAGAAAGATTTGTCTAGAGTAATTAGGCTAATGAAGGGCGTCTAGTGTTAATTAACTGCACAGACTACTAATCGATATCGCTGTGCAATCTAAATCAAAAATAGATAGGAAACAAAAATAACGGATAGACAGATTGAAATTTACACACATATATAAATATATTCGTTAAAAAATTGACACCCACGCACACCTCTCTCTCTCTCTCTTTCTCTCTCTCTTCTAGACGCATATGGGCCAACAATTTACGATAGGGTTTTTACACATACTCGTAAGTGTACAAAAAATGATAAAATCGAATTTACGAATTAAATTATGTATAAAAAAAAAATAAGAATATAATAAAAATATAAAAAAATATATTAAAAAAATACAAAATGAATTACGAATGAATTAGGTACTTCGATGAATAATCATCGAATATTCATTTTCATTAGATATATTCCTGTCTTCGTGGTTAGTATTTTAATAACTCAAAAATTAACGACGCGTATAATAATTTTGTCGAGTTATTCTCTCCTCCTCCTCCTCCTCCACCTCCTACCCCTCCCTCCACTTGCTCCCGCTACTCAACTCTTTCTTTATTCGTATCTGTATGTGCGCGATCAATCATCTCAATTTCCAACACAGACACAAACCTCTAGCAGACAGTTTTCTCAATTCGTGGAATATCTCAAAGAAGTTACAATTTAGAAGTTATACGTTAGTTCGAAACAATAAGATATTCCGATATTCCGTTATCAAAGTAGAAGAAGATATCTTCTATTCCTTTAGACGTAAAAGGAAGTTCAAAGTTTTGATAGTATATTTGAAAAGTACATAAGTACATTTATCTAACTCTTAAAATAATGATGATAATAATGATGATAATGATGATGATTATGATGATTATTATTGTTATTATTATTATCGTCTGCTTTTTAAAAATCTTTAAAGTATTTCTATTTTAAAACGAATCCAGGTATCGTAATATTGTCGAGTAATGTTAATTAACAGGTACGATTAGTTTGTAATAAATAAATAATAAAAAAAGAAAAACGTAGGAAACTATATAGACACGTGTATTATTGATGATGATGATGATGATGATGAATATTATTATTGTTATTATTATCATCATCGTTTGCTTTTTAAAAATCTTTAAAGTATTTCTATTTTAAAACGAATCCAGGTATCGTAATATTGTCGAGTTATGTTAATTAACAGGTACGATTAGTTTCTAATAAATAAATTAAAAAAAGAAAAAGAAAAACGTAGGAAACTATATAGACACGTGTATTATATCCTATATATTTATTTAATAATATATCTAACGAGTATTAAATAGTATTTTGTACATTACGTTACGTATAATTAGAATTCTTCAGTATACTACGAATTAATATCTTGAATTGGAAAAAAAAAAATATAGAATGAGAATTTCTTTACGTGTACGTGTTATGGGAAAATAGTACACACACACACACACACACACATAGAAAAATTCTTCGAATACTCGAAGAGGAGGGAGAATTCAGTTTGAATCGTACGAATTAATTTAGAAATTAACTAGAACGAAGTTTATCCGTGAAAGATTAGAAGAAGAAGAAGAAGAAGAAGAAGAAGAAGAAGAAGAAGAAGAAGAAGAAGAAGAAGAAGAAGAAGAAGTAGATGCGAAGAGAAAAAAAAAACAGAATACGTGAAAATACGAAACTATTATAAGCGATCAAAATTTCCTATTTTTCGATTAATGAAATATTTCCTATCACCTACTATATATATATACACACATACATATACAGATATGAATGTGTATATGTACGTGTATACGTAAAACGATTTAGACGACAGGAACGAGAATCCGAGACGGGCCATTATTTTAAACCTTTTTTTTCTTTCTTTTTTACTTTATACCTATTTCGATGAATGGACAAACCTATTTCAATTTCACCATCCTACGACGACCATCACCATTCACTCGTCACCACCACCACCACCAACCAACCAACCAACCAACACACCACCACTATCACTATCACCATCGTTACCATCTCACAACCACAATAGAAGTATAATCAATCAAAACGTTTGTACCGTTCTATCAAAGGATTTTCGTTTTACCTGTCTATCCACCTATCTCCCATATATATATATATATATAGCAGTCTACCAAATTCTGTGGGAACCCGAATTCAACTTTTAAAACGATATATATCACGGTTGCAAGTCAAAGATTTAAAAAAGGAAAAGAAAAAAAAAGGAAAGAAAAAAGATTAAGATATATGGAAGGAAAACAAATGGTGGTGGTGGTGGTGGGGGAAGGGGGAAGAGGAGGAGGGAGAGAAAAAAAATATTAACATTACAAAATTCAACTTTTAAAACGATATATA
>QUOG01000034.1:624054-636903 GCA_010416905.1 Polistes dorsalis | reverse complement strand
TTTTTTTTTTTTTTCTATTTTTTGTTTTTTTTTTTTCTGTCGTGTTGTTCTAAAAGATACATCATACACTACAGATTCATTTGCCAGATTCGGAAATAGAGGGGTGCTTCGTAAATATCGTACGATATGTAATATTTGGATGTAAAGAAAAAAAAAATATTCTTGCAATACTCGTGCATGCATAATTTTCCCTCGATTTCTTTAGATCTAACGTATTTCCCATATACAACATTTGAAGAAAAATGAATTTGAAGATATAAAAACAAAAGAAAAATCAAATATGTTTGCGAACATTATTTTTTAAGCTTTTGTATTGTTAGAGATGATTAGAAAAAGTTAAAAATGAGAGGCAGATCGATAATCAATTATTATTATTGTTTGTTTCTCGTTAATTAACAGCCATTTATTAAAATATATCAACGATGCATTAAATGTTTTAATAGAAAAAAAAAAAAAAAAAAAAGAAAAAAAAAATATATATATATATATACAGTTACTACGCAATATCTGTGAGTGACGAGAGTTTATCAGAAAGAGAAAATATTCATCTATTAATAGAAAAACCATTTGAAACGTTTCGCAAGATACGCGTTTTAATAATATTAGAAAAAAAATAATTAAAACATATATTAATAAAAATTACTTTCATATCTTCTCTCAATAACGTTTGATTTGATTTCGTATATTTTATCAAAGAGAAAGAAATTATTTATTCAAAAGCTGCTGCTGTTGTTGCTGCTGCTGGATAATAATTTGTAATGGGAAATATGTTAAATGCGACTAATAAAAAACTTTCTTGTAACAAATAAATAAATTAATTAATAAATAAATAAATAAATAAAATAAATTAATAAGTAGAACAAAAAAATATTATGTTAGGAAAAAAAAGTAAAAGGTGAAAATAAAAAGAAAAAGAAAAATAAAGGTATTAAAAAAGAAAAAAAAAAGAAAAAGTTAAAATCAAAATTAAATCAAATGGAAAGAGAGAAAAATAGCATTGGAAGGTCTTACCATCAAGTCCATCGAGAATTTCCGGAGGATTATGGTGTTCAGACGATTCGATTCCAGATACCCCATCACTGAGAGCCCCCGCCGTAGGTCCGCCATCCTCTCCTAACAGTCCTACCGTATGACCCTGTAACAAGAAACAAAAAAAAACCATACGATTAGAAATAATATTTCTCTACGATCATTTTATTATATTTATATCAAAATAATTTATTCTAATTAATTTCATATATATATATATATATATATATATATATATCAAATATTTTTGAAAATATCTATTTCTCGAGATTTATTTTCCTATTTTATATACAATTAACAATTTTCCTTTTCGCGATTGTTATCTTCAATTAATCATTATTTTTCATTTTATAATATTTGATTTTAATAATAATTAAACCTTAAACATAATAAAATTAAACCTTATAAAATAATTATATCCTCATAAATAGAAAAAGAATTCATCACAGGAGCAACATAAATTCGAAAATAATATAACTCATACTTTCGCTCAATCATTACAATAAATCAAAATGCTAATATACATACATGCATAGATACATAGATACATACATACATACATACATACATATACATATAATTTAAAAAAATATAATAAGACAATTTAAAAAGAACGCCAATTATTAATTTTTCAATCAGCATTATATCTCATCTCTTTTTAATAAATCAATTAAATAATAAATAACAAATCAAATTATTTCAATATTAATTAATAATAATAATAATAATAATAATAATAATAATAATAATAATAATAACAATAATAATAATAATAATAATAATAATATTTAATAATGATTATATAAATATACAAAAAAAAATTAGATACTATTTTACTATTAAGGCAAGATTGTTTTAATTTTTTTATAATATACAAAAATAGATTTTTTATATTTATAATAAATTAATTTTAGTATACAACAGTTTCGAGAGTAAATCTGTGTGTGTGTGTATATATATATATATATTTATAACATTTTCAACATTTTGATAAAAAAAAAAAAAAAAACAATAAACACAAATAGCAACATTGAAGCTTTCGTGTAAAATATGAACTTTCTAACACGAATGTATATATTTTATTATTGTGTTAAGTTTCTATAAAAAAATGCAATCCAAAATTAACTTAAACTAAAATATAGAATATTATTTTTAAGAATAACAAGAAATATGAAAAATAAATCCTTGCACATATGGTAAACATGTTAACTTAATTTTTTAACGAATATGGAAGACCATAATAATAATTAGTTTAATATTAAAAAATATTTTGTTTTTTTTTTATAAATAAAAAGTAATTTTAAGAGTAAAAGTGTTCTAATAAAAAAAATTGTCTTTATAAAATATCTCATAAATATACAACAACATGCATGTACAAAAAAAAGAGTGTTGTATGGACGTATATTTTTGTTCAATATATTAATATGATTGTATCATAAAATATTATATATAAAATATATAATACAATAATATTGATATATTGAATGCAAATATAAAAAATTATAACCATGAATCGATCACAAAAAGAATGCTTGTCGAAGCGAGTATTCAACAAGTGTTTTTAATATACGAGTAACTTTCTTTAGTACCGCTTTCTTTAGCTACGCATAGTTTGTGAGCCTTGCATTTATCATGATGATTTATAATTTCTAATCTAAAATTGCCATTCCCTGCAGCAAAAGAGGTACGTATTTCTGGAATGGAATTGCTCCATTTTCTACAATATTTGCAAAACATAAGATTTGACTGTTTGTCGTATTGAAGCCACTGATACGCGTTTAACCAGCTGAGTTTAAATTTACCAGCCCTTTTACCTTGAAAAATATTACGTTGCAAAGTGTTACGCAAAGTGGACTGTATCACCGACATTTCCTGTTGTAAATTATTTACTCTCATAGATCTCGATAGATCGTTGTTATTAATTGATGACAATTTAACGTTTTTACTATAATCTGACAAAGACATATACTGCAAATTAGACCCTAAGTTGTCGTTCTTATATTCAGAATGTTGTGAATTTATAGGAAAGATACGATTTTGCAAAGAGCTATGTTGATCCTCAAATTCTCGCATAGTTCCTGACACATTGATACATAAAGAACCTCCAGCCATGATGGTACTTTCTCGTGAAACTCGCATCACAGTTGAATCTGGATGATTGGGAGTCATGTTCTGTACGTCCATTGTTTCGTCACTCTTCCCATCCCTTTGAACTATCCACTCCACATTAGTCTGTCAACAGAGAAGGAAAGGATATGTGCTTAATCGACACATTTTCATTGAATCTTTTTATGCGTACAAGAAGCCAATTTTGCATCTCTTTATTCTTAAAATCCCTTCCTTTCCGTGTCTCTTTTGACTGCGTAGTCACATATATGATGATAATATATAATCATCATTAATTGTGGGAATAGTAACGAAACACTGACATAAGAAAAAATTCAACTAAGACAAAATGTAATTATACATTTTGCCTTTGGATAACAATATAATCGCAGACACCGCTGATAAATGTTGGTAATATTCTCCTCCATTTCGTTTATATATTTACAAATATAAAAAATATAACACACTTAAAAAGCCATTTAATGAAAATTAAAATATAGATAAGGAAAATTACTCTGGAAAATAACTTAGTATTACGATAAAATATGGTGGAACAATATATGTCAAGTACAAATACGGCGCGTTCATAAATTTTATAAAAAGGTATACATATATATATTTTTCCACCGCTACTATCTACCAAAAAACTATAATAACATTGCTGAAAAAAATAATGCATAGTTTTATATTAAAAAAAGAAAAAGAAACAAAATTGCACACGCTTAATACAACATCGACATTACAAAATCTAATAACAATCTAATAGTAAGAAAAAACAATAATTGAATAATTTAATAATAAAAATAATAAACAAATGTTACTTACTGGGAGAGATATATTGTCATGGAAATCCGATAAGTGATGGTCTAATTCTTGCTTGATAGGAGCTTGCGGTTGCGATGCAGGAGACATAGGTCGACTACCATCCTCTAATTCTGTTCCCAGGGCATTATTTACCTTTGGAATAACAGGCGGACTTGATTTATAATTACATTGCGAAGATACCTGAAATAACAAATACATATTTTGATCCTCTAGAAATATATATAAGAATAACTAAATTTATTCGTATAATTAACGGAGAGAAAGTTTTCTTTTGATAAAAGAGACATAAAAATAATGGTTGTATTTTATATTTGTAATTTTTTGTCGATACCATGTATAAACTCTTAATTTAAAAAATAAATGAATAAAAGTATATTTTATATTTTAAAAAAATAAATAGTAAAGAAGCTCTTACTATTATAATAAATGCTGAAAATATAGTTATCATGTTCATGAATCAAATGATAGATATTATCTCTTTAGTCAAAATTCCAAGGTCACAGGCAAAGTTATTTGGAAAGCTGTGTAATCATATATACATGTGTAATTTATTGATAACAATGAAACGATCGTTATCAGACAGAAATGTACTGTAAGTAAAAGAAAAAAAAGAAAATGGCATAATATTTTAAAAAATTATTAAATGCAAATGTCTTGCGATGAAAATGGTTATTTAAAAGAGTTACATTTGGAAGTTTAATTATACTTGCACTTCTATCGTAATAGAGCGGAAGAAGTTGTCGTTGTTTATCGTTTTCTTTCCTATTTTCATGAATTTACTCCAAAATATAAAAAGAAGAGAAGAAGACGTAGTCTAGTCGATAATACTCATCGGAGAGTACCATTAAAGTACGTACCTGAGAATCGGACAAGAATCTTTCGCTAGGAGGCCCAGTAAGCGAAACGTCATAGCTGCCAGAAAATTTTCTTTTCCTCTTTTCGGGATGCGATTGAAGATTAGGCGAATCTGTATGCCTGATACCAGTTTGCGTTTCTGGTTCAGGCGAAGGACTCTTTTCTCCCGTCTTGTTATTTACACTATTATCTGTGAGGCCTCTGATTTGTAACGCCTCAGCCGTTTTGAGGAACATCGGTAGTACATGCTGACTAACGTTAACTTCTCCCTTATACATAAAGTGCAGCAACGCTTTCATTTCTGTATCGTTGACATCCTTCAGGAATATTATCGGATGGGGATGATTGTTCTGGAGGAAAATAGTCTCGAAGTAAGGACTACAAGCGGAGAGTATCGTCTGGTGCGCCTTAAAGGTTTCTCCAACGCAAGCCAAGGTAACGTCGCAAAGTGCCTCTCTGGCAAGCAGCGAACTGAGTACGTCAGTAAGGTTGGCTGGGTGATTGTTCCACCGTAGGCAATACTGCTGGTCCATCTTGTCTATCTCCAATCCCAGCCCTACAACCAAACTAGCTGCCCTGAACTGTCCGACACTGAAAAATCTGATCACCCTGAACAAATAGAGAATGACTCTCCCTAACCCTTAAAACAATAACTCACACGAGTTCCCCGCGCGCACACTCTCTCCCTCCTATAGTCCTGACGATACCTCTTCGATGATAATATCGCGACTCTAAACCAACACAACGTCCTCCGTGCTTCTGCAAATGTGCCACATTGCAGTATAACTGTAAAACCCTTCAGGGTTCACGCGTCGCTACTATACGTGCCGAAAACATACATTTTGGCATAACCTCGACTAACGAGTCAACCGATTCGCGATGAATCCTCTAGCGATAACGCGAGATCTTACATACGATACGAGGTTAGATCGCTAATTACGACGCAGTACGTAACCACCCACGTAAACGACAAATATCCAATACGAGGAAGATAATGTTTTCGGCAATGTCAATATTCGCGATGCTTGGGCGCCATTGTCGGCCGTGGCTCGTCTAAACCACACGAGCCTTCCTGCCTCCGTGGAAAACTCCGTTTCTTAATTGCCGATTTTCTAACCAACCGTCGACCCAACACCGTTCCCTTTTATTTACATTTAATCCTAACGTTATACATTTCAACACCGTACACGATTAACTTTTAATCGAACATTATCTTTAACGCGATAATAGATTACTCACCTTTAGCAAACTTTTTGCCATTACAACGCCATTCGACCCTTAACGTCCACTGCCATACCAATCTGCCAATGCCTACGGCCTTATTTTTAAAATACTTTTGACCTTCGTGCATCTGCCGTAACGAATGGCGCGAAGGGCGCTCAAATTCAAACCGACTCGAACGCCTCGCAAGAATCCTACCGCCAACTACTGCGTTATTCTCGACCTATCTCTGACGTTTCATCTTTTTCTCTATTTATTTCGTCTCTTTTCTTTCGCTCTCCTTCTCACTCTCTCTTTCTCTCTCTCTCTCTCCTTCTATCTTACTATCTCTTTCTCTCTATCTTTCTATCTCTTTAACTATATCACGAGAGACAAGATTATTTCGGACGTTGGTCGACACGATTTTATATATGAAACGACACCCGTGTGTCATATCCCATATTGATTACTCTACGTATATTTTTTTTATTTACCAACCGTAGAGAAAATTTTAACCTACATTTTTCTCTTCCTTTTTGTTTCTTTTTTTTTCTTTGTTCAATATTTTGTTATTCGTTCTTTTTAATAACAGTGAAAAATTTATTTACCTACCGCAATTGATTTTCGCGAGTATTATTAATTTTTTCTTCTTCTTTCTTATTGTTTTTTATATAAAATTTTATATTTTAATATTATCTATCTCTCTCTCTCTCTCTCTCTCTGTGTTTATATATAGCTGTACTTCCTTTTTACGTAATTACGTTACAAGTCCTTCCTGCAACATCTCCAATTTTTCTTTTTTGTTTTTTTCTTTTTTCTTTTTCTAGAAAACTATTTCACGTGTATAATAAGAAAATATTATAAATGTATACGTTAAAAAAAACTTTGATGAGTTTTTTCCACGATGCAAAAAGAAGATAGACGCGAAGATAAACTTGTTTCTCTTTCGATAGATAAAGAAAGTTTAATATAAAGTCTTATATATACGAGAAGAAGAAGATGTCTTTTAATCGCAAGAACGAGAAAATTTAACTATTTATTTACAAACGTAATAATAATACACGTTGCATTTCTATTTTCGCTTTTTTTCTTTTTTTTCTTTTCTTTTCTTTTCTTTTCTTTTCTTTTAAATCTAATTTGGATCTTATAATTTGTATTTTCTTCTTTTTTCTTTTTCTTTTTCTTTTTTTAATAATTAATCGAGCAAACGTCTAACCCTGTTTTCCGTACGATACTAAACTCAATTAACTAACACATAAGCATAGAAAATATTGAATCAAAACTCTCCGATATTTCGAAATTTTACTGAATTTTACTTTAATGGTATAAATAATAATAATAATAATAAAAAGAAAAAGAAGAGAAAATTAAGAAAAAAAAGAAAAAGTAATATTTTAATTCGTTATAGTAAAAGAAGATACACACGAAACGATAGATATTAATTATCGAACATACGGATTGCACGTCTTTCAGATAAAAATGTCTCCTCTTATCTTGTTGACCGTAACCATTGTGATAATTATCATCCGAAATTCTATTCAGTCCAATCAAACCGAAAGACTTCTCTTTCTTTCTCTTTTTCTTTCTCCCTCTCTCTCTCTCTCTCTCTCTCTCTCTTTCTCTCTCACTCATTCCGATAGAATTTTCGAGTAGCGCAATCGGAAGAGTAAATAAACGTGACTGTCCTGCTTAGTGTCTCGAATTCGAATGCCTTCACGCTCCTTTTCACTGCGGCAAACTCTACTTTTACGCGTTTAAACGTTCCTTGTAACCAAATACTTTAAAATGCCTACTACTTCCAACTTTTTTCTTCTTATCATTTGAATTTTTTCTTTTCTTTTCTTTTTCTATTCGTTTTGTTTTCTTTCTTTTCTGCATAAGGGTCCTCCACCGTTCATACGGGTAGAGAGAGAAAGAGAGAGAGAGAGAGAGAGAGAGAGAATCGTTTTATATTTTGTTGTCTCGAAAATTCGTTCGAAACTATATATCGAACCAATAAATTACTTTTGTAAAATTTTTAATTAAAAAAAAGCAACGAAATAGAATAATAATTGGAAATATATTATTTTCTTTTTCATCATTGTTTCTATGATACTTTTTTTTTTTTTTTTCTATTAAAAAATCTCGATCGAAATAATTTTTTATTTTATACCTTCGATTTGTATTAGAAATACTTTTTTTTTTTGTTTTTGACAAATTTCAATTAAAATAATGAATATGATATATGGTTTCGATGGGAGTGTAAACATAAAAGCGATTAAAAAATATTTTTCATATGCAGAGAAATACATATTGTATATGTATATATATAAATATATTTTTTTTCCCTGTATATGTTGATATTTCTGATAATTGGACCGACGACATTACGACAAAGTAATTTATTCCAAAGATAATTTCCCCCCCCCCCCCCACCTCTCTATCTCACTCTCTCTCTCTCGAAGATAATCTAGACATGGAAAACGATGGTAGAACCAACGGCAGCGTGTATTCAATCGAACGAATCCCGTTTAAAGCAATTTGAGGTTCCCGTTTTGGTGAGTTGTATGGGTGACGTCATTAAACACGTTTATAGGTGCGAATCGAACTTTAATCATACGTCCCGTATGGGTACGTTTTACTACGAAACACGAGGGAAAAGAGAGAGAGAGAGAGATGAACACATGGAAGAGTAGAAAAAATTTTTTCGCGTTTTAAACCATTCCCCCTCCCTTTTTTTCTATTTTTTTTCCTTTTTTTCTATTTTTTTCCCCCCTTTTTTTTCTTTCTTTCTTTCCCGTGCATGGGCAAATATTTGCCCAGACTAAAAACACGAAACGCAAATGGACGAATGAGAGATAGATAAAAAAGAAAATTAAGATAGATATATGAGAGAGAGAGAGAGAGAGAGAGAAATTAAATCTATATATTTAACGGGAATAATATATTTGAACATTTTCCGCTTTTCAAATGATTTTTTTCCCCCCGTGATTCATTTAACGCAGTAATAAACGATAATTCACTTAATATCCTTCTCCAATCTTTCTCATATTAAATTTCATTTCTACGCTTGGCGATACGATAATCCCATTTAAATATACGCAACCGAAATGTCAATTAGTATAAACAAACGTATATTGAGAAAGAGAATATAATAATATATAATCGTTGCGTAAAGATCAAACATAACCTCTATATTGATCCTATCTAATAAGATAATTTCTCTAAATGAATAATTTTCACCGGGAGGCAGGAGGAACGTGCTCGATTTTAATCCTAAGCTTACGAAAATTTGTAAAATAACAAAGAGGACAACGAAATATTGAATCATTATTTCACGTATATGTATATGTATATATGTGTGTGTGTGTAAAAGAAGATATTTTCGATGCGCGATATATTTTGACTGTAATTTTGAAAAAATATTAATTCAATTTTTAATATCGTTACTCGTCGTTTCTATGATCTTAGAATTAAACAACAACAACAAAAAAGTGTCTAACAATAATAAAAAAACGTCCCAAACGCGTTATAAATAATTCGATTACCGTTGAAATAATAATGAAAATTTGGTCAACCGGTCGAACCGATCGCATTTTTGCGCGTGCACACGAAATTCGTGACCGTCGAAACTTGAATTCTTTCTTTCTTTCGTTTTTCGTCTTTTTTCTTTTTTGTTTTTTTCAGCGCGACAAAATCTGGTAATAAAGACGAGAAGGTTATAGGGAAGGTGAAGGAAGGTGAGGTGGGCGGGGGGTGTGGGATAGAAGGAAAGGTGAAAGGAGATGAGATAAAACGATAAAGTGAGACACAGTTCAACCCAAAATGAACGAGTAATTAAACGGTGACCGGTGGGACCGGCTATGAAGAGTCGGATTGAATCAAATTTTAATTGAAATTAGTTTTATTTTTCTTCCTTCGAAACTTCTTTTTTTTCTTCTTCTTTTTCCTCATTTTCATTTTCATTTTCATTTTCTTCTTTTTCTTCTTCTTCTTCTTCTTCTTTTTTTCGCGCCCAGAATCGAGGTAGAAAAAATACGGGGAAGGTTTTCAGGCTTTGATCAATGACGAAAAAGATAGGAAACGGTAGTGGGAATAGGTTTGATCCTAAATTGAAGTATTTTCTTAAAGGATCCTAATTACTTTTCGATTACGACACTTTAACGGTCCTCTTTTTTATTTTTCTTTCCCCCACCCATCCTCCTGTTCTAATTTTACGACGATAAAAAAAATAATCCTTTTTCTAATAAATTTCTCTTATATTTTCTTTTTATTTCCTTTTTTTTTTTTCTTTCATCTGGTAAACTCAACTCTTTAACGTTGAAATTAATTAATGAGAAAATATATGTTGAGAATACTAGTCGTAAATGATGATGAAATATAAATAAATATGCGCGTCTGTGTGTGTGTTTGTGTTCGCGTAAATTGGGTTAACCTTTTTTTATCGAGTCAGTATTTTCTGTTTTTTTTTTTTCAATTTTTAGTTAATATTTTTTTGCAAATAAATGGTCAGCGTTTATAATAAAATAATCCACACGGTGTGTAAATCATTACCAAACTTTTTTTCGTCAATATTTTCGTATATACATTTTTACGCCTGAGCATTTATTTTTCTTGTTTTTCCAAAAAAATATTTGTAATTAATTAATTAATCAAAAAAATACTGACTCGAATAACAACAACAATAATAATAATAATAACAATAATAATAGTAATAAATGTTTACAAAACTCGATCGATCGGATAAAAAATTCGATCGATCTAATTGCAACAATTAATAATAATTATCAACATTATAAAAAAAAAAAAAAAAAAAAATCTGACGATAAAAATGAGAAGAAGAAAAAAATAAAAAAGAGAAAATAAAAACAATCGAAATGGAAGGATTGACAGACCTGTGGATATCCTCCGATCGAAGGAATCCCTCGAATCTCGTTGTCCTCCATTCCAGTGTTTTTCTTTTTTTTTTTATAATTATCTTCCAGTAGTTTAAAAAAGAAACAAAAGAAGAAGAAGTAATCCTTTGGACGGGGAGGATGATGGATCATCGAAAAATCGATTATCTTCGAGAACGAATCGTACGAAAAATATCGTACGAAATATCGCGTTTCTTCAAAATAACGATCCCAATTTCGATCGGATCGCATTATTTCGAATATCATCCCTTAGGATCATCTTCCGGCGTGATAGCAGGCAGGTAGATCAAAATTACGAATCTTCGATTGACGATTAATTATTTTTCGTAACGCAATAACAATATTTGTCGGGTCTGAACGAAAATTTTCAAAAATATTTCTCTTCCAAATCGTGTTGCAACGACAAATGCAAACCTCGATCCGAATCGGGAGGACGGGCTGAACAATAATAATAATAATAATAATTCTCGATCTCGATTAAATATTCTTCGGATAATCGAGTTTAAAAGGTGAGTAATTATTAGCATAAGTGATCGAATAAAATAACAAGAGTAGACAAAGACAAAGAGAAATAGAGAAATACAGATAGAGAGAGAGAGAGAGAGAGAGAGAGAGAAAATATGAATCGATACACTCTTGAATGTACTTTGTATCGTCTTCAAGAAGAAATTTCCTACAATTGGACGGCTTGAAAAGGTATCTTCTCGCAAAACGGCAAATTATTTTCATCGTTCTTACATATTTTTCTTTTTTTTTTCTTCTCCTCTCCTTCGAACGATCGAACCAGGTGTAAATATCGATAGGAGAGCATATACCAACACGTGGCACTTTCATTTCGTTCATAGAATCGCATAGATGTTGATTAATCGTCAACGAAACGTCAGCACGTCGGCTAACTCGTGTTTCCGCATGTTTCACGTTGATTCTTTTCTATCTCTCCCCCTCTACCCTCTTCCCCACTCACCCCTATTGTCAATAATAGGGTTATCAATTTTTTCGTTCGGACATCGTGGAATTAAATTCTTCGCCATTGTGCTGTCTCTCTTTCCTTCGTTCCTTTCGGAAAAGAATAAATAAATATTCTTTTTTTTAATCCCTTGTTGTCATCAAAGAAGAGTTTTTTTAATAGATGAGTGAATGATGGAAACGAAAATCGACGACGAAGTTAGTTCAAAGCCGATATACTACTTTGATTTATTTGATATATTTTCATATGACTTTTGGAATTGGCAATCAACCGATCCGCATTGCTGGTGGAATCCCCTCTCTTTAAATATATTTTTTTTTTTTTTTTTTCATTTAATATAATACGTTTGAAAAATATAATTATAATAATAATAATAATAATGAAATGATATTATTATTATTGACGATTTTTATCTATCTATCTTCAAGGAAGATAATATGATTTTCAATGATTATTTTAGATTTTAGGGAATGGTGGCACAAAAGTGGTGGTGGGTTTGATTCAAATTCAACGTATAATTTGTACATTTGTTCGAGTATCGGGTTACGGGAATGGATTTTTCTTTTTTTTTTTTTTTTTTTTGTGGTTTTTTTATCTGCAACCACGAGTATATCGGATACACCGAATATATCGGGTAACGGTAAAATGTTTATCGTATTATGATTTTCTTTTTTTTTTCTTTTTTATCTTTTTTCTCTTCTTCTTTCTTTTTTCTTTTTATTCTTTTTTTCTCCTCGTTTCCTTGGAATACATGTTTTATCATCCCCGTGCCGTTTTTCATCGCGAGTTTTTTTTTTCTTTTTTTTTTTTTTTTTTTCATTGTATTATTACATCGATCTTATCGACGAAGAACGTTGGATTAACATCTCTCTCTCTCTCTCTCTCTCATTCTCTCTCTTTCTCTCTCCCTTCTTTTGAAATCTTCGGAAGAAGTCCCTTCGTTGTTTTTACTTTTCTTTTTTTTTTTTTTTT
>QUOG01000034.1:613255-623954 GCA_010416905.1 Polistes dorsalis | reverse complement strand
TTTTTTTTTTTTTTTTCTTTTTTTTTTTTTTTTTCTTTTTTTTCGTCCAAAAAAAGACATCTCGAAGAAGATTTGATTTGACTCGAAAACGAGATATTAAAACAAAATATATATTTATTTATTTATTTTCTTTTTTTACTCTTTTTTTTATAACGTTATATAAAATATATTTTAATATTTTCAATAGCGACGAGATCGAATAATTATAGGGTGGTAATACGATGGTTAATACGAAATAAATGAGAAAGAAAATTAATGACGAAAAAAAAAAAAAAAAAAGAAAAAGAAAAAAAATATTTGATAGGAGAAGAGGAAACGCGAGATTTGAATCTGGGCAGTTTAATCATTTCCACGTGGAAATATTTTCCATTGTTTTATATATCAGATCGTAATGATCAAATGGACGTATTAATAACATAACTCGCATATTATTTCATATTTTATGGACGGATATCTTGAAAATATCTTGAAAGTCGTGTTTTTTTATTTCTCTTCCTTTTTTTTCTTTTTTTTTTTTTTTTTTTTTTATTATTATGCAGTATACTCGAATGATTCGCGTAATTCATCGAAACACAATGAGGTGTACGCTGATCGATACGAATTATTGATCGAAATTTATCGAGGAAGGAAGTCAGATTATTTTTTTTTTTCTTTTTCTTTTTCCTCTCTGTAAAAATATTTTTAATAATAATTATTGATCTCTCTGTAATAAATATAATATATATATATATATATAAATTCTTTGCGCTTAAATACTGGAATGATTTGAAATATTTTCTTTCAATCAGCGCAACACGCTTAAATTCGATCAATCTATTAACGTTAAAAAAAGAAAAATGTGGAAAAGACGTTAAAGGAATTCGATCTCGTCGCGTATTGGAGTTCCCTTTTAAAGAAGTATTTATTAAAAATATAAAGATTATATTGCAAGAATATATATAGATCACGTTTTCGTTCAATTTCAACGGTTAATAAAAATATCTCGAGGAATACTTTGTAATCGATAAAATTGCATATAAATATATATATAAAAAAAGAAAAAAAAAAGCAGATAAATCTAAAAATTGATTTCAAAAATGACGATTAAATATATATATATTTTTTAAAGATAAGATATTAACAATTGATAAGTTACTTTAATTTTTCCATTTCTTTTTTCTTTTCCTCCTCATCTTCGGACGAAGAAAATGCGATCAAGAGAACGCGTTCAGGATGGATGATCCGATATATAAATCGATATTTTCGTGGTATGACAAATAAATTTGTCTCTTTCTCTCATTAGAGCATAGAATAATAATAATAATAATAACAACAATAATGATTAAAACAGTCCCGTCCTCGGCGACAAAAAAACCTGGTAAATTTGGTTCACCGGTTATAAGTGTCGCGATGAATACGATTAAAATAAAAATAATTGACGTATCGAAATCGACGCGCCTTTTTCGCCGTCAATGGCGATGATAATAATCGCGGACGGCAATTTGGCGCATCGTTACCTGGTTTACTGAAATTCGTGAACATGAAACCTCCTCGGCCCCCGGGATTGCCAGGCGGCGCGTTACATTGCAGCTTACGGAAGAAGTGGCCCGGAAGAGTTATCGGTCGTTTCTTCCCACGAAGAGACTCCTTTTTTCCTTATCCTCTTCTTCTTCTTCTTCTTCTTCTTCCTCTTCCTTTCTTCGTATAACGGACGAAACGAGAAATCTTCCAGGCGAACCTCGAACCTCGATTATTTTCCGTCTTCAAGGACGAATCAATTTCAAAAAACTTCTTCTTTTTATTTCATTCGTCTCACTGGGTTTATACGAAAAGTTATATTCCCGAATTCAACGGGGGAGGGGGGTAGAGACGACGACAACGACGAATAATAATAATAATAATAATTAGTCGAACGATCGTCAACACTCTTCCTCGAAATTCACACTGTTCTACCCCTCTCTTTCTCTCTGTTTTCGGACGAGGACGGGAAACGAGAAAAAGTTAGTTAACGTCGACGATAACCACGCGAATGTATGTATTCCCCGAACGATAATAATCGGTGAGCGGCGACCTTAAACTTGTCCCGGCCATGATCTCCCGCGCGCGGGGCCGCGCTCGCGCGCGCGCGCTTTCCTCCGGCGCGGCGTGGCGCGCCGAACGACGAGAGGGTTGCTTCAAATCGAAGTGGATCGCACGAGCTAGCAGCGGCGATTGATGCGCCGAGCCAACAACTGACGACGAGGACGACGACGACGACGACGACGACGGCGACGGCGACGACGACCAAAATGAGGGCGACAAGTGGGAGGAGGAAAGGGGGTGCAAAAGATCGATCACGTCTTTTTTTTTTCTTTTTTTTCGTTACTTTCCTTTCCTTTCCGTTAGTTCTTCGAAATTTCCTTGCTTCTCGACGATTACAACGATGACGACGACGACGACGACAACGACGATTAAGACGAATAATACGGATAAAGATTAACGACACAGAAGAAGAAATACGTGGGACGTAGCGCGACGCGCAGCAACGACAGCAACAACAGCAGAGCAACAGCAATAGCAGTAGTAGTAGTAGTAGTAGTAGTAGTGTAGTAGTAGTAGCAGCAGCAATGTTAATCAGCAACGACTAGAACAACGGCAACGGCAGCGGCTACGGCACCGGAGGAGAAATCGCAGCGTCGTGCGAACCAGCTTGGCCGCGGAACGCGACTGAGGCAACTAGGGGTGGCACCGACAGAGAGAAGGTGCCGTGGATGCAGCTCGACGTGTACGCTGCACGAGCACATCCCCCCTAATGAGTGCACCAGGCATGTGCGAGGGATTTTATGTTCCACCACCGCCTCCTCTCTTCCTCTTCTTCCTCCTCATTCTCCAACCCTTAGCTCCATTGCCACCACCACCACCACCACCACCACCGCCAGAACTACTAGTCGAACCACCACCCGAGAATCGCTAGCCACCCCCACCGTGCGATCTCTTTTCGTCCTCCTCCACCTCCTCCACCTCCACCTCCTCCTCCTCCTCCTCCTCCTCTAGCTCCGACTACGTCTCCTCTGCCGCCAACTCTATCTCTTGCAACTCGCGCAACCCCTGTTCTTCCTTACTTACACTGCACGTTCCTCCCTGATGTGCGACAAAACTCACAATCAGACTTCCACGAAGTATCTGACCGTTAATCGTCGAACCTCGATCCTCGAGTACGAGAAAAACATTCGGCTACCATATATTCTTCTTTTAGGAATCTTCCGGAACTCTGACATACATTCTATGTACATCTTCTTTTCTTCCATTGTTCATTCCATGTCAATGATACATATGAAATATGTATGTTCATATCTACATATGAAAACGTAACATCATTTTGCATGCTGTTACAAAAGGATTTGAAATATTTTTCAAAAAAGTAACGACTAAGATAGTGGAAACTGTTGTCCGTCATCTGTTCATCGAGATAATAATTTGGTTCGTTGACAGGAAGCGTTTCGTACGATGGTGCAATCGGCTTGGATCGGTGGTACCACGGCACCTCGGCACCGTCACCGACACCGGCAGCACCGCCACCACCGCCACCACCGCCTGCACCGGCAGCGCACCGCGTCGACACGCTGGGAGCAGCAGCCAGTCCCCGGCAGAAACGGCAAGGGGCGGCTTGTCCCGCGAGCCGGAAACCCTCATCGCGGGTTCGTGGGGCTGTGCCCGGTTTTCGCCTCCTCCTGCGTGCCCGCGGACCGTACCCTGCATCCGCTTGCGATTGGTACGCACTAGTCAGCCGCCCGTTACCGACGATCCTCTCCTGCACCTGCACGACCCTCTCTCTCTCTACGCACACCTACCCTCCCCATTCTTCTCCTTCCCTTCCCCCTCTCTTTTTCTTCCAATATCCAACCCCATTTCCATGCCTACCTGTTTACCAATCCACCCACCCGCTACCACCACCACCACCACCACCACCATCTTCACCTCCACCACCTCCACCACCATCGGCTCCACCATCATCCACCTATACCATATCACCCATCATTCTCTTTCACTCTCTTTTAACAACACACTTTTCATTTTCTACGTCTTTACTCCGTTTATCTTAGATTTTCGTTTTATACTTTAAACCGAAATACCAGGTATCCGTCTATTTATTTCCTTAAGGTTATCCCATTTGTTTCAACCTTTTATCCTTTGTACGACAACTTCGCGATTTATTGATTTTTCTATTTCGAAAAATACCTTAGAGTAATCTTACGAACAACTTTTACCCGAGTATTTTCTTTACCGAGAGATCTTTAACACGATCAACATTTTTAACGCGATCGTTACCAAATATATATCCTTCTTCCATTTTAACCAACTATTTCAGGTTCCTGCCACCTCAGCTGCACTTTCGCATTCCATCCTACGTATTTCTGTAACCGAGCAACGTTCTCCTATTTGACGAAGATCGCTGAGAACGTGGAACAAGGTTTACCTGTAATCCAAACAATCGAGTTCCTCGCGAGTCAACACCAACGACAATGCCCGACCCTTTTCATCATCACCCCCTTCCCTAAATTACGATGATCTCTTCGACAACAGTGACAGTTATCTCCAAATTATTTCGTTTTACACTTAACGATCATCCGATTCGTTATTTTCCTTAACCTTTCGTGCCATTAAAAAAAGAATATTCGTTAACGGTGGTATCGATCTTCTATCCGACTTCGAGATGATTAATCGAAATTTTCTCAACACTCGACTCTTTCTTTCATTTCTTTTTTCTTTCCTTTACACGATGGAAAAAGAAAAAGTAACGATCTGTAATAATCGGGGGTGGCGGGGGTTGGTTGGGGGGGTGAGGTAAACAAAAAGAACAAGAAACTCATCTAAAGCTCGTCCGTTGTTTTCTTTGATACTTTGCCTTTCATTTTCTAATGTAAGTTCAAAGTAAAATAAACTTCCCGAACGCGCGTGTGTGTGTGTGTGTGTGCCGATATATCGGATGGTGTACGAAGTAAGAAAGGAACAAGGCAAACCCTTAGTATTTTAGATCAAGGTCTCCAACTGGAAATTGTGACGGCACGCGAAGGGTGTTCTAAACTACTAATAACCGAGGGCGTGTGTATTAAGTTTCTCTAATATTAACTCAAGACGAAGGGTGGCAATTTCTAATATATATAAATACACATACACACATACACATACAAAGACTTAGTCTCTCTCTTTCTCTCTCTTATCAAGGATCGTCTCTTTCACTTGTGTTAGCGTTATGATTCGCCCCATTACAGCACGATCGTTTAACGCGTGTGTTAGTAGATGTTATACTAATTATAAATGTTACGTCGCCTACATTACAAGCCGTATATTATAGCTTGTAATCTTTTTATATCAATTTTTCTTTAGCTTTCCTTTTATCAAACGTTTTTCAAAGTATACAAATTCTTTTGATATCCAACCGTGTAAAAGAAATTTCTTCTATTTACTTCACTTTTTGCTTCCATTATATTTCCTTTACGTTTAAAACCAACGCAAAACGGAAGATACCGAGGAAAGAGAAAGAGAACAGAACAAAGATGACGGAACAATGTCTATACCACTCAGCTATAATATTTCTTTTTGAATTCTTCTCATTGTTAGATTATCATGGTGTTGAATGGTTTTAATCCATTAATCTTCCATAAAGAAGATTCGGGAATATTCTCGTAGCCGTCGTACTCAATGGATTTTCATCCACACCCATTTTCTAAAGTGAAAAATCTTTTTACCCCGTTACGTGCTAAATAACTTAATGCAACCGGTCAGAATGGTGGTATTTGTAAATTGAACTAAGGGATGAACATAAGATTCAAAATTGTTACAAACGACGGAACGCGAATCCTTTTTGATTATTATCGTACGTTTGAATACATCTACGTTCTTTAACGATGTTTTCTTTTCTATCATAAATTTCTTTCTACTACAAAAAGAAGAAGAAGAAGAAGAAGAAGTAGAAGAAGAAGAAGAAGACAGGAAAAAACTATCTTCCATACTTCCGGGCAAACGTGCCAGACATTTTGAACGAATTTCCTTGTATCTTTCAAATAGATTAAGCAAATGGATGGGAAAAAAATTTAAATATATTTTTTCTCTCGACAATTTGCTTCTCTATTTTTTTTTTCTTTTCTTTTCTTTTTGCAAACTAACGAAAAAATCCATTAACGAATCGGAATCAATCTTGACCAATTTCGCGATTAGATTATTCGTCAATGACAGACGAATTTTTATTTTATCAAGCAAAATGTTATTGTCGAGTATTTATCGCGAATTTTTCTCTAATACGATAATTTAATTATAATCGTTTTATTTCAAAGCGACAATTCGATGAACATAGATAGAAATTAATAATAAAAGTGACATTATTATTATATCAAATTGATAATAATATAGGCTGAAATATAAAAATCGTTTGCTTTGGTAGTAATAATAATAATAATAATAATAATCTTTAACGAATTATTTATTTGAACATTTTGATATATTCATTTGTTCGCATTTGTTCGCACGAATTGTTCATAATTAGTGTGTCCACCTATATTCGATACACAATTTATTATTAATTTAACGTATAACGGAATACAATCGAGGATTGGTGTCCCGAATTTGAAATTACTGTTATATCAACTGTTGCAATGCGTACAAATCTTTGAATTTCTTTTCAAAGAGAAAACAACCTTTATCGCATTCTATACGATCGATCGTACGATTATAATAATTTATAATGCACGTACTTAATTTTAATTCGTGCGACATAAGAACTTTTCAACGATTGTAAAATATTCGACGAACTAAGAATTTGTCAAAATAATAATTGAACGAAAAAAAATAGCAAACGATAAATTATTACACTAGTTTACAATATTTAACTTTTTATCCGTTGACGTGAATTTTTTTGGTTAATAATGTTGACTTATGACCTGTTTTTGTCAAACCTAACCTCAACAATTTTTGTGCACCTCGAGTTATTTTGTTTTTTTTAATTGTTATCATTTATGCGTATTTATTATTCGATATAGCGTGCGTATTTTAATGTGTTAATATTAATATCTAACAAAAAAAAAAGAACTAAGAAAACAAATTCTACTTATATATTTGAAATCTGTATAACATATGCAGTCAGCAACAGCTACAATTTTTTCGGCAACAGATGTACTGTAAGCTAGTGTTATTTTTACCAATATATTTTGGTGATTAAGAAATCGTAACAATTTTCAATTTAGCAAATAAATGAATACAAAAAATGTAATAGAAAAAATAAAAAGACAAAGAAAGAAAGAAAGAGAGAGAGGAATAAAAAAGAACACAGAAGTTATTGATAAGAGTAAAAAGGGTCGAGTTGGAAGGAATACGATCGTAATGATTAAATGAAAAGTTCTTTACATTAAAAAAGACTCTCTTTTCTCTATTTTCTCATTTTCTCAATGTTCTTCAATCGCTCTTAAAGTAATTCCTCTACTACCCTGTTTCGAACGTTTCGTATTAAAATATGCATAGCGATTTAAATGTAGCAAAAAGGAAAGAGTTTTACCGATGGGATAGAAAAAAAAAAGGTGCAACCTCTACTCTGAAATAATATCATTTCAAGATTTTTATCTTCGCGTACCTAGATATTCCTCGCGAATTTTTGCATTCCTTAAAACAATCAGCAATTGCTAATTGAATTCTTTTACTTATTAATATTAAATATTCATTTTCTCTCTCTTTATCTCTCTCTCTCTCTTACTCTTATATATTTACACTTAAAAGTATACCAAGTGTTATGAAATAAAATGGATGGAACTTAAGGATGCAGAATTAAAAATCTGCGAACCTTACGTTAACATAACCTCATTTCGACAGATTGATAATAAATCAAAATAAATTTGTGTTACCATTAATTACGTTCATTAATTAAATATTTCCTTTCTTCGTCTAGTAAAATTTATTTTACATTAATGTGTACTGTAATTTATTTTATAAAGTTCTCTTATCCCCCCCTCTCTCTCTCTCTCTCTTTTGGTTAAGCTTTCTAGTTCGTACACGCCCAAACCGTTTCCACCCTGATTTACACGTACTTGCAAGCCTAAGCCTGCTAAACTACCTAAGTCTGCACTTGACGGCTGGTAAACAGGGAGTACTCGAATACCAACGTTGAAAAGTTCACGAGCTCTATTAACCCAAATTGAAAAGTGCAAAGTAAAGAATTTCGAAAGGTCCATCTTCTTGAATATCAATTTTTACGATGGTTAGTATTTATTTCGGTCAGTATTTTCAAATAAAATCTCAACCGTTCTCCTCTGTTTCAATATTTAACACCTATACCAATCATATTTCTATTCAAAATAGAGACACATTATTATTTATTACGAATAACAAAAATATTTCCTAGGAACTGACCATTGTCACGTTCAGTTGATCAAATAATTGAAGAAAATACAAATATATATGACGAAAATATTATATTTGAACACTCTTACTATGAAATATTTTATTAGTTATAATAAGTATATTATACAACACTTATATACCGAGATATATTATTAACATTGAATGGGTAGGTATCACTTTCTAGATCATATAAGTAAGGTTTCAATCAAATCGAAATATACTCACAAATAATTTTATTTTTTCAATCACTCGAATATATTCGCAAATACTTTTGTGCTTTCACTGTATACAAAAGAAACTTTACTTTTTGATAATCATTCGCAACGATTGGAAGAAACGTAAAATGTTCTCCTGTGGTAATTGGGCAAGTCGACGCGAAATAGAAGATAACAATGTATGACGTAATAATGATTTCATCAATTTGTTAACATGAAACACATCGATCGAGTCCGACGGCGATACATTAATTTACCGCTTGCCACGGGAGGCCCACGGGGCATCGATTTGTTTCCGTCGGTTTTCCAAAACGACCAACAACTACAACCAACTCGTTGGAATTTGTTGCGTTGTTTCTCGTTATTGTATTTATGCAAACGCGATTCTCTCTCAATCGACACAATAATTTATATTATTATTAATCATTTTATTTCCTCCACCTATTTCCAGAATGATGTAAGTAATCGTTATTTCGTCGTTCGTATAATTATACGTTCGTATTTATAGGTTAAGTGAGATCCGGACTATTTTACAACCTATTACAAATTTATTTCGAATCACATTTGTCTATTATCGTAAATTCGTTAATACTATTGATTTATTTGTACGTTGCAAATTGGAATTTTCGACGAATAAAATTAGATTGGTATATCGGATTTGGTAGGATCTTTAAACAAAGGAACGGCCATTTTGGAATACATGTATATGGAACGAAAATGGAGTCTTATCAGTTTTTTTCTTTCATTAATATCTTTCTATTAAATATTAAATAATATTTTTATAATATATTAATATATATATAATAAATAAAAATTTCTATATTAAATATTCACGGAAAATTACGTACAAAAGTAATAAAAAAGAAAATTTATATATATATATATATATATAGTATATCTTAGCAAAAGGGGTAAGTTATATTTCTTAAAAGAAATCGCTTATCGATCGCAATGTCGGAACGCATGAAACACTTTTGCACGATATACGATTAATGATGAAGCAAGGGAAAGAAGAAAAGGCGCAATGCAATATGCTGTTGCTGCTACTGTTGCTGCTGCTGCTGCCGCCGCCATACTTGTGTTGAGAACGGCCATAAATAACGATTTATCAAATTTTAATATAATTTATAACTTCATGCTAATGCACGTTTCTATTGTTCCCGTTTTTCCTTAGCCGTGTAACACCCCCTCCCTTTTGTAAGTTTTTACGATTAAATTATACAAGACGGTAAATTTTATTGGCTGCGTTTAAAATACGCTCGTGATACATGTTTTTCGTTTTTTCTTTTCTTTTTTCTTTTTTTAAAGACTCTTTCGTAAATATTTTTTCAACCTTTTGTCAACCGGGGCGTTAAAGTAACGCGATATAAAATGAATTTATAAAATTAATATCAAGTAATTTTATTCTCGATATGCGAAAAGTCAATTCTTATTAGAATTATTCTATAATAAACAATCGTAGATAATTTTTTCTATTTTTTTTTTTTAATATAATTCGAACGAAAAAAGAATATTACGCATCGATGTCAACAGCTTACATCGGAAAGAACGTTTTAACGTTACGAAACAAATATAGTTAACGTTGCGTTTTCGTATTCCGCGTATTATCAAGCGAAGTAAAGAGGTCAATATTTATTTTTATCGAATTATACGCGCGTTTAATATATCTATCGTTTATTTCTCTTATTGTAAATGACATAAAAAAATAACTATAAATAATTACTTATAACGAGAATACAATCTTTTGGGAAAAAAATATATTCTAATCATTTTATTATAATTAAGATTATTATTAATAAGATAATCTCGAAAGAAAATATTGTACAATAATAATATATCTTACGCGTACATATTATGTAATATAATAATAAAAAAACAACTAATATATATCAAACAATGTATATATCAAATAACTAATATATATATCAGACAACATATATATTAAAAAACTAATATATTATATTAAACAACCTATATATCAAATAATTAATATATATCAGACAACATATATATCAAATAATTAATATATATCAAACAACCTATATATTAAACAATTAATATATATCAAACAACTAATATAAATATTATATTAAATAACTAATATATATCAAACAACATATATATCAAATAATTAATAT
>QUOG01000034.1:592934-607677 GCA_010416905.1 Polistes dorsalis | reverse complement strand
ATCTTACCACCGAACCCAACCAACTTTCTTCGAATATAAAGAAAAAAGAAAAAGAGAAAAATATATATTTTCTTTTTCTAAAGGAAAACAAATATAACAAATACTGTATATCTATCTTACACATATGAGCCGTTTATTTTGAAAATGACCTAACTCCCATTCTTGGTAAGAAAACGCATATTATTCACTTAATAATTGCCATTATTTTAATAGGAATTGTAAATTGAACACCTTTAGATACACTCAAGCAGCGTAACTCATTGGTATTCTGTGCGTATATTTTTAATTGCATTGAAACGCAAACCTTTAATAATCTCAATTTAAGGTTAAATGAAGTTAGGCCACTTTCAAAATAAACGACTCATATATATATATTAATTAATTAAATAATAATAAAATACTAGTAATAAAATAATACCAGTTACATTAAGTGTAACTAGTTTTGACACAATTATATTAATATTCAATATCAAGTTAACATATTCTTAAAAATATACAAAGATTAAACCGATCAATATCAATTCATTCGATACTTCTCGTAGTTTAATTATACGAAAATCTTTTCTAATGATTCAACTAAACACGTGTCGTTAATTTAAGCAATAGCATAAGATACAAATAACTTGATTTGAAAATGTACAGGCCGGAAATAGCGGAGTGAGAGGAGAAAAGGATGGATGACGATAGGGACGTCAGTATTTTAGTCGTATTTTAGTCGTCATCGTTCCTACATTTACTCGCTAAATAAGTTCCTCATCTCTCTCTCTCTCTCTCTCTCTAGCTAGCTAGAATCATCCTCTCATATTCCAATTTTAGAATCGTTCGCATAACGTCGTAACTCACGATTATTTACTGACTATTCCCTTTAAAATGTACAGATTGAAGAAGGCGTGTAAACAAGCTGCTATATAATGTCTCAAACGACACACCAGACTACAGAGATCTTTTTTCCCTTCATTTTCGCCGATCCGCACCCTTTGTCCCTTACCCTCCTTTTCCCTTTTCCCTTCTCCTCATCCTCTCACTCTCTACCTGCTCTTCTTCTTCTTCTTCTTCTTCAGCCGTCTTCTTTTCCTCTCGTGTTCGTCAGCACGCTCGTCTGTATCGCGTTGTCTGCTCGGTCGTTCGTTATGCCATGAATAAATAATCGAACGAGAGTAAAAGAGAGATAGAAAGAGTGAGGAAGAGAGAGTGAGGAAGAGAGAGAGAGAGGAAGAGAGAGGAAGAGAGAGAGAGAGGGAAAGACTGATGAAAATTTCAATCGATGGCTTTTCGTTCGTCCACCACTCCGAAATTATTCATCGATTTTTTTTCCCCTCCAACCCTGCCCCAACCCCCCCCCATAACCCTCTCTTTTTTTCTTTTCCCATTTCGTTCATTTTTTCCCCCGCCCCCTCATTGTCTATTCGTTTGTTTTCCACGTGTCCACACGTTCTAGCTCGTTTTTCTACCCCCAACCCCCCGACGCCCCCGCTCTTTTTCTATTTTTTTATTATCTTCGAGTACTATATTTAATGTATATATTGTTATACAATTTATTAATATTATATTGTAACGTATTTGGATTATTAATTGTAAATGTCCATAATTCCCTGGTATTATTATAGATAACGGACGAAATTATTTATTAATGTCGAACAAAATATTCATTCTACGTAGCGCGACAATTGATTTTAGAAAAAGTAATATCGGTCTATTTGATTATTTCATTCGAATGCGTTACAAACAAACAAACAAAAAATACTAAGTTCATTTTCGCGTGGGCGTAGGTAAAATATCAAAATGACACGAGTTTGATAGAGTAGAAAAAATGTTTTGTTTTTTACAATTTTCACGTTGATACGCGTATCTAGTAGCAAAACGTGCAGGACCTGCTGGAATAGGAGGAACGTGAAGAAAGGAATAGAAATGGGTGGACGAAGATGTAGCTAGATGGGGAATTAGTTAGATAGATAGATAGACAGATAGATAGATAGATAGATAGATAGATGGGTAGATGGATAGATAGACAAGTAGATAGGACAGCGAGAGGGAATCTACAGCGGATCTCTATCGTGTCACGTAGCACCTAATCTAGGTCAACGGAATTGAATTTAGAGAAGAGAGAGAGAGAGAGAGAGAGAGAGAGAGAGAGAGAGAGACAGGATACAGCACAGTTATACATACATATAATATATTTCTATCTTTCTCAGTTACGTGTAATGACTGGAGAGAGAGAGAGAGAGAGAGAGAGAGAGAAAAAGTAGTAGACAGAAATATAGAAAGAAAGAAAGAAAGAGATAGAATGAGAGAGATATCTCTTCATTTCTAAACGTTGACAAAATCTTTTTAAACTCGCAATTACTGTGACTTCATCCGTGACAAGGAACATCGTCGTCGTGGAATTCAACTGCGCGCTTGAAAGTCGTCGTAGTTTCTCTTTGCTTTACGAACAACCCATTTCTTTTCCACGTGTATTTGTACTACATACAAGTTACGTATATATATATATATATATATATATGTGTGTACGTACATGGGGGAAAAGTAACCATCAGAAAGTAAAAATAAAAAGGAAAAAAAAGGGAAAAAAAAGGAGAGAGAACAAGATAGATAGATAAAGGGAGAGAGAGAGAGAGAGATAGAGAGAGAGAGATAGAGATAGATGCGTAGCGTTTGCTCTCGTAAAACTTTTAAATCCCATCGTAGGATTTTCCTTCATCCTTGAATTGGATCGTCTCGCGTAGGTATTCTCTGACAAAAAATATTTACTTATCCTACGCGTTCAAACTAGTATTTCAAAAAGGTACGGCTGGGTAAGCGTTAAACGTTCGTTTCTTCATCATCTTCTTCTTCTTCTTCTTCTTCTTCTTCTTTTATCTATCTATCTATCCCTTTCCTTTTTCTCGAGATCGTAGAATTCTAGAATCAAAATGGCGTTCTCGTTCGTTCGTTCGTTCGTCCTTCCACGTCAGACTCAGATTCTTGCCTTTTTCTTCTAGTAGAATTTGTGCTATCGTCGTCCATGTAATGGCCTTGGATATAATACATCCTATCTATATATATATATATATATATATGTGTGTATACTTAAATACTAATATATTCCTCTCAACATACATATTACAAGGTACACGTAGGCGTATACACTTTTGTATAGGTAAAAGTGTGACGTGGGATGAGTGAAATTAGTCAAAATCGTAGAACAATGTAGATTTGAACAAATTCTGATTGAATAATTATTGTCCTTCCTTCCTTCCTTCCTTCCTTTTTTCCTACCATTATGGATTAGAATAAAGAATCGGGAAATGAAACGTCGGGAGCCCCGGGCAAGGAGCCGATGGTCGGTGCGATAGAAGAGACTCCGAGCGCAGGAAAATTTTATGGGTAAATCGATGTTGCATGCGATTCCAGCGAGAGAGAGAGAGAGAGAGAGATGAGAGCGGTCACAAGGAGTGGAGTTGATGAAGGGAGGAGTGGAGGGAAAGAGGGAAGAGGAACGCGTGTGGCAGACAGATGGGTGAGAAGGGGAATTCGCGATTTGTGGACCGTGCGACTGCGTCTATCTTTTTCTCTCTGTGTATGTGCACACATACGTGTACAGAGTAATATATATAAACGCGTGTATCAATCTATCTCTCTTTCTCTCTCTTTCTCATGTATATATCCATATTGGTATACATGTATGCACCTACTACATCTCTCTCTCTCTCTCTCTCTTATGTTAGTTATACATTTGGAAATAACACATGTGTGTTAGTAACACAACGGTTAGTGTATGTGCACATACGTGTAATATACAAACGCATGTATCAATCTATCTCTCTCTTTCTCGCGTATACACCCATATTGGTAACTTGTATGTATCCTCCTATGTATGCATCTACTACTACATCTCTCTTTTATGTTAGTTATACATTTGGAAATAACACACGTGTGTTACCAACACACCGGTTAGTTTCTTTCTACGAATACACCTATAATAAAGAGTATGCGTGCTTACACCAACACGTTTTATACGAGAGTGGAAAAGCAGCAGTAACAGAGTTGCATTACTATGTGTGTCGAGTGTGAGATAGAGTGAGAAGGTGGGAGGAAAGCAGAGAGAGAGAGAGAGAGAGAGAGTATAGAGTAGCGAGTAGAGAGGTGAGGGAAGAAGTAAAGGGCGTTTGAAATCTGGGGCGGGGATAGAGATCCGGGCTTTGCGCTGTGCACGCGACCTTGAATAGCAGCCAACCTAGACCTTGCCTCGGCTCTCTTTCGCTCGGTTTGCCTAGTCCAGAGAGAACGCCTCGCTTGTTTTTCTCGTTCGAGACCGACGTTGGACTTGAGTCCAACTTACTCCTCGTCCCCCTTCGCCAACATTTCCATCTTCATCTCCTCCTCTCTTCCTCTTCTTTCTTTTTCTTCTTCTTCTTCTTCTTCTTCATTACCGGTACCTCATAAGAATCCTAAGTCGCGCTTACGTAAAATCAACCAAGCACGAATCTTATCTAATGTCGTCTTCCGAATTAATTCATCTTCTCTCTCTTTATTTTTTTTTTTTTTATCTACACATTTATCTATCTATCTATCTATCTATCTGTCTGTCTGTCTTTTTCTTTCTATCTTTCGCAAATGTTCAAACTCTTCCATCTTGTGTAACGATGATAGATAGGAAAAATACTTCGTGCAAACTATTCAGAAATATAATCGTTTACTTGCTATCGTCGTTTTGTTGTCTTATGTTCATACCAACAACGTGCCTTAGGTTGTCCGTTCCTTTCAATGAAAATAACAACTTGCAATATTTTTTTTTTCTCATTACGTAATGATATTTTCTTTTCTTCTTTTTCTTTTTTCTTTCTTTTTTCTTTTTACTAGAACCTTCTGGATCTTTTTTCTCGATTAGCGTTAATCGACGAATACAAATTTGACACGAGTATTATACGTTATTTTGATTAGAAATATACGGTGTATTATAATTATCGTTACATTTTGTTTCTATAATAATTGTTTTGTTTTTTTTTTTTTTTATAATTAGAATCGCAAAAAGAGGCAAATTAAATCGCATGTACTTTGAACGAAGTATGCACGTACTTTGTACTTATTGTTAAATATAAAGTTATCAATCCTTTTTTTTTCTTTTTATACATACCGAGCGATAGGAGGAAGGAAGAAATAGATATAAAATGGGAATGAGAATGAGAAAGAGAAAGAGAGAGTGAGAGAGCTATGTTTATTATAACACATGCTCGTTCTCATCGATCATGAAAAGACTCGACGAATCTAACGTCATCGATCAGTATTCCTCGCTTAACTATGCAACTTCTTCTTATAGCTACGACATATAATGATAAAAAAAAAATCCGCAAGAAAAAGCAAGGACAAAGTATTCTACGAGAAATCAACTGATTCCTACGTGGATACAATTTCAATGCGCTACTTAATATTTCTATAACATATAATAATAATAATAATAATAATAATAATAATAAGTTGAAGACAGTAAATAATAGAAAAATTTATAGTTTTTTTTTTTTTTTTTTATGTAATAAAATTAAATACTGTATCTATGCTATATATTGCAAATCAAATGCAAATGATAGAATTCAAAATATATAAAAATAATACAAATTTCATGATATTTCTATTCTGATCCAATGAAACCAAAAGTTCGTGCGTTTTTATTGTGTTACAAATTGTATATTATAATGTAAAAAATTGAAATATTGATTTTAGAAATATTAATAAAAAAAAAACCCGTAAATAAATCGAATATCGATTAATGATATTAACAATATTATCGAAAGAAAGAAAGAAAGAAAGAAAGAAAGAAAGAAAGAAAAGAAAGAAAAGAAAAGAATTTAGGAAACATATGTTATTCGATCTAAAATAACTTATTATTAAATATAGAATGTTCGAGAGAGAAATAGTTTCTCGTGCGCGGCAATAAAGAAGAAGAAAAAGTGAGGAAAAAAAACGAAAAAAAAAATAAAAAAAAATAAAATATCGTATTGAGGAAGTAAAACGTAAAGGCATCTTGTTCATTGGAACGACGACGGTAGCTATTGGGTGGGATTATAACGGACCCTTAGCCGCGACCGCGCCTAGAATCTCTTAGACCATCACGACGTAACTCTACCGCTTGCTTGCTTGCTTGCTTGCCTATCCGTTACCTACTTTCTTTATTTTCTTGACCATATTTTTATCTCTCATCATCATCATCATCATCCTGATCCTCTGATCCTGATCCTTTCATTCTCTCATCTTCATCCTCGCGTCCTTATATCCTTGGCCTATCATTTTTTCCTACTTCGTAGGAATCCGCTCCGAATCTTTCTTCTTCTTCTTCTTCTTATTCTTCTTCTCCTTTTTTCATTTTTCGTTTCGTTTTATTTATTTTTTTCTCCTAATCGCGCTTCTTGACTTTGTTTTTTTTTTCTTCTTTTTTCTTTTTTCTTTTTCGCATTCTTCTTTAACGCTCCCGGCGAGTTAGCAGCGGCATCTGCCACGCGAATTCTGAATTTACGCCTAGAAACATATGCATATCTATGTATTTTGTATTTATCAGTGTGCGTGCATGCGTGTGTCCTCGGTTTATACTACGTTTCGCACATTTAAACAGAGAACCAACGCACTATCGTCGATGACTATGTAGTCCGTCCATCGTTGTAAGAGTCATCAACGCCATCTTTATTTTCCGAATTATCTATCCGATTATTTCGATAATTGTGAATTTATATTATTTACACATAGTTCATTTTTCTTTTTTATTATTATTATTATATATAGAAATAGGAGTAAGATTTTTTGTTTGTTTTCTTTTTAAACGATACTCATGGTCTATCGAGTTTTGAAAGAAAATATTATTATTCTGTTCTTTTTTATGAGAAGAAAAATTAAAAGAAAAAAAAAAAAAGAAAATAAAAAGAGATAAATATTGTATATCAATGTTAGATATATTTTGTTACTTTTTATTTGCTGAATTTTTATTGGTCCAAAGTTTTGCGACGAGCACGTGATCATCATCATCGCCGACTCTTCTGCTCGCCAGACTGCAGCAGTGAACGAGTATCATAAACTATTTATGTTAACGGCTTCACGACCTTTCTATCCAAACATCAGCAACTTCCGCATAGAAACGATTTTGAGTAAACCAATTACCGATGATCTCTTTTCTTTCTTTTTTCATTGTTATTCCAAAAATTATTATCACATCTTCTCGTAGCTCGACGATCAACAATACTGCGTATTTGTTTAATCTTTCTTTGCTTCTAATTTTTCCTTTATTTCCGAATGGTTTTTATCCTAGGTTATACAGGACGGTATGTTCTAAAATGAAGAAAAAGAAAAAAAAAAACAAAGTAAAAAATGATATACGTGATCGTTTCTCGACGCTTATCACCTTAGAACACGCACATTTGGTAAATAGTTTTTACCTAGATGTAAATATACATGTCACGTGATGCGTATTTACATTTGGTAATATTCATGTAAAATTAACCTTACTTTCTAACAAAGAGGTCATCTCAAAAAGTTTTAGAATTTTCAAGCAGGAATACTAAACCTTCTCCCAACGTTTTAACAGTTTCCAAGTTTAGTTTATAATTGGACCATTATATCACTCGATGTTCGAATTTTAATGCAATTTTCATTTTAACTTTATAATATTTTTTCTTAAAAAATGAAAATTCAATAGGTTCCTCATGGTTCTATAAAAAAAGAAAAGAAATATTTCTTCGCATAATAATACATCATTGTTGATGTTAACGTGGCGTTTAATGTAATTTACAATTTTAATTAGGATCATCTTTACCTTGAATGATGACGTATATTAGATGTTTAGGAATTTGAATATTAATGTCGTTTGAAATATTTGATCAATTAAATCTGTTTGTTATTTGTTTGAACACATTTATTTCTCGCATATTTAATCGTCTCGCGAACAAAAATCGAAATCCATGGCTACCAACATTATTTTCTTTTCAAATAGTTGGTATCATTGTATTGTCGTCAATACCAAATTGAATTTTGGCGCGCTTGCGATTCTTAGTCTGATTGCTTATCTCGATTCTATTGTTTTGCTCTTTCCTTCATAAATTGTCAGCACGACGATAGACAAAATTTTAATATTTACTATTTAAAGAACACTTGGTGTAACATATTTTGATTGATTTCATAAAATTGAGCATCGATAAAGATTTTTATTAAATAATATCGATAAAATCAAGTATCCTAAAGAAAATAATTAAAAATAATTTAGGATGGGGTTTTTAAAATTCCATGCGTCGTCCCTGGCGAAGATTCAAAACAAGAGAATTCTCGAATAACGTGTGCTTTTGTTTTCTAGTGTTGTGAATCGCGTGTCTCGCAAAGAGTATCTCGTGTGTCGGAAAGTAACGATTGTTAATTGTGTGGTATTTCAATAAATAATTAATACTATTTTTTAATAATTAACAATGTCGAAACCGAATCCAGTTGATAATCAAAAATACTTTAATTTCTTTATGCCAAGATTACAAAATTTATCATGTACTTCTTGTCAACGAAAATTTCCAGAATCAAGTAAGTTCTTTTTCTTACTATTATTTTACTTATTATGTTTATATTTTTGTAATAATTAAACTCTTTTCTTGATTAGTCTTGTTAGAATGCATACATGGAATGTATTTTCTTTTATAAAACTAATGTGTAATTGTAAAAGAAACAAGCATCCACTCGTCCTGTATAGCAATCATGTTATCATAGATTTGATTAAAATTAAATCAATAATTTGATTAGAAATATAACAAGTCATATTCCTTCTTATACAATTTGTAGGTTAGAATTATGGTTAGTTGCATGAATTGAAACAAATAGACAAAGTTTCAAAAAACGTTTGTTGCTTTTCACGAATGTTTTTTGAAACTGATTTTATTTTCGTGTTTCAGATGTTGTATATGTTCCTGGGAAACTAATTCCTTTAGTGATGCCTTGTGGTCATTTAATTTGCAATAATTGTGATCATTTAAATCCTAAGAAACATTGTTCGTTATGTAAAGATACCGCACAGTTTGATAAGGAAAGTTCTGAACCATTACCGTTGCACTTGTACGCATTGGGTACTGCACTTTTATTAAAGTACAAATCCAATTTTGGGGAACCATATTTTAATACCTCAGAATGCATAAGCCTACCACAGGATGGATGTCAAGCCAAAGGTTTTTAGTTGACGCTATATATTTGTATATATAAATTATTTATAATATAATTTTGTATATATTATAGTAAATTTTATTTTTGTTTAAAAGCTACTTGTTACCAATGCGAATGCGAAGCAACTTTGTATTGTAGAGAATGCGATGAGTTTTTCTGTAAATCTTGTTGTTCCAAGGTAGGCATACGAATTACTTTTTTTATTTATATTTAAATGTCCTTTTCATTTAAATATTTTAAATCTATCATTTCGTTGTTTTGCAGAAGCACGAAAAAGCATGGCAAAATCACAATGTAATTTGCTTAAATGGATCAGAAGGTCCACCTTTAATGACAGTAAGCAGTTGCGATAACAATTGTACTAAAAACACATTTTTTTATTGTTGCAATTGTAATGTAAATCTCTGTACGGAATGCTTTCCTTCGCACATGAAACATGAAAACTTTACGCTGTTAGAAAGGGTTAGCATTTATTTTGTTTCTTTCTATTCTAATTTATTTCTCTTTCGAAAGATAATCTTTCAAAATATCTCACGAGTAATATTTTTTGTTTTTAGAATTACACCTTAATCGAGAGCTTCCTTAGTGAATATAGAAAAGCTGCTGAGAATAAACAACGCATTCGTCAAGCGATACAGGTAAGCGTCTTATTTCTTTTTTATTTTGCCATAACAAAAGAGGACGATATCATAATTGATGCACGTTCAACTGCAGATTCTAGAAAAGATTAGTAATAAATAAATTTATTGCGTGTTTATAACTTTACATTATGTCTGCGCGTAATTGATTTTTTATGATTCATCGTAACAGCATCTGTCAAATGCTTTCATGTGGATGAAATTTATATATCAACGCTTAACATTATTATTAATTAAAGATATATAAGTAAAGTTAATGTTTTATATAAACTAATAATTATAGAAAGTCTTTTATGATAAACATTTAGGTATATTCAATTAACTGAGCACATTCTGTTATAAATAATTAAACAGTAAGCATGTATGACTAGAGTGGGGGGAAAATACTTATGAATATCATCAGTCATTTTATACCCGCTCACATTTGTAATACCTATTACTTTAATTGCAGTTTTCTTTTTTTTTTTTTTTAATGAAAAAGCATCTGGCATGATAGATATGAACAGAAAAGTTAATTTGATTTGTTTCAGTGCATTAAATTATTTCTTTTGACTTTCTAATATTACATTTAAATATTTTTTTCTTAATATTTCTCATTTGTTATATATATATAAATAATCTTATTTTACTATACATAAAGTAATATTCAATAATTGCGATTTTTTTTAGCTTGTTTTTTGTTTTTAAATAAATCATAATGGCAACAAGATACGTGTAAACTATGTATATAAAAAAAGAAAAAAGAAAAAAGAAAAACGAAAAGAACAAACAGCATAAAATTGAGAAATCTAATTTAATAATTATTAATTAGAAATTATTCGCGATTTTTATTATTGTTGTCGGATGATTGTATTTTGTTTTTGGCTTTGTCCTTTCTTTCCTGTTGTTTCTTTAATTTCTTTTCCTTTAGCTTAGCTTCCATTTCCTTGAACTTGAACTCTAAATATCGATCGACTTCCGGCCCGGTAAAGTCTTCGGGGAATTTCGGCATTATCGGAAGGATATATTTGTAGAGACGTTCATTGAGAACGTACAATTGAGTTGTAGATTCGCACTTGACGTTGAACCACCAGTCACAGGTCAATGCCACTTGACTGAAGATTGTACCATTCGGGCACAAGAATGACGATTTTCCACCGTTAAGATCACAGTAATGCCATACCTTGAAAAAGAAAAGAAAAAGGAAAAAAAAGAAAATAGGATGATAATTTTAAAAAATTGTATTAAGAGAAACGACGAATTTATTTTGATTAAAGTAAATATATTTTACCTGACAACCCGTCGAGGGGTCACCGAAAAATCCTTTGTATCGTTGCTTCTTGCAACTGAATTCAGTTTCCGGTATAACAGCATAAGTTGGATAATCGACGTTTGGTTTTCCTCGCGTAACGCCGTACTTCAAGGACGCGTTAGTTAATTCTGGCCGGGGTGTCGAAATTTCATTATGTTCTGCAACACTTTGTTGAGTTTTCGTTGTTGTTGGATCAGCAACGATATGCGGTATGTTATAACGACCTGGATCAATTATATCATCGCTCAGATCTTCGGTAATTTCGTAAGAATGTTGGGTCGAGATCTCCAATGGGTTTTTATTGTTTTGAGAATGATCAAGCGGTGTATAAGCCGTGTTAAATTGTACGACTTTCTTACCATTGTTTTCGTTTGTAAACACGTAACTGGATTGTTCTACGGGTATTTTAGGTTTAACGCGAAATTCATTGTCATTGTAGGAAGGCGTCGATTTGTAATCGTCAAGCGTATAAGTAGGTGGTATTACGATTTTAGTTTTGACTTCGTTCACGTAAGAAGACGTCGGTTTGAAACGGTCCGGATCATCCGGTATTAACAAAGACGCTGGTACCGTTGGGAACCTCGATTCGGTAATTACTTTTGGTTGAGTATTCGGACGTATTTTCGTAGGATAATAATTGTTAGGTAATCTTTGAATAGGTCTAACCGCGGCTGGTATAGTGGATAACGCGGGAGGTGGAGGTGGCAATTGAGGAAATTCCTCCTTCTTAGCGTTGTGAAGAATGTTCAGTATTTCGATGAGCGTTTTTATGCTATCGTCCAAATTATTTTTGTCCAGGGCTTCGGGGAGACGTTCGGCCAATTGAAAACTTTCTAATATTGGATTTAAATGAATTAAATTTAAGTTTCTTTGCGGTAAGTTGATCTGTTGTCTTCCAGAAGAAGAAGAAGAAGAAGAAGGAGGAGGAAGAGAAGGATTATCAAGAACGTTTATCGTTTGCTGCTGTGTACCTTTAGCAGAAATTACCGGTTGCGGAATGTATCGTATAGAATCGATGTTTTCACTAGGATAATTAATTTCAACGATAGGTTTTCCATTAGAACCGCTTACGTGATCGTACGTGTAATCTTGTGGTAAATTTGAATGAGTTGGTTTCAATCCTTGATTCCTATTAACGTATTCTCTCGTATTACTTGTTGTTACGTATGGTCGAATTGGTCTGATGTAACGATAATCCTTCGGTAAAATATCACCACCAGGATTATTTACTTCGGCGTGGGATTGTTTTTGTTCTTGTTGCGCGTTATAAGCAGACGTGGAATAATCCGCGTGATTGTTCTTAGAATTGTATCTTATCGGTATGAAATAATCGATATCAGCAGCACTCCCGTCGTTTGGATCGTATTGAACGGATGGAACAAATTTTGTCAATTGATTTTGGACGTTGTTAGTCGGTCTAAAATTATTCAACGCGTTTCTCGAGCCACTGTTAATTCTAGAAAAAGGATATTGGTGCGATCTTCTCGAGGACGAAACATCGTTGGATGATGATGGCACGTTTATCAAATTCTTTCCAGGTACCCACTGTACGTTGAGATTATTGTTTGCTGCATAAAAGGCCATATATGGTATTAATCTTCTATATCTTTCTTTGAATTCGTCAAACGTTATTTCAGGTTCTTCGTCGTCTTCTTCATCCGTTAAATTGGATCGCGTTACATTTGATTCGGCCGTGCTGCAAGCTTTCAATGATAACTCTGAAAACAACAAGAAAAACAAACAAAAGAAGAATTAATAAGCGTTTGAGACTTTGATCAATTATTCGTATCATCGAGATATAAGATTATATATATATATTTTATAGCGAAGCTTTATCTTTTTAAATGCAGAAAGGATTCCCAACAGAGAGAGATATTGCACGAGGGATGTGTTCGGTTTAACTTAGAAAGCACGAAGTTTCTACAACGTTTATTCCCAGTTTACTCCCACGAGAGGGCGAAAGAGATAAAGATCGGCTTATGAACTCAGGGAAGACCGATAAGTTTAATCAGCGTTGCAATTCGATAGCTCTACTTTACATCGAATGAATTTTATTTCCATATTTAAGCTCCTTCTGTCTCAAAATTTTCAAATGTGATACGATATTTTATTCCTATTAATTTTTTTTTATTTTTTTTTTTTTTTTATTATTGCAAATTTACATTCTCTTTCTCTTTTTTTTTTTGTTTTAATTTGATTTGAATTCTCGTTTAACATAAGTTTAGAATCGTAGAATGAAAGGATAGAGGAAAACGAAACTGACGGTGTTTTCTACTTCATCGAGTGAAATTAAATTAATAGGAAAAAATATTTGCCAGAGGTTTATTCATCCTCTCCACCACCCTCCTTCTTCGTTTATGGGTTCATTCCATCCCTTTGCATTTCACCCTTTAGAGATTTACCCAACCCTCAGGATTCGCGCGAAAACCATACGCGCGCATATTCGAGAGCCAACGAGTTCTTTCGCGAGATATATTCGTGTCAACGTTTCCGGATTTTGTGGCTGCTAAAAGCATACCAACCAACTCTTTCCATCCCTTTCTATGTATAATAATACACGTACACGCGTTTTACCTTTACCGTCCCTCGAATTTCCATGCCACCTAACGCACGTCTTTTTGTTGTGTCTCCTCTTTCGAATGTTACTTGTTTTTTTTTTTTTTTTTTTTTTATTCTTTTTTCTTTTATTCGCGCATTTTTTCTATTATTCTCTCTCTATACTTTTTATTTTTTTTTTTTTATTTTATTTTATTTATCGTTCGTTTCGTTGTTTTTTTCTTTCGTCATCCTCTTAAAACGTTAGCCCAGATTTTAATTTTACTTTTTTATTTTTTATATTTTCGTTTCTTTTACGTCCTACCACCACCCACCCCCTTTTGACTCATCTCATTTTATTACCATTCTTCTCACGTAATATCACATTTTTCAAGTGATATTTGTTTTACACCAGTAGAATCATTTTAAACATTATACATACATGCATACGTACGCGTAACACAATATCGTGTATCGCATATACTCGGTGTATCCTCCAAAAAATGTAGATTTCAGATTAGAGTTACCAATGTTCCCTTTTTTTTTTTTCTTGATTTTTTTTTTTTTTTTTTTTTAACGATATACAAATTTCGGTTATCAAATTTCTTCGTTTCTATCTCGAGGAGTTAAAAACACGTCGTCTCGTCGTTACACTTGTAATCACAGTTAGTCAGTCGGTCAGTCGGTGGGTTTGATCGTAATTAGAAACGCAATGAGGGTCCGGTATTGCATTCGCGTAGTGCGGTGTCTGCTGGTGATGGATCGTCATGCACTGCTGGAGGAAATTCATGGAAGAAGAGATGGCCAGAAGGAAATGTATATACGTTTCAACATATAAATATACGTGTATTTGAATATACACACACATACACACACACACATATATATCATCGGACACTCTCTCCCTCTCCCCCCTCTCTCTCTCGTACTTTTTTTTAATTCGGTGATTCTCAGTCGGTAGTCTGGAATAGTAGAGATGTATATTCCGAGTAGGTGGATAAGTGGGTGAGGGTGAGGGTGAGGGTGAGGGTGAGGGTAGTAGAAGCACAGGGATCTCTCGAATATAAACCTGCCTTGTTAGGTTCGCCATGAATTTTTATAAACCGATTATTTAGTCTCGATG
>QUOG01000034.1:558944-575661 GCA_010416905.1 Polistes dorsalis | reverse complement strand
TCTCTCTCTCTCTCTCTCTCTCTCTCTCTCTCTCTCTCTCTCTCTCTTTCTCTTCGTGAGTGTTGTTATACACGTGTATATATAATATATGTGTGCGCGCACATGTTTGTCTCTTTTCTTACGTCCCGTAGGAGGAGATAGACGAAATTTCATAAATTTCATTAAAAGCATCGTAAAAATAATTTTTTTTAGGTTAGTACTCGATTATTTTGTTTTTAATATTCTTTTCTTTTTTTTTTTATATCGTTTAATTGTTTCAGTAGGTACTACTACACAATTTACAGTTTGTCTCTTTTCTTACATCCCGTAGGAGGAGATAGACGAAATTTCATAAATTTCGTTAAAATCATTGTAAAAATAATTTTTTTTTTTAGATTAGTACTCGATTATTTTGTTTTTAATATTCTTTTCTTTTTTTCTTTCTTTTTTTTTTTATATCGTTTAATTGTTTCTCAGTAGGTACTACTACACCTTTCTTTTTGACGAACGATGTAAAGTGTAGTTTTTATTCGTGAATTATTATTCTAATCGGACGATAATAAATCGATGCCTTTTTTTAGAATCGTGTTGTATTATTCTCGATTTAATTATTTTGTTTTCTTCTTTTTTCTTTTTGGAATTTTTCTTTATCACGGACTCACTTAAATTCTCGTCTCACGGTGGAAAGAAATTTATTCGTTAACGCGTTTAAATCGTAGTTTTTCTTTTCTTTTTCTTTTCTTTGCTCTATTCGATTGGAAATCATCAAAATAGCAATCGCGAACGCGATTACGTTTTATAATAATAATAATAATAATAAGACAAAAAGAAAAAAGATTGCTACTTATGTAAAATGATTTGAACGAATTCGTCGACGAATATTTTTAAAAACACAAAAAAAAAAGAAGAAGGGGAGAGAGTTGACGAGAAACCTGGTGAAATATTTACGAGAAAATGTTCTAACAACCGACATGAGTGGTAGCGGCGTTGATGAGGGGGAGTGGGGGAGTGGGTTAAGGGGGTGTTCGGAGGAAAGAATAGTTATGGCATAAAACGCAGATCGATGTTTATAAAAAAAAAAAAAAAAGAAAAAAAAAGTAACAACGAGAGTGTTGGGAGGAGGAGGAGGAGGAGGAGGACATATTTTTATTCGTACGGATACGTACGCGTACGCGAAGTCAAGCGACATTTTATTCACCGCCGCGTGTTGGGTGGTGGAGGGGGGTGGTGACACGGGGAGGGGAAGGGGTGTATTTTTGCATCATTTCCATGTCATCGAGGCTTGACGTATTAATGTGTCAACACGATTGTCGTTTAATTTGACGCAGATCGCGAAAATGACCACATTCGTACGCACCATAGAGAGAGAGAGAGAGAGAGAGAGGGAGTGATGGGGAGGGGGTTGAGGAAGGTGCGAGAGAGAAAGGGTGAAAAAGAGATGGATATATATCCGAGCACAGTTACGCTTTGTTTAATCGCATGCGGAAAACGACACCGCCTTTCACCCGTCCCTTACCGTCCCCCCATCCCCCCTATCCCCCCATAACCCCCGTCACACCCGCACGGCTGTCGCTTCCGTTGTATTTTTATTTTATAACGAACGAAAAATGACGAGATGAAAGGGTAAACGCGTTGAAAAACTGACGGATAACTAAACGCGATCCTGTCGGGGGAACGAAGGGGGGGGCTGGGGGCTTTTCAGTCGCTTGTTAATTAGATTTTATGGGGATCGAAAAATCCTTTTCGTTTGATTTTATGAAAATAAAAAAAAAAAGAATAGAAAATGGGACAGAATAAAAAGATAATAAAAGAAAGAAGCGATAGAAAATATTTACGACTTGAAAAAAAAAAAAAAATAAAAGAAGTTTATCCTCTGGTCCGAAAAAATACTTCGAAAATTTATAAAACCCACCCCTATAAAATCCACCCCCTCCGCTACGTTCATTTGTTCATTTTCAATTCGTGGAATTTTTTTGTAAATATTAATTTTATATCATATTTTCATTTTATATTTCATTTCATTTTATTTTATTTTATTTTATTTTATTTTATTTTATTTCGTATCATTTGATTATTAATTTTTCACCGATATACATGTATATTAATTATTTATTCATTTATTATCATATTCAAGAGAAGAAATTCTTTAGCACTGGGTTTTTCTTTTTCCTCTTCTTCTTCTTCTACTTCTTCTTCTTCTTCTACTTCTACTTCTCTACTTCTACTTCTATTTCTCTAACGAAGGATATTACGCGGGTGTATCGTTAATGGGAACGCAGTTTAAAAGAGACACGGATATAAAAATGAACGAAAGAAAAATAGTGGTAAGAATGTTTGCGTTTGAAGTTATACGGGGGGAAAAGGAAAGAGAGAGAAATGTTAAAAGAAAGTAAGTAAGAAAGAAAAAGAAAAAGAAAAAGAAATATAATGGGATACGGGAAGAGAAGGAAAAGATAACCGATGATGGGTTGAGAGTTTGGGTTGCAAGAAAAGGCATCAACGTTCGATGGACCAAGTATTTTCTAATTACATTATAGAAAGATAGAAAAAGAGGAAGAAGTGGAATAAGAAGAATAAGAAGAATAAGAAGAAGAAGAAGAAGAAGACTCCTTAAAGATCCTCAACGTCGCCTCTAATTGGCCCCCCACCCCCACCCGCCCCCCACCCCCTCAACCAAGGCAATATTTTCCTTTTTCTTTCTGCATTTTTTTTTTACTTCTTCATCTACTTTCTCTTTTCAACAGCTCCGACCAGAGTTGTTTCCCCCTATTCCTCCCACCCATCCCTCCTACCTCCATCCCTCTCGTACAATTTGCATTTTGCTTTGCGGAAGAAGAAAAAGCAGCAGCAGTAGCAGCACCGTGCTTTGTGCTAACGATCGCATCTTCGCCTTTTCTCACCGACGAGAACGCGAATCGAAAACCTTTTTCTTTTTCCTTTCCCCCCCCCTTTTACTTTCGTATTCTTATTATTCTTATTATTATTATTACTATTATTATTGTTATTGTGTTGTTATTATTATTATTATTATTTTTAGAGATAGGGTATTGGTGGATGTTTCCACGATAAAAAAACGAACGGGGAACAATACAGTCCTGAGAAAAAGAGAGCCCAGTTTAAAGACAGACAGACAGACAGACAGACAGACTGACTGGCAGGCAGCAGGCAAACTGGCAGGTTAACGGAAAGAAAAAGAAATGGAGATTAAATATACGCAGTTTTTTTCGTGTCTGGTATTAATTAAAAATCGGTTTCCTCCCCCCCCCCGCTCTTGTTTATATATTCTTTAAATTTCGTTGCTTTATTTTGTTTCTTCTTCTTCTTTTCTTTTTCTTTTCTTTTCTCAAGCAAACTTTAATATTGTTATAATATTATACATTTGAATTGTGTATTATTCGTTAATCGTTTTCTTTTTTTTTTTAAAGATTTGTTTCTACCGAGTGGTGTCAAAAGACACTTTTTTCTTTTTTTTTTTTTTTTTAATATTACTTTCAAATTGTTCTCTCTTGAGTTTAATTGTTTCTTTGCTAGAAGTATTTTTTCGTTTGATATTATCGTACGATAATATATTGTCAAATTAATTATTCGATATTATTTTTTTTTGTTTCCCCACCTAATCACCTTTTCATATTGAATTTGGTATACGCAAAATTCGCGATAGTAATAATGTTAAATAAGATTTTTCACATTTTCAATGAATATTATATATATAAATGTATTTTTTGTTTTTGTTTAGCCCTTTGACCAATCGTACGTGAATAATTTTATTTAATTTTCTAACGATTAAAAATTGTACGAACTTTTACAGTCGTGACTATATTATTAACAAAACAATTTATTATTAATTATAGAATTTTTAATAATAATAATAATAATTATTATTATTATAATTTGGTCTTTTTCACACAGATTACTTTTTGGATATATTCATTTAAATTAAAGATTACTTTATTTTATCGTAAATATAATTATGATAATTGATAAAATTTGGATATTTAAACATGTACATATAAACAACATACACACATACGTTCCTTGAAATATTAAAATTATATTCTTCGACGAGATCATTTGGAAAATTCATTCCCCCCAATGAGAAATATATTTTATTAATAAAAATAATTAATGTAAGACTGACTAACGTAAGATTCTTATTGAAAGTATACAAACAGTTTGACCTTTTTCAAGAAATTTTCTTATTTTCAATAACACGACAAAATGATTTATTGAAAAGAGACCGAATGTTTACGAAATGATTTAGAAACGTTCGAGAACAACGATGATCAATACGACAACGAGCCTCGTGATTTTATTTGATAATTAGTAAGACAATTTTCTACGAGTTTTTCTTTTTTTTTGTATTTCATATTAATTATATAAAATTATATGCACACAACAGCTATATATATGAGCCGTTTATTCTGAAAGTGGCCTAACTCCATATAACCTTAAATTGAGATATTTAAAGGTTTGCGTTTCAATGCAATTCAAAATATACGTAAAGAATAACAATGAGTTATGTTGCTTAAGTGTATCTAAAGGTGTTCAATTTACAGTTCCTATTAAAATAATGGCAATTATTAAGTGAATAATATGCGTTTTCTTACCAAGAATGGAGTTAGGCCACTTTCAAAATTAACAACCAGATTCGTTATAAAATTTGAAGGAACCGAAGTCCATTCAACATAATTTAAGATGCTTCAAATTGCGAAAAAACAATACTTATTTTATTTTACATATCTTCATAACACTTTAAAAACATAAATTGTGCGATTCAAAATATTTTTTACAAACATAAATTACAAAACAATTTTCTACTCATCTACATTTTGCGTATGTGAAAGGGATTTAAAGAAATCATGATGTTCCGGTGGTATATATCGTAATAAGTCAATTATGTCCTTGAATTTTGCGGTTGTAATTTGTCTTATATTTTTATACAGTGGTGTCAATACAATATTTTCGAACTTTCTTGGTCTACCCCGACGTGGTATTAAATTCAGGACTTTCAAATTTTCGTTCTCATTCATTGATGTCTTATAGAAAATCTTATTCATTTTTGACAAAACGCATCCAACATATTTTTAACCAGTTTATTGGTTCTCCGTTAGAATTCTTGACCCTTTTAAAAATTGCGTCTTCTAATAATTTAGTTGATACAAAATCTTCTTGTCTCATTTCATGTACAATAAAGTTATTACCTTTCCGACACTTTTTGATAATATTGTAATACTCTCGGGGGACAAACAGTAAATTATTTTTTTTTAATGCCATTTCTACCACACCAAAATCTCTACTCCTAATGGAGTTAGGCCACTTTCAAAATAAACGGCTCATATATATATATATATAACAAACTTATTGAAATATGCTACACTTAAATCTGAATTATCTTAGTTAATAATATAGTTTATAATAATGAATAGAAAAAGAAATTTTTTGTGTAGTATTAATTAAGTTTAAAAGTAATTATTACACGAAATGTAATAACTAGTTGTTTCACGTATTAATGTATTTCACAAATTAACTTCAACATATACGTATATATATATATATACATATATATATATATATATATATATAAATAACGAGCAATTAAATCATAGAACCGATTAAACGTTCGACGTATGACTTAATAATTTATTTTCAACATCGAACAGAATATTGAAGATTTTTAATTATCCATAAAATTGGCAATTTCGTGTTCGACGTTACATCGAATATTCGTTCGTTCGTTCATTCATTCGTTCATTTAATCGGCAGGAATGTTATACACCTTCTTTAACGATTTCTATTCAATTATTTAATCGTCATACGTTTAATATTACTTTAAACTTATTTTTTATTATCCATCTAACGTAAAACACCGTGGACAATCAATTTGTAATTGTTCCTTTTTTTCTTTATCTTTCTTTTTCTCTTCGTTTAAATTTCTTCCGTATTTGTGGTCTTACGTAAAATGTTCCCACGTGGGATAAAAAAACAACCTTCCCCCTCCACCCCCTCCCTCTGATACCTTTCTAATCACAGTTGACGATTAGATGAATTTGCATATTTCTAATATTCCCGGATAATTATACTTCTCTTCTTTCTTTTAAGCGAAAGTTGACTTTTATCTCTTCGATCCTCTTTTCTCCTTCCCTCCCCTCCTTCTCCCCTCCCCCTCCGTCTATCCTTCGCCCCTTTCTTTCTTTTTTTTATTTTCGTTTTCATAGCTTTCCTTGGAATTTAATTAACAACCAACGTATAATTATACTTATGTTGTGTATACGTGTTTCCAGTGTCGGAACAGGTTGTTATTTATTCAACTAGCCTTGACGGAAGCTAGGATTTGTTATCTCGAAACAGAAACGAACGACCATTCGTCAACGTTCGAGAAAGTCGAAAATACACCTGGGAGATCGTTTGCCTCGTTGCATAATAATAATAATAATAATAATCGACTATACGGTGTTGTGTCGTGTAAAAGTAACAGAAATTTTACGAATTTTCTTAATTATTATCTGTCGTGTTATACAAAATTTAATTAATTCAATATGGAAAATATTTATTTATTAACATTTCGTAATTTTTTTTTTCTTTTTTTCTATCGTCTCTAGAAGTTAATAATAATAATAATAATAATAATAATAATAATAATAATAATGATAATAATAGGAAAAAAAGAAATAAATACGCGTAGATTTATAAATTTTAATTAGGTGATAACACTAAGTTTTTGTTATATTTTTACAAAACGATGTACATGTCTGCTGTTGCTGCTGCTGTTGTGTATGTGTTTATGTGTATGTGTTTATTCGAACAGGTGAGACCACGAGAGAAAGTAACAGATCGACTCTAACGTTGTTTTTTTGCTCCTATTTATTTCTACTCGTATCGTTAGAATTATTAGATTTTTAAACGAAGAAACTCTTCTTACAACTTTTTAATCTTACATTAGTAACTTACTTTTGATTATTCGTTATATCTTTTTTTTTCTTCATTTTTTTCCAATTATATTTCCGTTATGTAAAAAACCACCACCGTCGATTATAGAATTTCCATATACCGTTTTCAATTTCATTTGATTAATTTATCATAGGCCGAATTATTATTATTATTATTATGGTCGTTCGAGAAAGTAATAATCATTTTTTCAATGATAAATTAAAAGAGAGTAGATTTTCTGTTTTTTTTATTTATTTCTTCATATTTCCAAGAATATATTTCGCATTTCATAGAATCCAAGGGGGTGGGAGGGGGGAAGGTAGGGGGCTTCGCTAGGATTTTCAAATAATTTTTTTTCTATTTTTAATATAGAAAGCAATATAAACAATTAATTTTTATTATATTATAAATAATTTTGTCGTTGACTATAGGTGGATTGTAAATTCAAATAGATGTTACAACGACAAGTGTATTATATATGATTAGAAATGAGTTAAAAATAAAACAACAAAATTTATTCCAGCCCCCCCCCCTCCCTCACCTCGCGTAGATTTAAATTTAATAATACTAGTTGCACACCCATTCTATGAATTTAATTACGTTTCTTACTCGTCAGATTAGATTAGATTAGATTAGATTAGGTATATATTTATCCATTACAATTATATTTCTATATCCGCGATTAGAATTTTTGTTTCTTTGGAATTTATATTTTTTCTTCCTTTTTCTTCTATTCTTTTTTTTTTACTACGAGGAAGACCCTTTTTCTACATTTAAAAATATTCTCGACCAACGCTTTTCCACGAAGAGATTTTCGTTTCCCTCTCTTTTCGTTTCTTTTCTTTTTTACGTCACGAATAAAAAAGGTACGACCTTCGAGATTACACCGGAGAAAAAAATGATTTATTACGTTCGTAAGGGGTAGACATTACGGTACATTAAATTTTTTAATATCATCGAATGGGTGGTAGTGGTGGTGGTGGTGGTGGTGTAGCATCGCGTCGTCTTTTCCATGCTGCTTTGCTTCATGAAATTTTATGCTTCGGTTGAAAAGAAAAAGGAGTGATTTGAAATCGCATGGCAACCTACGAACCTAGGAGAGGGTTGGGAGGGGGAGGTGTATCAATGCCAGTCAGATAGGGAAAGAGTAAGAGAGAGAGAGAGAGAGAGAGAGAGAGAGAGAGAGAGAGAGAGAGAGAGAGAGAGAGAGAGAGAGTGAGAGAGAGAGAGAGAGAGAGAAGAACACGTTTGCATTTAACAGACTGCTAACTCCTTTATGGATTTCGTATGAACGTTGCTTTAAATGTTTTTGCGTGTGTGTGTGTGTGTATATCTATGAGTTAGAATAGTTATATTAAATTAGAATAATAGTGATAATAATGACACACACGCCCGTTATTATATACATAAACATAATAAATGGTGGTACTAATAATCGTTGGAACAATTCATCCATGTGTGTGAGCATCGAAACCCATTTCAATGGAATCGAATTCGCGACGCTTTATGAACAAATTTAATTCTCATCGAATGCATTATATATTCGTCTAATTACGTACATATACGTAGACACGTATAAGACACACGCATACACACACGCACATACACACACATATATATGCACGCGTGAGTGTTGTTTCGGTTTATCTAGCGAATAAACTAGAAGAGTGAAACCTATTCTAGGAGAAAGTTTTTTTTTCTTTTCCTTCACTTGTAAAACGATCATCTTCTTTTCGTAATTGGATTTGAAAGAATAAGAAAAAAAATAATTGTTGGATTTTCTTAAACGTAATTTTCACAGCAGACATTAATCGTTCGAGTTAAAACTTGTTCTTCGCTTCTACTACGAAGATTATTCTCACCTGTGTTGTTAGTTACGTTGTTGTTATTATTAATAAAAAAGAAAAGTGAAAAAAAAAAATAGAAGAAAAGATAATAATTTAATTGATGGAAGAAGGAGGAGCGTAACTTTCCTCGTAGATGGGCTCTTCTCTCATCGAGATGATGGGGTTTATCGAGAATAATAAATTCGTCATTATCATTATCTTTTTACGCTTTGTAATTAACTATCGTGAAATTTTGTTTTCTAATTAACTCGCTGGAAAGTTAATCATCTGTAATCCTTTGAAATAATATATTTATCTAATTATCTAGATGCATTATTAAAATCAAAAGAAAAACATATGTTTATATCTTCATCACGTATATATAATATATAAATTTAAATGTTAAATTATAATAGAATTAATAAACGAATTACGAACACAAAGTATTATGAGTAATAGAATTTATAAAAACAGATTTATAAGAATTATATTAACGTTAGAAATATTATTAAAATCAAAAGAAAAGCACGTGTATATATTTACATGAAATCATAATAGAATTAATAAAAGAATTACAAACACAAAGTATTACGAATAATAAAATTTATAAAAAAAAGATTTATAAGAATTATATTAACGTTAGAAATATTATTAAAATAAAAACAAAAAAACACGTGTGTCTATATTTTCATCACGTATATATTTACATGAAACCATAATAGAATTAATAAACGAATTACGAACAAAGTATGAGTAATAGAATTTATAAAAAAAAGATTTATAAGAATTATATTAACGTTACAAATATTATTAAAATCAAAAGAAAAACACGTGTATATATTTACATGAAATCATAATAGAATTAATAAACGAATTACGAACACAAAGTATTATGAGTAATAGAATTTATAAAAACAGATTTATAAGAATTATATTAACGTTAGAAATATTATTAAAATCAAAAGAAAAACACGTGTATATATTTACATGAAATCATAATAGAATTAATAAACGAATTACGAACACAAAGTGTACGAGTAATAAAATTTATAAAAAAATATTTATAAGAATTATATTAACGTTAGAAATATTATTAAAATAAAAACAAAAAAACACGTGTGTCTATATTTTCATCACGTATATATTTACATGAAATCATAATAGAATTAATAAACACAAAGTATTATGAGTAATAGAATTTTTAAAGAAAAACATTTATAAGAATTATATTAACATTAGAAAGAAATTAGAAAAAAAAGCGAATGTTCGACATCGAAGTAGATTGGTCTCCTCCTGCCCCCTACCTCCCCCTAGGGAGTTGGATGATTGCCGATAGAGGAAGAGTAGGTGGAAATAGGTGTATTGTAGGAGTTTGAGGGTGAGTTAGGGTGTTCCAAGAGGAATCTACAGTTCGGTTAGATAAAAAGGATAAAGTAGGCTGATGAAAGGTGGGTGCTGAACTTTCAAATAAATAGAAAGAGATAGAATGAGAGTTTGAGTTAGCTCGTATCCAAGTAAGCAGCAGGTTGAGGAGGGTATCCTGTACAAATAGATTTGACTAACGTGCGGTATGTGTACTTCGCATTGAATATGAACTCTCATTTCATCGTCACCACTTTCCATTATAAACTAGCCGAGACCAGACACCGTCTAAACCCGACCTGTCCCCCCCCTTCTTCTCAATCCTCCCCCTCTTCCTCCTCATTTTCATCCTCATCCTCTCATCCCGATTATTTTCTCTCAACTGTAATTTCTGAACGCACTAAACTAGTAGCTTTTGAGGTTTGCCAATTAATAATAATAGTAATAATAATAATATCCGAGCTAACGTTTAATGTGGGTTGGGGAGGGGATGGGGAGGGAAGAAGGGGGTCGGTAATAATAATCAGTGTTTTCCTTTCGATGGAAAACTTTCCCCCATCTTCTTCCCTGTGTTTTACTCTTCAATTCTCTTTCTAATTTTTCTATTTTTATCTATTATTTCATTTTTATTCTTTCTTTTTTTGTTCTTTTTTTTTTCTTTTATCAAAATGATTCCGATGTTCTACGAGTCGAACGAACGATCAAATTTTTAATTTTTCTTTCAATCGATTAATCTTAGTGGTACTTAAAATTTCGTATATTTTCTCTTGTTTTTTATTAATACTAAATCTGTAAACTATTACCTTCTTGTAATCTGTAAAAAATAGATTTAAAAATGTATAATACATAGATTATTCGTTTTTGAAATAAAAGAAAATATATCGTGTTCGATATTGAATAGACTAATAAAATCCATACGTTTTTTTTTTAATTTCACGGATTGGATTAGGCGTGTATATACACGCGAAGTGTTGTTAACCCTTCGGTTTTTTTGTTTTTGTTTTTATTTTTTTGTTTCGAATTGTTCGAATAGAATATCTCGTTATCGAATAAAATATTTTCGTTATCTTATAGAATTGATTTTTATGATGATAAATATCCGCGAGAAGAAGTGTCATATATCATCTTTTTTAATATTCGTTGTTATTTTATTGTTTAAAAAAAAAAAAAAAAAAGAAGAAAAAAAAAAGGAAAGAAGAAATGATACGCGAACGAATGATATCCATTTTCCTTGTGTGTTGTGTGTTGTGTGTTGTGTGTGTTGTTGTTGGTTGCGTCGTGTCCCCCCCCCCCCTACTTTCCAAATGTAACACACAACGGTTATGTGCGGTAGAATTAAATACGCGGCGAAGTGTACCACCGCGAAATTCCGATCGTGTTACCTGGCGTTTGTAATTAAACCCCCGTTGGTGGATTTTGATCGTGTGTATCGCAAAACCGATTACGAATGAAATTCAAGCGTTACGCACAGTTTCGTATTATCGTCGAAAGATTTTTCTTCGCTCGAGAAAATAATACAATACATTTTTTTTTTTACGAAAATAATATTTGATTAATAGTGTGTTGTAGTAGTATGGGGAGGGGGGGGAAGAGTAGGGGGAGAGTATTTTTATCTCGAATTTAGCGATATATATAATAAAATCTTCCCGTTAGTTTGTTCGTTTCTTTCTTATTGTTCTTAAAATAATTATTATAACGACAGTCTAATAGTAATAATATATTTATAATAATAATAATAATAATTATAATAATATATATTTATTTATATATATTTTATATTATTATATAATATTTTTTGTATAATTTTTATAATAATTACTATTATAAACAATATTTAGCGATAATAATTTCCTTCAATGAATAAAAACATATTAGTAATATATTTATAATAATAATAATAATAATTATAATAATATATATTTTACATATTTTAATATATATATTTATTTATATATATTTTATATTATTATATAATATTTTTTGTATAATTTTTATAATAATTACTATTATAAGCAATATTTTAGCGATAATAATTTTCTACGATGAATAACCGTGTAAAAAAAAATATTTATTTTTCTTCAAACGATTATCATAACGACGAGAAAAAAAATATCGTTTCGCTTGTTTCAAATCCTATTTTTCACGGTTTTACCACAAATTTGTCCATCCTTTTTTCATTTTATTTTCTTCCTTTTTTTTCCTACTTTTTCTTCTTCTTCTTCTTCTTCTTCTTCTTCTCTTATTCGTCCATTCCTCCTTCCTCTAGGTTTTCACAATTCGATCGAACAACCAACCAACCAACCAACCAACCGACGTTCGAGAGAACGCCAATTTTCTCGCACTTTCGTAGACTTTTCCAGACAACTTTTTCTAGCTCCACTTTTTTCTAATCGGAAAGAAGGAAAGAGATAGAGAGACAGATAAGAGCGTTCAAAGTTTTAACCCTCGAAAAAGGGGGAGGACAAATTTTCTTTTATCGCAAAATTTTTCCCTAACGCGACAAAAACGTTTCGCAAAGTCTAAGCATTAGTAGTAGTAATAGTAATAGTTTTCTCCAATTCGCGATGATTTCGCAATTCGTTTATAAAATTTTCTATCATCCAATCAAATTCTAAATCTCTACTTCTCCCTACATTACATATTACTATATCGTATAACTACTCTCCCCATTTTCTAAACTCACATCCGCGAAGAGTTTGATTATTACAATGAAACGCGTAGAAAAAAGAAAATAAAATAAAAATAAACAAAAAAAAAAAAATCCCCATAAGTCGTTCGCCTAACCTCTCCCCCCCCCTCATTCTTCTATTTTCTTATTTTCCTTCCATATTTTCATTCTATATATCTCCTTTACACACCCTCTTAGGCACCCCTTCTTTCCCACCTTTCTCGCGCTACGAGAACTTGAGTTCTTGCTCCTGGAAAATTTCAATTATTCGCATCACCTGATTTTCCCCCTTATCCTCCTATCACCTCACACTCCACTTTCATCGAATTCTCTCAACGTCCTTAGATTCAACCTTCCTTCTCCCCCCCTCCCCTGCCCCTCCCTCCCTCCCCCCCATTCTACATCTACTTTAAGAAGAACCTTACTTCTTCTTTCATTTCCTTATTATTATCGTCGTTTCTTCGTATCCACCACCCCTCGGCTCTTTCGATTCTTCTCTTTCTACCCTTCCCTACCCTTCCCCCCGTTCCAACCCCTCTCTCTCGTCTCGACTCCATACCTTCTTCTTGTACGGCATCAAAGTGCATTTCCGGTCGAAACACAATTCCATCTCGACGGATACTTCGTTAATTTGAATACTCCCTCGTTATGTTCCGAGTTCCTCTTTCCTCCTTTGTGGCATGTTGAACATCTCTTTTCTTATGGGTCAAACGATAACGATCCTTCAGCGATTTATGTGTGCGTCTGTGTGTGTTTATGTCTGTCTGTCTGTGTGTGTGTGTGCGCGTGTATATATTATATTCCCTTTTTACTCGCGAATTTCTCTTATTCGTTTATTTCTTAACCGGTGCATCTCTCCTTGATTGCCCATTCCCCCCACTCCCATCCCCACCCCCCATCCCCCATCCCCTAAAGGAGGAAGTAAGAGTTTCACGCATCTTTTCAATTTCCTTTCGACCTTCCTTCCTTCCTTCCTTCCTTCCTTTATCTTTCTTTATGTTACGTCTCTTTAGAATTTTTTTTTTTTTTATGTATACTTTTCTTCTTCTTCTTCTTCTTCTTCTTCTTCTTCTTTTTTTTTCAGTTCTTTACCGACCTTTTTTCTCGCCCGATGAGTTTCGTTGAAGAAAACGAGTGCTCGAATAAAATGCTACTTCGAAGGACCTTTTTTTTAATAGTCGCTTGGAAACGTCATTTCTTATCGTCTATTGGAAAGAGAAAGAAGAGAACTGTGGATGAGGGGGTGGGGAAAGGCTGAGGAGGAGGGGGCGGGTTGAACGACAATCCTACCGTGTCATCCCTCTCTTTGCTCGTCGTCTACTTCAAATGCTCGTCTTCTTGTTCGCGCGTCGCGTTTCAACCTTTTTTCCTTTGCGTTCCTTCATCCTTTCCACGTGGGGGTGGTGGGATGAGTGGGTGGGGAGGAGCACGGGAAAAAAGAATTATTGTCTACGAGGGTAAATATTTATACGGTTTTATTCGTAGCTTAATATAAAAGAATTTTCAAGAAGTTAATCTATCGTTCCAACGATTATATTTGTAGTCCACCCACCCAGGGGGTGGGAGGGTGATGGGAGGGGGTTCTTAATCATTTAGAGAATATTTTTATATATTTTATATATTTTCAACGAAAGTTGATCAATTTTCGATTGGCTATTTATTGCAATAGAAAAAAGAAAAATAAAACACAGTTTTTGAATTGTAATAATAAGAATAATAATAATAATAATAAGAAAAAAACTCGAAAGGTCGATTCGAATTTAAGATCATCCGAAAGTCCATGGTGTATATTAACCATAAGTCGTTGAATTCGTATCAAAATACGGGTTGTAATACTTTCAAGTACAAAAATACAAAGTGTTATAATCAATTTAAAAAAAAATGAAGGTAGCCTTGACGATAATTAAAAAAAAAGAAAAAAAAACAAAATTTGTTTCCGAATCTTTTTTTCTTTTATTACAATATACAGTTAATCAAATAATTGATTAATAACCATTGTTTCAAATACTTTTGCTTTTAATCAGATTATTGCAATTACTTGAAAAATAAATATATATATATATTTTTATTATTATCTTTATTATCCTTCTACTTTAATATATAAATTTATATAATATATAAATAATATATTAAATATAATATAAATAATAATAATTATATAATATATAAATTTAATATATAATTTATATATATATATATATTCAAGGATAAACGATATACGTGTATCGAAATTTGAATTGTTCATATTATAGGAAAGTGATGTTCTACGATTAAACACTATTGGCTCCAACTATTCTCTCCCCAATATACATTTGTAATTATTTATATACTATACGTATACGTGTGTATGTATAGATACGGCGGTGGGGGAAAACAAGTAAACTTCTTGGATACTTTGTTTTATCAGTTAAACACTGAATTGAGAATATACCACCAGTACACCACCACCCTTGTGAGAGAGAGTGAGTAAACTATGATACGTTGGAGGGAAAGTTTCGCAATTAGCAGTATAACATTGCTACCGGGCGCATAATTATATTAAAACACTAGAGGACGGCAATTAATTATACCTGGTGCTTTGTATTAGGAATTTGCTATGCACTACCGAATGTGGTACCACACCCCCTCCCCCCGATGCCTAAAACAATGTTGGCTCGCACGCGTATATCTGTGAATTGTTGTATACCTCATACAAAAGCTTTACCATTCCCCCCACCCCACCCCTTAACTCCTCCCACCTTCTCTCACTCTCTCTCTCTTTCGTCATGCCTTGTTTTGTCGGATACTTTTTGCTTTGAAAATTCCACTGTTTTCGATTCTATCCACATCGTAGGTGTATAACAATGAATCCTACATTCGCAGCGCTTTCGATTCAATCTTTAACACGCTTCCCGTAGCGTACCACCATCACCACCACCATCAAACCGTGTTACCGTATACCGTATGACCGTATCGTACCGGTACACTACGGTAAATCGAGTTGAAAGCGCGTTCGAGTTACCAACGAAAATACATCATCGTGCTGCGCGGCGTCACGCTTATAATCATTCATGTCACTGCTTTTCTTCAAACGTCACGATATTTTTTTCTCTTTCTTTCTTTTTTCTTTTTTTTCTTTTTTTCATTTGTTCGATCATTTTTTTTTCTCCTCTTTCTCTCTCTTTCTCTCTCTCTTTTTCTTTGGGTTTTGTTCTTTTTATTCTATTTTATTTTATTTTGTTTTGTTTTATTTTGTTTTGTTTTATTTTATTTTGTTTTGTTTTTATTTTATTTTATTTTATTTTATTTTATTTTTTTCTTCGGATAAATTTCTACGACCAGATTTCGTTTTTTAAAAGAGACGATTGAACGTTCATTTTTATTTTTTTCTATTTTTTTTTCTTTTTTTTGTTCCTCCCTAACGAAACTATCGACGAAACGGTTAAAGATATTGTTTGTGTGTGTGTGTGTATGTGTTTTCTATAGAAAATAACAAAAATCTATAGGAATCCTGTTGAAACGATACGAATAGAGAAAAGGCATTGTAGTTATACGTTGTTACCCCGTTATGGCTTCTCACCTTTATATATATATATATATATATATATATTTATATTTATTCTTAAGGTTTCTTTTTTCCTTTAATTTAATTTTATGAGCATTTTTTCCTTTTCCTTTTTTTTTCTTTTTTTTTTTGTTGAAATAATACACAATTGTTGTCTTTTTATTTGCTTTTACCTTAATACACCTGTTACCTGTTACCCAGAATTATTTTTTTTTACTTTTATTTCCAATTTTTTCCCCCTTCATTTATTTGTCAACGATATCCAATTCATATTATACGCATTGCATATCAAAAGAAAACAAAATTAATCTATCCCTATCAATAAAAAAAAGAAAACAAAAAGAACAAAAATATGAAGAATCATTCGAGTATCATCTTTAATATTCCGAGTATAAGTATTTGCTGTATAAA
>QUOG01000034.1:524539-534612 GCA_010416905.1 Polistes dorsalis | reverse complement strand
AACCAATTGAATAATTACCAATATATTTTCTTTTATTTCAAAATAAATAATATACATTTTGTTTTATCATCGCGCGTTCGTTTAACAAATTACATAAAATTTGGAAAAAATTATATCGCATTATTATTGCTAAAATGTTACTAAACGTTTTAAACTCAAACGTAAGATAGAAAATGAAGATTAGAAAAAGTAATACATACAGACAGACAGACACTAACAGAAATAGAAATGATTACCCCTACGTGTTCTTTGCAGTGCTCAATCGTCGAAATCCATCATAAGAGAAAGACAAGAAAAAAATAGAAAAAGAAAGAAAGAGAAAGAAAGAGAAAGAGAGGGTGGTCTCAGTACCCGTAAAGGAGCCCTCTCAACCGACAACCCCTTTCCCTCTCCGCCCACTCTCCCAGATCTCTCTTATCCGAGGCGTATGGCCGAAAGAGGGTACTTGTTTCGAGGCAGTATAAGTTTGGAATTAACGTCGTTAGGTTTTACGATCGCCCAGTCGGCAGAAACTGATTCGTTGTAAAGAGGAAAACGACTGAGAGGAAGAGGGAGGAGTAAGAGGAGGACGAGGACGAGGACGAGGACGAGGACGACGACGGCACGTAACCTCTACCCACACCCCATACCTCATACCCCATACCCCATACTCCATACCCCATACCCCACGACCAACCCAACGAACCCAACGAACCTGTGAGAGAGGACGCTATAGGAATACACGGTGCACCAGAAGAAGAAGAAGAAAATAAGAAGAAAAAGAAGAAGAAAGATGGTAGAGGAATAGGAAGAGAAGGAAAGGAGGAGTTAGGAGGGGGTAGGTAGTGGGTGGTGGGAAGAGGGGAGAGGTACCAACCAAGCAAAACTATATATCCCACCTTGCCTTTCACGATCGCGAAAGGATAAGAGAGGGAAAGAACGGTCTGGCCGTGTTAGCACCCGGAGAGAGACGATGGGGTAAGCTATGGTGGTGGTGGTCGTGGAAAACGTTCGAGGGAAACTGAGGAAGAGGGGGGGGGGGAAGAATGACTGACTGAGTATACGAGAGAGTGAGAGGTTTAGAAAGGAAGAGGAGGAAAAGTTAGTCGTCCGCTTTGAAAGTAGTTGGGTGGTAGAGGGGGTGGAAAGGGGAGGGAAGCAAGCTCGTAATTTTTCGAATTGGTTTTCCCTTCGTTACGACCCCTTTTTACGCGCATACCAATTTAATAGTTTATCGTACATAATAAAGGTACGTTATTAACGTCTTTCGATCTCCTCTTTCTCCTCCTCCTTCTTCTTCTTCTTCTCCTTCTTCTTCTTCTTCTTCTTCTTCTATTTATTCTTCTTACGAAACCTTTTTACCTTTTCCCGTTCTAGTAGTATCCGTTCATTCGGCTTTTATATTTCCTGCATCTTAAGTTCAGTTTCTCTACGTAACCTTCTCCTTCCGTTTTTTTTTTCTTCTTCTCTTGTTTAATGCTTCGTCTTTTTGTTAAATTGTAATTTTCTTTTTTTTTTTTTATTTTTTATTTTAGTTTTGTTATAATAAATATATATATAATAATAATAATAATAATAATAATAATAATAATAATATTAGGTAACGAAAAATAAAAAATAAAGTGAAAGTTTAGTTTGAAATGATTAGGATATCTTCTATGTTATTTTTTTTTTTGTTTCTTTGGATAATAAACGAACTACCACACCGTTGTGTATTATATTAATTTAAATTAATATATTTAATTAAATTAATATATTTAAATTAAATTAATATATTTAAATTAAATATATATTATATATATAATATTAATAATAATAATATTACGTAATGAAAAATAAAAAATAAAGTGAAAGTTTAGTTTGAAATGATTAGGATATCTTTTATGTTTTTTTTTGTTTCTTTGGATAATAAACGAACTACCACACCGTTCTGTATTATATTAATTTAAATTTATATATATTTATCGTATTATACTAATTTAAATTTAGAGAAATTTACAAAAATCCCTCTACTATTATCAACCAATAACTTCTTTATTTACAAAATTAAATTATATGAAATAAATTACACTTTGAAAAAAGATATAATAATACTTATTTATAGAATGTTTTTTTTCTTTTCTTTTTTTAAAAAAAAATGCATAAATGATTCGAAAGTTCACATGAATTCATTGTTGGAAGAAAATAAATCCAGTTTTAAACATCGGGATCCGGGTAATTGGTGTCTGAACGAGTCGTCCCACCACACACACATACACACACACATACCTTTTCTACTTGTAATCGATCGTTTTACGATCTAGAACGATAAATCCTGTCGCTTTGGTCGTTTTATCGAAAAGAAATCATCAAAAGACGAACAAAAAAATCAGAAGAATGTTAATATGAAAGTAAAACAACGAGGGAACGGGAACGAGAACGTATCAGAGTGCTGCTGCTTTCGTTCGATTTTTTTTTTTTTGTTTTATATTTTTTATTTTTTATTTTTCGACGCAAAAGAAAAAAAGAACCTTTTTTTCTTCCCCGTTCGAATGATAAATGTTTAGTTTCGTAGAATATATACGTATATGTATATACGTGTATGTGTCTATGTATTCACACATATATATATATACGTATGTGTATGTGTGTATCTATGTATGAAGAACGGTAGAGGAATATAACGCAAATATCGTGCCGATATTTTTTGGTTAATCCCTGCCGAACCGTGTACGGCACGCGAAAAGTATGAAATACCACGATATTTATGTCGTATATCATACCTTTGGATATTTTTTATGATATCGTACATTATATGTGTTCGTAGACACGTATCGTATATCTATAGTATCGCACGTTTAAAAAAGAATTAAAAAAATATATATATTTATATATGTGTGTGTGTGTGTTTGTATATATAGGGGAATGTGTTCTCTACAGAGTGCAGGGGGGGGGGTAGAGGACAAGGAGGAGGTGGGTGAGGGTTGCAGAAGATCGTTTTGATTTGTCGTTGTAAATATTTCTTTTATAGATTTTATTTGAATCTCTTACGAAACGAAGTTCGTAGTTACGAAATTTTGAAGAAAATATCAAGGTGAATTTATAATACGGCTGTTTTATTAATTATGCCACGTATTTTGGAATATTTTATATTATTAAGGAAAAGAACGAAAAAAAAATTAAAAAGAAATAAGGAAATTCGCAAAGATGGATATATTTTATTAAACTTTATAATTAACCGTTAACTTTGATTATTTTGCTGTTGGTTTATAATAGAGAAGAAGAAAAATGTCTACATGGTTTTTTATTTAGATTACAATATAATGGAAGAATAAATAAATATATATATATAATAATTAATATTATAATATAATTAATAATAATAATTAATATTATAATAATTAAAATTATATATATAATAGAAATATGTGCTCGTAATTATGGAAGTTGTCTAAAGTTCAAATTTAAAGACAAAAAAATGTGTTTATCGGTTAGTTCACTGCACATCATTTGAAAGTAAATTAATTCAAGTTATTAAATAATTAAAAAATGAACCGTTAGATAATATTTGTTTCTTTCAACATTATATGGAATTCATTTGCTGTTAAAATGTAATCTTTCAAATATCTCGAAACAAGAGATATATGATTTTAAAATCATATTTATAATTATAGACACATACTTATATCTATGAATTTTCAATTATAGAAAAGAATAGAAATCTATCGATAGGATGATAACGTATTATATACTTTTCACGTTGATGATTATCATAATTTTTACAACAAAAACAACAACATTTAAAAAAAACCAATAAATTTATCGACTCAACGTAATATTATATTATATATATTATATATATTATTATACAACGTAATATTATATTATATATATTATATATATTATTATACAACGTAATATTATATTATATATATTATATATATTATTAATATAAAATAAAAAGTTAAAAAATAGTATAATATAGTTGTAGTAGTAGTAGTAGTAGTAGTAGTAGTAACACTAGTAACAGTTTTAACGAGAAAGTTTTAACATAAGTTTGAAAATGTTTAGTTTTCCAATGAGAACAAAAAAAAAACAGGGGTCCCCTCCCTCCCCCCACGATTATTATTCATTATTCTCGCGTCTAGCTTTTCCCTACGTTGCGTTTGTTTTTCACGTTGTGGAAGAAGAAAAAGAAGAATAAAAAAGGAGAGAATTGTTACCGCGAGCTTTTTTTTTTACCCTAGATAATAGTAATAGTAATAGTAGTAGTAGTAGTAATACAACAATGTTAGAATACCGTCGAATTATAATGAAATCAACGAACGTGAGAAAGATAAAATGATTTGTCGTTGAAGTAAAACAGAAAATTCGAACGTGATGCGAAAGAGGGTGGGAGAGAGGGGGGAGGTGGGAGGTGGGTTTGGGGACAGGGAGCCTCTTCCCACTTCCCACCCTCCTCCTCTCCGCGCCTATCATTTTATGCAAATAAAAATGACATTTGATTTCCCCGCGGTGGTGGTCTTTCCTTCTCTTTCTCTTTTTCTATTTTTTTTCTTTTTTTTTTCTAGCGTTTCACCCTTCCCATTTTCACCCTCTTCATTCTCATTCTCGTCAACACATCAACCGTTGGACGATGTTGGGTCCTCGAGGATAGAAAATGAATGAACGAAGCTTTTGTTCTTTCCCCCCCTCCTACCACCACCACTACCACCACCACCACCCAGTTAAAAACTTAACAAACACATTTCGAGGACAACTTTTTCCACGGAAAGAGAGAGAGAGGGGGGGGGCCGTTCGTTTGTATTCGTATAAAATATGAGAAATTAGAAATTATTAAATATAACTCTTTCGTGGTTTTTAATTTTTATTGCAATTGTTTCAAGGATTAATTATGAATAATCTTATTTCTTTTTTCATGGGTTTTTTCTTTATTTTCTATTTTTTTTTTTTTTTAATAATAATATAGTAAAATTTTAATAATAATATAATATAATTTTATTTAATAATATATATTAGAAATAATATTATATTAGATCATCACAGTTGTTTGAAAATATTTGACGGGTTTGAAGGGTTTTTGCGAATGGTGGTTGTTACTCGAGTTTGTGTGCGTTTTTTTTTCTTTTTATAAATAAGATAAAGTTTATAAAAAGAAATAATATGAGATACTATTTGAAAAGATTATTCGTCAAAGAGAGCAAGTAAAATTATGAATAGTAAATTATTACATTTATAGTTTTATTTTTACTATTATTTTAAAATTTCTTTTCTTTTTTTGTTTTGTTTTAAATGAGATAAAGATTTGAAAGTAAAATATAATATTAGATATTATAATATATTAAATCGATTGTACTCACCTAGACAGCAAAGTATTAGAAATACTCGGCCAATGCGCCAAATGCAATTCCTCCTCGAGTTCATCTTATCAAAATTCGAACCAAGTCTCGAATTAAAAACGCACACTCACGTAAAACACACAGAGAGAAGAGAAAAAACCACGTGCTCGCGCGCGCGCGCGCTCGTGTGCGTGCGTGCTCGTAAGAATAATATCAACGAATAAAAATCTAATAAAATTTCTTAAAGTACACTTTATCCCAAAAAAAAAAGAAAAATAACAAACAAAAAAAAACCCAAAAAAAGAAGAACAAAAAAACAAAATCAAAAACAACAATCCTCGATACGAATTCCTTCGATTATAAATAATTTAAAGAAAATGTTAAAAATGAGGAAAAATAAAAAAGAATAGAACAACGTATTTAACGGGGATTCTTCTTGGAGAGTATGCAAGAGGAGGAGGAGACTCCTCATCGTAACGGAGTCCAAGCGGAAACTGAGAGTTTTGGAGTAAACTTATGCGAGACTACTCTCCTCTCCGATAACCAAGCAAGCAAGCAAGCAAGCAAGCAAGCAAGCAAGCAAGCAAGCAAGCAAGCAAGCAAGCAAGCAAGCAAGCAAGCAAGTAACCAACACGTTTTGCTTCCACGCTTTCGAGAGTAAAACGGAACACGTTCGTTCGTACGAGGCTACCAAGAAGAAGTAGAAGAAGTAGAAGAAGTAGAAATAGAAGAAGAAATAGAAGAAGAAGAAGAAGAAGTAGTCGACTTTTGCTTTTGAATCGTTGAGAAATCCTACTAACCACTCTCTTTCTCTTTCTTTCTCTCTCTCTCTTTCTCTTTCTCTCTTTCTCTTTCTCTCTTTCTCTTTCTCTCTCTCTCTCTCTCTCTCTCTCTTTTTCTCTTTCTCTTTCTCTGTTCACTTTTCTAACATAAGTGTTGCTACGGTCCCGTGAAATAGCAAACGTAGCTAGCTGGTTAAGGAACGAACAACGAATGAGAACACGCAACGTTTCCTTGAGCCTTCGATGGTGGGAATATGAGAAAAAGAAGAAGAAGAAGAAGAAGAAGAAGAAGAAGAAGAGAAGAAAAAGAAGGATTGGAATGGAATGGAATGGAAGAGAAAGGAAAGGAAAGGAAGAGTTACAATAATTTACCACGGCCAAAGACACACTTACCAACCTCGACTCGGCTAGATTCAGAACTCCGAACGGTTTCTCGTCTTTTTCTTTCTCACGAGAGTGTATATGTTTGTTTGTGTATGTGTGTTGGGTGCTCGCGTGTTTGTGTGCGAGCGAAAGCGACACGGATTCGATCGAGGAGAGTCGAAGAAGGCTAATGGGCACGTGCTGCTGTTGCTGCTGTTGCTGCTGTTGCTTCTCTTTTTTAATATATTTCTCTTCTTTTTTATTATTATTGTTATTGTTATTTTTATTTTTATTTTTATTTTTATTTTTATTTTCGTTCCGCGTTAATTATGACGCGTGTCCTTTTCTTTTCTTTTCTTTTAAAATCCTTCCGCGTTCTTTTTTCGCGTTTGCGAATGTTGTATTTTTTGTTTCTTTTTGTTTCTTTTTGCATTATTCGCTTTACATCTTTTTTCTTGTTTCCAAAAATAATTTCCCTTCCTCTCTGCATTTGTTCCACGTTCGAATATTTTTTCCTTTTCCTTTTTCTCTTCTTTTTACTATTTCGTATTTGTGTTACATCCTTTTCCAAGAAATCTTTCATTTTCTCCTGCGTCTTTTTCCACGTTTGAATATTTTTCCTTTTCTTTTTTTCATCTTCTCGGTCTTTTTTTTTTTTTGTATTAGATCTTCAACGAAAATTTTTCTATTATTTTTTCCACGTTTTAATATTATTTTTTTGTTTTTAATTTCTTTTCGCGTTTTTATTACAACATCGTTATCTTTTAAATACCGATCGAGTTATCGATAATAATAATAATAATAATAATAATAATTTATTTCAATTACATGTATTTTAACTCGTTTATCGATTATTAATTTTTTCTAAATTTTATATTATTAAAAATGAATTCTTTTTTTCATAGGAATAAGGTGCAGGGAAAAGGGAACAGGGTAGAGGGAAGAGGGAGGGGGGGGGTTTCATTGTTCTTATTGTTAACTGAGAATAGACAAGAATAGATACTCAAAAGATTATTATATTCGAATAGTTAACATCCAAGATCTTACCTCTGGCAGTTCATTATATTATCTTTATCTGACTCGTAAAAAGGGTGTAAAAGGGCACAACGTTAGGATTTTCCTTTATAACCATTTATAACAGCTCGATGTTACATTTCATTTTAATACGGTTAGGAGGAAGATGATCGTAGCCGCGTTTATCTCTTACTCGTCTCGTCAGATATTTTATTATCTTTTATCTGTCTGTTCCTTATCGTTTTGTATAATTGTCGATTAGATTTACGGACAGGAATGAGTATTCAAAAATAAATAAATAAAACGAAAAAAAGAGAGAGAAAATACAAAATTATAACAATTATAACAACAGATCTAAATGTTTCATCCTGTCTTTGATAATAATTCAGGCTTTGAAAAGATTTCACACGTAATTATTGTTTATATATATTGACTACTAATTTTTTTTGTTTTTTTTTTTACTATTTTTACATAATAATCTGTAATATTTAATTGATAATTCAAATATCATTTTAACACTAAACTTACTAATATTTTATGTTTTTATAATTTATAATTTATAATTTATAATTATATTTATAATATTATATTTATTATTATATAAAATTATTATAATTATTATTATATATTTATAATTATTTAAAATATACACCAAAAAAAAAATCTATTTCAATATCGAATGAGATATTATTAACCAATTGGATATAATTGACAATATATATTTTTCTTTTATTTAGAAATAAATTTGATTGAAACGTTCGATTGATAATTGAAAATAGTCTCTTATTTAAAAATCATATATATTTATAAAAAGTATAATTTCATCTGAATACAAAAAATAATATATAAAAAAAAAAAGAAAAAAGAAAAAACAAATGTATAAAAGAAACGATTATTGTACTTTAAGTATTAATAATAATAATAATAATAATAATAATAATAATAATAATAATAATAATAATAATAATGATGATAATAATAATAATAATTTTCCAATCATTACTATCAAGTAGGGTACTTTACTTTTTATGAAGTATCTAATGGGAAAATAAAAACAAGCCTGTAACAAGAAAAATAAGAAAGAAAGAAATAAGAGGACAAAAAGGAGCACAATAATTCAGGCGTGGAGAAGGGGAATATCAGGTCTCATTGTTCGTATGGTCTCGTTGTTCTTTGTCTTCCCTGTCATTTCGAAATATCATGTGAGCAGCAGCAGCACAGCAACCTTAGAAAGAAAAGAACTATAAGAAAGATAGAATAATGATGGAATAAGAGCGAGAAGACGAAACATATCATCTACCCATACCCATACCCATACCCATACCCATATCCACACACATATGTAAGAAGTAATGGGTGATAGTAGTAGTGGTCGTAGTGGTGGTGGTAGTGGTGGTATTTTCTGTTTATATACGAGACGTCGTACACTTTGCAAAGTTGCAGGTTTCCATTTACGACCTAGTATCCAGTAGTAGTAGTCCCACCTTCTTCTTCTTCTTCTTCTTCTTGTCCTCCTCCTACCTCTAAAAGAAAAAAAAAGTGAAGAGATGAAGGAGGAGGAGGAGGAGGAGGGAGGAGTACACACAACGGGATGAATGTTCAACGTGTCACATGATCTTACTCTACACTGCTTCCAACTTCCACTTCAACTCGGCTGGGAAGAGAATTTAACATATTTTCATCCTCCCTCCCCCTCCCCTCCCCTCCCTCACCACCACCCAAAACTCTCTTTCTCGTCTTCCTATCTACCTACCTACCCACCCCCTTCTTCTGCAACCCCCTACCCTCTACTCATCAGCCTTGTGTGTTCCCTTTACACGAAGTTAGAAATTTAAAACCCCGCTTCGAAATTCCGTTGCGCGAGCCGAGTACGATTATCGCGTTACACAAAGTTTTATCCTCAAAGAGAGGAAGACCGTCCTCTTCTCACAGATACTCTTCTTCCTCTCTCTCTCTTTCTATCTTTATCTATTTTTTGTTCCCTTTTATTTATGTATGTTTTTTTTTCGGGGTGGTGGTGGTGGGGAACAGCTTCTTCTTCAAAGGATGAGTTGCTAGTTGCGGTTATATTTTTTTTTTACACCGGGTATATTGAATATTAATAAATTCGTTTGTTGTTTTTATAAAGAGGTGTTGGTTTGCTTTTATTTTGTTGTTAAGATCTTTAGCATATTATTATTAGGACATTATAATTTTATTATATAGATATAAGTTATGTTATTTATAATAAAATAATAATAATAATAAACCGACAATATATTGCGGTGTTGTTTACCTTTGGTTGCATTTATAAAATTATATTTATCTTAAATGAAAATTATTTTGTCGAAGGAAGAAAAAACGTAACGTTAAAATTAAAGTTTTAAAATGTTGTTCGCACAGGGAGATTAAAAGAATAATTTAACACCCATATTTTATATTCTGCGTTTGCATCCTTTGAACAGTTATGATTCTATACATTTTATTTCTTATTTATTCTACAAAGTACTTTATCATCTGTCAATTAATATAAAAGTTCTGTGCGAAGATTCGAATACACACACACGCATATACACATACACCTACACACATGTGGTATATAACATTGGTTGCATTTCAAAAAATTAATCTATTCTAA
>QUOG01000034.1:493129-520704 GCA_010416905.1 Polistes dorsalis | reverse complement strand
TATTATTATTATTATTATTATTATTATTATTATTATTATTATTATTATTATTATTATTATTATTATTATTATTATACATATGTTCTTTCTTTACATTCATTTATATCATTAAAAAAACAAAAATTACAAGACAGTTACTCGATAGGAGCGGTAGGAGAGAGAAGGAGGGGGTGAAATAGTATCAGGAAAAAAGAATCGTAATTAAAATTAATATAAACCAGTTGTCACCATAAACAAAATTTGTTTTCCTAAACTTTTGTATACACCGAGTTGTAGTTAGCATTTATCCTCCTCCCCTCTTTCCCACCCCCTGACTTTATTTCTATCTTTCTCTTCGTCGAGGGGGCTAACTACCCTGCAGGACAACCGTCCTCTTTCCCTTCCCTTGCCCTCCCCACCCGTTCCAATCCATCCGTCGAAAATCTATTCGTTGCTTCGAGGGCAGAATACAACGACGACGTTCGGGGCGGCAGGAGGAGGAGGAGGAGGAGGTGGAGGATGAGGATGAGGGGGAGGGGGCTGGGTTATCGTCGCACCCGGCCAATATTCCAGAGCACGCCGAATTAAATTCATGTTGCACGCGTCCAGGTTCAGTTGGACGGCCATTAGCCATCAGCAAATTATCCGGTAGTAGTGGTGTGCAGTGGTAGTGGTACTGGTACTGGTACTGGTACTGGTCAGATTGGTCTAGTGGTAGTGGAAACGTGGTGAGAGGATTTTCTCGTATGTACCATCAAACTCCCAACCAACAACCTTCCCCACTTCGAATTTTCTCTCTCCCTCTGTTCCTCTGTCTATTTCTGTCTCTCTCGATCGAACAGGCTGAGGGAAGGGAAGGGGGTGGCATCGTTCTGTCGAACTCTACGAAATATTCTCTCCCATAGAATCTTCATGAAATTTACATGAATTTCACTTTATCTATCTTTCTCTTTCTCTCACACTCTCTTACTCTCTCTCTCTCTCTCTCTCTCTCTCTCTGTATTTCTATTTCTGTTTCTATTTTTATTTCTATTTCTGGTTTCTGTTTCTGTTTCCGTTTCTGTTTCTGTTTCTGTTTCTATTGCATCTCTTTCTCTTTAGAAATAACGGATCGTACGTACGCGAGCGTTATAATTGCCAGGACACGAACTTCAACGCTTTGTAATTCGTAGCTTAGCTTTGCTTAAATTACACGAATCAGGAGATCCTTTTAACTAGTTTGGTGGTGGTGGTAGTGGTGGTGGTAGTGGTGATACTGGTTTATTCGTTGCACTTTCCGGTCTTATAAGTCTCATTGAAAATTACTCGAATTATTCCGATATTAACGAGGTTAACTTATTATCGTTTAATATTCCTAATTCAACGTTGATTTTATTTAAATAACAACTTTAAATATTATTTTTAAATAGTCAACACAATTTGTAATATATTAATTGATAAATTATCGACTAGCATACGAGAAAAAACACAAATTCTCGACATTTTTCCTGATAATTGAACATTTTTCTGCCTCTGTCTGTCTGTGTGTGTGTGTTTTGTATTTTTTTTTTTTATTCCATTATTAAAAAAGATTTACTTATTATAATTAATATTTATAATCTACTTTGTGTGATTTCGTTTAAATAATAACTTTAAATACTACTTTAAATAGTTCACAGAATTTTTATTATATTAATTGAAAAAACTATTGATTACATACAAAATAAAATTACATTACAAGTTCTCAACATTTTTCGTAATAATTCCATGTGTAAAACGATTATTGAAAAGAGCAAACGAATGATGAAAGTGTGAAAAAACATAAGTTCGGAAGTTCGAACGGATTGTAGCTGTAAAATCATCGGTTTTTCGCAAATATTGAACTTTCGATCAAACTCATTTTTTTTCAACGCCCTTTCTCTCTCTCTCTCTCTCTCTCTCTCTTTCTCTCTTTCTCTTTCTCTCTTTCTCTTTCTATTCTTTCGCCTATTATTTCTCCGCGATTTGTTTGAAACGACGGGATTATTTCATCTTGTTTACTTTAACATTTGTCCTAGGAAACACAGATTACAATTAAATTGCAATTTTTATCTCGTATATCATTAATACTTATAATAATAATAATTAATGATATTTTTTTTTAGATTTTTTCCCCCTTTTTTTTTTAAATCACGAATGTTTCTTTCGATATTTTTCCCACTCCCATACTCCTCCATCCCCTTATGGTTTTTAATTATTTGTCGAAAGAGAGAAAATGTGTGAAACGGGGACGTTGGGGGGGGGATGGTGGTAGGGGTGAGGAAGAGGAGGTAAATCCGCTTAACTATTGCCGCTCGTTTTAAACGCGAGCGAGTTTATTCTACTCTACGCGTGGCCCAAAATAATAACAATAACAATAATAACAATAATAATAATAATAATAATAATAATGGGAATAACTAACAGAACCGACGGTTGGCTGCTAAATCGCACGATTCGAATATATTTAAACGAACTTTAGCTACTTTTCCTTGCGTTTACTTATTTAACACCGTCGTAAGCCGTAAAAATTCGAACGTCTCTCTCTCTCCCTCTCCCTCCCTCTCTCTCTCTCTCTCTTTCACTCTCTTTCTTTTACTCTCTCTCATTCTCACTCTTTCTCTTTCTACTACTGATTTATTAATGATCTCGGGTAAAATTTATTCTATACCTTTTTCTTTTAATCCGCCATTTTGAAACGTCAAATATGTCTATCCGCTAAATGTATACTTTGTATTTTTTATTTCGCTAGAATTTTTACTAAAGGGAGGCGGCAGCGGGATGTTATTTTCCTTATTTTTGTTTTTTTCTTTGCAACCCAACAAGCACAGGATTTTGAATTATTATTTGCGTTCGCGTATTTAAATAAATAACCCCCTTCCTTTCCCTCTCTCTCTCTCTCTCTTTCTCTTCTCCTACCCCATCTTAATGCTTTTTATTATATCGAACAATATTTCTAATGTCTTATATCTAAATAATAATAATAATAATCAATATTATAAATATTATCCTATCGCGAGAGAAAATTAATTATTATCGGAACGTATATTAAATAATAGATTATTATTTATTTACATGTGAGATATTTAAAAATTTATTCGATAAAAGAAAAAATGTATTATATATATATATATATAAATAAAAATTTATTTTCCCATATACATAATTTTTTAAACAGAGACCAAAAAAATATATAATATAGTAAAAACATTTATAATATATATATATATAATTTATATTATATTATATTTATATTTATATTAATATTGTTATATTATATTTTATATTATATTATATTAATATTATTATATATTTATATTAATATTATTATATTATTATTATTATATTTATGTTATTATTTATATTATTTATATTATATTATTATTATATTTATATTTATATTATTATTTATATTATTTATATTATATTTATATATATATATATATATATATTTTATTATATTATAAATTTATTAAGTATATATATATAATATAATAAAAAAAATTACACACAAATATATATATATATATATAAATAATAAAAACGACGGGCGTAGTTATTTGTTAGTAAAAAATCGAGAATGACGTCATATTCCTTTGGCCTTTAAATATATTTCCGTCTCTCTCTCTTCTATAATATCCAAGCGGATTTATTAAAAATTAACGTAACGTTGATACACGATAGTTTCCTTTTTTCCTTTCCTTTCCTTTCCTTTCTTTTCCTTTTCTTTCCTTTTCTTTTCTTTTTTTTTCTTTTTTTTCTTTCTTTTTTATCCTCGTCTAAACGTTATCTCTCATCCTCGAAGAAGAAACATAACTTCACAGTCACACCGGAGAGAGAAGAAAAGTCATCTCTGAGGGTAGTGCAGTCTGTGAAACACGAGCTCCTCTCCTCTCTCTCTCTCTCTCTCTCTCACTCTCTCTCTCGGAAGTAAAAACACCGAGTGGAGTTTTCTCTTCAAAAGCCGTCGTGCATGTTTTTCTTCTCGTGGTGTATTTTCTTCCTTTTTTCTCTTTTTTTTTTTTTCTTTTTTTTTCTTTTCCTTTCTTTTCTTTTTCTATTCGGTCGTTTTATTATCGAGAGGTATATTTCCTCCCTCTCTCTCTCTCTCTTACTCTCACTCTCTTTTTCTCTTAGAACTACACACGTGGCAGAGTATGTCCTTCATTCGAACTCGATCGTTATTACGAGCAAGCTTCAATATCCCCCTTTCTCTTCCCTTCACCACCCCCTACACTCTTCCCACCTTCCTCTCTATCTCTCTCTCTCTCACTCACGCACGTAGGCACGCACATACGTATACGAAGAGTATATTTTGTCCTTTTAGTCTGTTAGTCTTTTTCTTTCTTCTTCTCTTAGTTTTTTTCTCTCTTTATCTCGTGTATAGAAAACAACGACAAGAGAGAGAGAGAGAGTAGGTGGAAGAAGAATTCCGCCTCTTCGGTAAAAGTAAATCGATATAAAATCAGCGCGTAAATAGAAACGTATAGTGGCAACAACGATAGCTAGCTAACACGATGTTAGAAGATGGGAGAGGGCTGCAGCTGGGGGCTGGGTGAGAGCGGTTAGAGAGAGTTAGGGGTGCAAGGTAAGAGAGGGTGGGAGGGAGAGAAGAACGAAATTCGAAAGAGAGGGTTCACGCGACGACGTATTACCAAAAGCACAGAGGCATTCTCGGTTATGGCGATCGTAAAGTCTAAATTACAGGTGCATACACCAAAAGAGGAGCTTGTTTTATCTATCTCTCTCTCTCTCTCTCTCTTTCTGTTGTACGTACTCACACATACACGTATATATGTGTATGTATATACTTTGCTGGAACTTCCTCTCCACGTTTTGCATTGGCCAACCGATCGTTCGTCTGTTCTGCTCTAATTTTCACGCAACTCGTTGGGATGAGGAAATATGTGCGTGTATGTGTGTATATATGTTTGTGTATAGATGCGTGCGTGTAGGTTTGTGTCTCTGTGAGAAGAGGGAGAAATCTCAGTCACCCTTTTAGTTTCATCAACCGAATTTTCTAAACGTACAGAAGGGGGATGGTTTTATTAAATAACGTTTTGGAAAAATTGTTTTCATTCCCTTCTTTATTTTTCTTCTTTTATTTTGGGGGGGGTCTCTGTTTAAAAAATTATGTATATGGAAAGATACATTTTTATTTATTATTTATTATATGGGGAATAATTGATAAATAATTTATTCTCTTTTGTTTATTTATTTGAATTATAATATAATTTTATATAATAAATTTGAATTATAAACACAAAAGTTTTTTGATTATTATTTGTATCATTGTATAATAGTAATAATAATAATATATTTATTATATATTAATCGTAGATATTTTAATAATCGGTTAAAACACTAATCTTGAGAGAAAGACGATAAAACGACAAATTATTTATGCTTATTTGATAATACCGTTTCGTAATATTAAATAAAACCAATCTAATTTTTTTCTTTTATAACTTATCAATATATATATATATATATAATATTATTATATTTATATTTATTTATTTTCTACGGGTATAGTTTACCAGACATTGAAATTACTCCGCGTGTCGTTTGTATATGCGGGGTTCGGTTTCTCCGTGGATTTTTTTTTTGTTAGTTTGTTCGTTTGTTTGTTTGTTTTTTTTTCAGAATTTAGTAAAACATACGTCGAAAAAGAAAAATACAAAAATAACCTAATCTTTTTTATTTACACGACTTGTTGCACGCCCGCTAGATTTTGTTTCCCCTTTGTACTCTTTTATATGTATATATATAAAAAATTATCCAAGGTGAAGGAATAAAAATTAAAACGTAAAAAATAAAAAATAAAAAAAAAAAGAACTAAAACGTACGGGATTCGAAGTACTAAGTTGCGTGTAAGCGGATTGCATATATAAAAGCTGCGATTTGCAGTTATGTGAGAAGAGAGAGAGAGAGAGAGAGAGAGAGAGAGAGAGAGAGAGAGAGAGAGAGAGAGAGAGAGAGAAGGAAAAAAAAATTGCAGGTATTTTCGCTAATTACCCTACTCAAAATTCCGGAAACGTTTTCTACGAGCATCTCAATTCCCTTTTACATATATGTATATAATGATACCTGTGGATGTATAACACATATACATACGTAATTAGTATCTACATACCTTTGATAAATTATATATTTCATAATTCTCCAGTTTGTTTGCAGGATAATTATACGTGTCTGTGAGAAAACGAAAGAATTAAGGATATATATATATATAATAAACTCGTGTTCTTCCTTTCTTCTTTTTTATTTTTTTTTTTTTTTTTATAAAAAAGCAATTTTTGAAATATATTTAATAAGTTTTAATACATACATTTATTTGATTAAAACTGCATAATAATGCTGTGTGGTGAAAGAGGTTAAAAAAACACAGCCCATCGACATTTTCGAAGATTTATAACAATGTGTGTGATTTTTATTTTGTTTAAAAGAGAAATAAGAATTTTTGTCTCTAATGTAGTAGAATTAAATTAATTTTAGTTTTTATTTAGGGTTACAAACATTACATAGTAGGTAATGTCATATGTATTTATGAAAAAAAATAATATGTTTTTATAACAATAGAATGAAAAATACATAGAATCTATTTAACATTCGTATTATGCGTCAGTCTTTATGTCTCTTTTTCAAGGCTCAATCCTATTCTTGAATATTCTAACACACACTCACACACACACACAAAAGTTTCTCGTTCACAAATAACACGTATATATACAAATTTACATTTAAATATAAATAAGTACTTATATATATACTTGTTCGAATAAACAAAACGACGTGTCTCAGCATTACGTTTTGTCTCGTGTCAGTTCAAAATGACACGTGGCACGTAAACGATTATCTAGGATACTACACTTTCTTCTTTTTTCTCTTTCGTAAAGAAAAAGATGAAACACAATCGTGTCGTTTACAAAAATGATCGAAAGCATTTAAGAAGATAAGTACGAAATATATTTTCCCACGTTATTATCTATGGATTAAATGTATTTGTTTATTTCTTTTTTTTGTTTTTAATTTTGTTTAAAAATTAATATAAGATTTAGGGACTGAGGTGAACCAATTTGACTCATTCAAAATTTGATATATATATATATATATATATATATATATATAGTAATAAGGTTTAGTAATAAGGTTTAAATACTGTAAATAATAATAATAAATAATGTAAATAATTTTAAATACTGTTAATAAGTTTAAATACTGTAAATAATAATAATAAAAATAAATACTGTAGGTATAATAATATATATATATATAATATAAAATATATTACTATAATAAATATAATAAGGTTAAATTATAATAATAATTAATTACTTTAATTAATAATAATTAATACGTATGACTCATTCGTAAATAATTTAATTTGAATAATTGAGAAAAACAACAACAAAAGAAAAACTAAATAAATAAATAAATAAATAAATAAATTCGATAGGAAGAATCATTATAAATTTTTTCTATAGAATTCGGTTGGTCGTTACGTTTACGATCGTACAATTAATAGAAATATAATATTTGTAAAAATCGAATGGAACATTAAGCACGGATTTCAGTTTTATATTATATATATTTATATGCGTAGGTATACGTGTGTATGCGTGTGTGTGTGTGTCTTCGAAAAAGTAGAGACGCCATTTTCGCGAGATATAACTGTAATTAAAAGTTTCGTTCGTGGAATTGCATTTAAGAGAAAGAGAGAGAGAGTAGGATGGTGGTCTGCAAGCGGAGACCGGAAGCGGCAGAGGCCACCGAGGTGGGTGTTGATGGTGGTGGTGGTGGTGATGGTGGTGTTGGCTTTGACGATGGTGCGGAACGTGCGTAACGAGCGTGTCGACTCGCGAATTTCTATGAAAATTATCGGGACTGTCAACCAACGAACAACTCCCTATATACTGGTATTAGTAGTTGTAGTATTGGTGATGGTGAAGGTGGCGATGGTGGTAGGGGATCACGTGGGAAATGCAATTGTAAGTTTTATTGTCGAGTGCTTTTCGCGTTATACGACAGGGTAGATTTAGTTCCCACCTAGTCGAATCTCGACGGGACGCCTTTGCATTATTAAAACCCGTCCGTCGAAAGGTAAGCACGATTATTATGAAGCTTCCTCTTTATTTATTAACTTCTCCATCTCGTATATGTCGTTTCTTTTCAAAATCGATACTACTATTCCAACTATTTATTATATGATTTTTCGTTTATTTTTCTATTTTTTTTTTTATTTCTTCTAAACTTTAATTCGTATGAGTTAATTAAAAAGTACTTTTTGTTTTTTTTATTTATTATTTTATATTTGAAGAAAGATACCATTGGACGTTATTTTTTTTTGTTAATAATAATATTAAGATTTATATTATTATTGATTTATAAAACTATTTGTAATATTATATAACCATTTTTTGTTTTTTTTTCCTTCTAAACTTTAATTCGTATGAATTAATTAAAAAGTACTTTTTTTTTTTTATTATTTTATATTTGAAGAAAGATGCCATTGGACGTTATTTTTTTTGTTAATAATAATATTAAGATTTATATTATCATTGATTTATAAAACTATTTGTAATATTATATAACCATTTTTTGTTTTCTTTTTATTTCTTCTAAACTTCAATTCGTACGAGTTAATTAAAAAGAACTTTTTTTTTTTTATTATTATTTTACATTTAAAGAAAATAAATCATTGGAGACGTTATTTTTGTATTAATAACAATATTAAGATTTATATTATCATTGATGATCATGAACAACTATTTATAATGATTTCTTATTTCTTATTCATTTCCTAAACTTTAATTCGTATGAATTAATTAGAAAAGTACTTCGATTATTTTACATTTAAAGAAAATAAATCATTGGACGTTATGTATTTTTTTTTTTTTTTTTAATATTATCAATAATAATATTAAGATTTATATATTGTCATTGCATAATGCACGTTGCAGTCAAATAAAGTACGATTACGGAGAAAAGGATGATCTATGTATGGGAAAGCTGTTAATAATTATTTATGGGTCTGGAAATAGTACCGGCAATAGTCGTGTAATATATAATATTCAAATTTAGTATTTTATACCATCGGTTAATGTAAGCTACAAGAAACAAATCAATAGGATAACAGTTAAAAATTTATTTACGACACAGTTATTTCATTTATTGCATTTAATATATATATATATATTATTATATGTCAGTAAAATTAATTAACCCTTTGAAATACGGTTTCGTGGAGTACCCCAGTAAATGAAATATTTTTTTTTAAACCTACACCGATTTTCAATTAAAAAATACATGCAACCTTCTCCTTCTCTCTCTCTCTCTTGTTCAATACATATTAATAGTTTCCGTAATATAATTGCGTAATTTTTTTTATTAATATAATTGTATATTTTTTCATACATATCTACATAAACAAATTGACGTTTAATTACCAAAAATTCGTTTGCAAATTTTATTTAACTGGAGTAGTGGGGGGCGGGGGGTGAAGGGAGGAGGAGGAGGATGGTGGGGGGTGGTGGTGGTGGTACATGATTTGTTTGAAAGTTCCCACGCGCGTCTGTCGACGATTATGTCGGAATTTAAACGACCATAAGTTGTTCATTTAACCTATTGTCAATTCCGAAATTAACAACGATCATTCCTCTCTCTCTTTCTCTCTTTCTCTCTCTCTCTCTCTCTCTCGCATTCTCAAAAATATAAAATGACGTTCACGGTACACAGTCGCGCACAGTCCCATTGCAGCACCGTTATACATATTTCAAAAATTCACTTGTCCGATCTGCATATAACGATCTGCTGCATATTTCGTAGCAGAAAAAATTAATATGCTTCTCGTGCGCTTTAATTAACCGTATCATAAACTATAATAATGCTTTAGCTTATAATAATAATAATAATTATTATTATTATTATTATATGTTATTTGATTATATTCCGCGAGAAATATTTGAATATATCACAAAGTTGAAATAAAATTCAACCAGTATTATATATCTTTCGCGATAATAGTACGCAAATTTCTTTTTTTTTTATTTATTATTATTATTATTATTATTATTATTATTATTATTGTCCATTTATCTTCTGCCGTAAGATAATTAAAAAAGAACAAGTAGAATAAATTCGATTAAATGCATCGAGTTTCGCGACGAATTTTTGTAATTGTTTTTAGTCAAATGTTTGATCATTGAAATATTTTGTTGCACTGTTAATATTGGTTTTACAGTGAAATTTAAAAATAATTCGACTTTTATATATCGAGGAAACACCATAATTCGCATAGAAGTATATATATATATATCTTTTTTGTAAGTTTTTCTTGCTATTACCTGTTCAGGGCGGAAGATAGTCATTTTTTAATAGGTGGGTAACGTAGAACGAACTTACATATCGCATAGAGCTCGTCGTACAATGTTCGTTGGTTGCTATAGCTAGCCATCGTACAGGGAATATACTTAGAGGTAGATATATTCTCGTTTTATCTACCCAACCATCTCCACTTAAATCGTAAATTATCAATTTAGCTCGGATATTTTATGTAAACCCTTCCTACGGCAGGCAACGTACAATATTTTCCTACAATTGCCCTCTTGTTGGACCGTTAACTTAGAATATAAATAGAAAAGAAAAATGGAACACTTTATTGAAGTACTAGCAGTTAGAAAAACCTTTTGAAACACATAAATCTTGGCTATTTAATTTTAAACGTAGTTTTTTTTTAAATAATATTATCGGTACTAACAATAATTAAATACATAATCGGATATTATATATAAATTTTACCTACAATTGTATCTTGTTGCATCGTTAACTTAGAATATAAATAGAAAAGAAAAATGGAACACTTTATTGAAGTACTAGCAATTAGAAAAACCTTTTGAAACACATAAATCTTGGCTATTTAATTTTAAACGTACTTTTTTTAAATAATATATTATAATATTATCGAAACTAATAATATTTAAATATATAATCGGATATTTTATATAAATTTTACCTACAATTGCATCTTGTTGCATCGTTAACTTAGAATATAAATAGAAAAGAAAAATAAAACACATTATCGAAGTAATAGTTATTATTTTTTAAAAACAAATAAATCTTGGTCATTTAATTCGAGACATTGTTGTTAAAATATATTATCTCGATACGAACAATTAAAAAATATAATTTATAAAATATATATTTTATAATATAATATAAATAATATTAATAATAATTTTAATATAATAAATTTAATAATAATTAAATAAATAATAAATAAAAATATATATATATAAAATATATATATATATATATATTTTTATAATCGGTCAATTGATGTAAATTTTTTCCTACGGCAACGTAAAATATTTTCCTACAATTATCTCTCGTTGCATTGTTAACATAAAACAATAGTAAAAAGAAAAAAAAAGAAAAAAAAGAAAGCACGTTTATTGAACTACTAATTAGTAGCCTTCAAAAACACATAAATCTTGGTCATTTAATTCGAGACATTGTTGTTATAACATATTATAATATATTATCTAAATACGAACAATTAATAAATATTATAAATCAAATGAAATGGTATGGAATGAAATGATATTAAAAAGGTAAATAAAAAAAAATAAAAAAAAAACAGTAGGAAAACGGCATCGTGTACTCGTTAAGAGATACAAAATTTGAAATTCCTTTATCAACGACACCCAACATGCCTGTAGACAACACCCCATCCACCCACTCAATCCTACCCCACCCCCACCCCTCTCGGTCAGGTACGAATGGGGACCGGTTTGAGTTTGGCGGCGTGTTGTCTCCTTAATTTAACGTAAATAAAATTTGTCAACGTGCATCGTAATGAAAATGAATAACGAACGAAAAACGTAATGAATTTTTACTCCGACGACTATCCTTCTCGTCGTATCGTCTGGCTCGCGTGTGTGTATGTGTGTGTGTGTGCGCGAGCGCGCACGGGAGTGTTAATTTGAAAGATAAATACGGTATTCGTTCTGTAAATTAACAATACTTCATAATGTCACACGCAAATTTATTCGAAGTGTGCGAGCCAAGCATATACAGAGAGAAAGAAAGAAGGAAAGAGTGAAAGAGAGAGAGAGAGAGAAAACAATCGAATAATAAAATCATATACATAAAAAATAGTAGTAGCGCGCGCGCGTGTGTGTGTGTGTGTGTGTGTGTGTGTGTGTGTGTGCATAGTGCGTGACGCGTGTGTATATTTGACTTTACGTTCTCGCGATAAAAAAAAATTAATAAAAAATATAAAAATAAAAGGAATAAATAAACTCACGCGTGTATATTATCCGTGGACGCGTTTTAACATCATTTTGAACGATTTTATATAAATGCATGAATGCAATTTTTTTCGTGTGTTGTTTCTTTTTTTTTTTGAGAGTGGGGGCTTTCTTTTTGGAAAGAGGAAGAAACGATGGTTGTTGTTGTTGTTGTTGTTGTTGTTGTTGTTGTTGTTGTTCTGGCCGTGTGTGTAGCTAATTAAAATAAAACGTGATCTTATATGCGTGCTTTTGTCAGATGATACGTACCTTCGTCAGAATATATTTTTTTTTGTTGGTTCTTACTCCGACAGATTTTAAACTCGTCCATCATCATAGTTGATTGTTGCTTTTATTCGAATTTCTCCCCTAACGTAATCAAAATTCATTTATCCTCGAACGTTACGTTAGGCTAGTGACGTTTTAAAACCATTTTGTTTTGTTTTGAATGTTCGAGATATCTGTGATATTTCAATTGAAATATATTTTATTATTAAAAACTAAAAATTAACGTATATATAATCAGGATAGTTGATTTTATAAAAACTCCCCATAAGAAAAAAAAAGAAAAGATAATAAATAATATCAAAAACCAATTGGGGGTGTTAAAATTAATAAGAAAAATCAGCCTCTCCATCCACCCCAAATCCTGATTAAATCCAAGATATTATCGTCTTCGTAGTTTAACGTGCTTGATCTTTTTTTTTAAAAGAAAAAAAAAAAGAAAAAACCATCACCTTTCCAAGTTATCTCTTCCCCTTTCTTTCTTTCTTTCTTTCTTTCCTATCTGATCTTCTCGTCTTTCTACCTTTCGGAGGGAGGAATGGGAATACAGATTGCGAAGGGGGTGGTAGGGTAGGGGTAGGGATAGGAGTAAAGGGGTTAGGGGGTAGGATGTGAGCAGACTAAAACGTGATACTGTTGCCCCGTGTTGGAATTACTGGCTCGCCGGTATAAACTTGCGTGCATATATCGAGTGGCGTAAAACTGGAGAGTGGGGGGGGGGTAGGTAGGTAGGTAGGTAGGTAGGTAGGTGGATGGATGGTTAGGTGGTAGTGGTAGTAGTAGTAGGAGTTTGGATAGGAGGAGTGTTGTGGTGGGTGGATGGGTGGGTGGTTTTCGCGAAAGAGAAGAGAGAAACGAACAGACGAGGTTTATTCCTGAATTTGGCGTTTAAATCCCTCGTCTATTCTCTCTCTCTCTCTCTCTCTATCTATCTTTTTCTATTTGTTCTCTTTCTATTTCACCGGAGTTATCTTTTTCCGTCTCACATTCGGTTCGACCCTGTTGCCACCAGCACCGAAATGGCGGTCGTTCATTTTCGTCGGTGTATGAGAGACAGCTTTCTCTTTCTCTCTCTTTCTCTTTCTCTCCTGAGGGCAGAAGAGAGGGAGAGAGAGAGAAATAGAAAGGATAGTAGACGCCTGAAACGAGAATTCGTTGGATAGGATATTGAAATTTTGAAATCGAAAGCCGATGACAGCGGGTTCTCTCTTTTCGTATGATCAATGTTCGATGGGTAACAACAAAAATCGATTTTATTTTTCTTTTTTTTCTTTTTTTTGTTAGTTTAAAAACGATCAAAATAATATATTTTTCTTGGATAATATTTATTACGCGATATTATTATTTTATTTTTATTGTTTAGTTTATTTAACGGTAAAGTTCTTGCTAGTTATCAACACCACCTCGTGTTTATCTGTTTTATTGTTGTAAGCTTTTAAGGGGAAACAAAGAGAACATATTTTTTAATATGGAATGTGATTTTATAACTGAAGAACTGGGTGGGGATGACTTCATTATAAATGAAGAACGAACAAGAATTTTGTTTCATAAGAATATTTTCTTTTTTTTTTTTAAATAAAAAGGATTGTTAGATCTTATTAAAACTATACGCGCTATTTATTACGCATCTTCATTATTTTCACAACAAATGTTTCTTTTTTTTAATTATTATTATTATTATTATTATTTCTTTTTATTTGAATTCAAAACACGCGAATGTAGCAGCACGAAAGTTCACGTAGGTAGTTAGGTAGTTTACAAACTATTAAAAACTCTTATAATTAATTTTAATTATAATTTAATTAATAATTAATAATATATATAATAATTAATAATAGTAATTTTTCGCGGTATCTTTTTTCAAGGGAGGGGGAGAAAGAAAACAACAAAAAAAGAAAAAAGAAAGAAAGAAAGGAAGGACTAGGTAAAATCTATGCCTAGGTTTTGCGTTAACACTTGGCGTCATTTAAACAAATTTACGTCATCCCTACGTCATCATGAAAATGTATGAGAGAAAATGTTGTATGTGTTTAAGCTTCGGAACGTATAAATCATTATTTTGGCCGATGTAGATCGGCAAACATTGTAAATCTTTATTCGTAGTTTTAAGGGGGTGGAACAGGTGGATAAAGTGGAGTACGAGGATGAGGAAGAAGAGAGAGAGAGAGAAAGAGAGAAGAGGTGGGGGGTTATGGGGAAATAAAGCGTACGTTGAAAGCTTATATTTCGTCGGATTGGTTCGTAGTATGCGTTATTGTTGTTGTTGTGTTGTTGTTGTTGTTGTCACGTACGCATTCGGAGACGGTTTAAAAATCCTCGACCCGAGGAGAGAGAGAGAGAGAGAGAGAGAAGATCGGCGTGAGGGGGGGGAAGGGAGGGGGTATTGTTTAAATTTATGTTCCTATCCTATCCGTTAGGCGTGGATCATAAATATCGCTAATAATTGTGTCCCCGATGTGTTCTCTGCCATGAGATTTATTCCATTTCGAGGCTATAATTTTCATCGTTGTGAAAAGACGCACGCACGTACGTACGCACGCGGAGTATCTTTTTGAGGCAATGGGGGGGGGGGGGGAATTAAAAATATCCCACCTTTTTGATGCACCGTAGTAATGCACGGTGGGACATTTTTTGGGACATTGAAATATTACGATAACTGCACGCGTATTAGGCACGTTGGGAAGTTTTTGAGTCCCCCCCCCCCACCCCCCACCTTGTATAACAACAAATTTAATTAAATTTATTCTTACTTATTTTTTTTTTTATGTTTTTTTTATTTTTTATTGCTAGGCGTTAAGAAAAAAAAAAGTAATGCCGCTTGAAAATTCCAGCGGGGTGGTGGTGGGGGACGGGAAGGGGCCCCCTCTTCCGCTAATCGAATCGAGTTTTAAACTCTGGAAGCTGCTGGAAACGCTTAAAGGAAAAGAAAAATTGTTCCGGGTATTTCTTTTCTTTTTTTTTTTTTCTTGCCAGCTCCTCGTACGAGTTTTCAAAGAACGAAGAAGGACAAAAAAAATGTTCTCGGTAGGTAGACGGAAGAAAAAAGGGAGGAAGAAGAAGGGGGGTAGTAGAATAATTCTCTTCGTTTTTCAACGATTCCAATATATAAAACATTATGCTTGGATTTTTCATTTGAAATGGGTAAATCGGTGTTGGAAAAACAGATGAACTGAAAATGATGATGACGATGATGATGATTAGGGATTAGGAATAAGAAAAAGGGAATTTTTCGCGCGATTTCTTCTTCGGTTCATCTATCGAGTGCCGGGTACAACACCGTTCGAGAGGAATTAAACGGGGGGGGGGGGGTTTGGTTCGGTCGCGTTGACGAGTTGTTCTCCAGAACCCTCGGAAATAAAGAGAGCATTACTCCAACGTTTAGAAGAAGAAGAAAAAACAAATGAAATTGGAACACAGCGAGCAAGCAAGCAACCAACCAACTAAGCTAAGCAAGTAAGAAAGAAAGAAAGAAAGAGGTAAAAAAAACTGTTTTGGGGGTTGAGAGGGAAAATCCATCCTCCCTCCGATCCCCACCTACTACAAACCCCCTCCCCCAACTTCCATCAGCATCCATCCAACAATAATCCCTGTTTGAAAAGTGGTTGAAATCAACGGCTCGCGTTGCACTATATCCGAGAAGAAGAAGAAGAAAAAAAGAAAGAAAGAGAAAGGGTAGGAAAAATGAGTGAGCGAGAGGAGGAGGAGTGGTACGGGTAGGGGGTGGGGGTTATGGTTTAAAAACATGTCTAGAAAGCAGCAGAGCAGTATCAACCAGCAGTAGCAGTAGCAGTAACAGCAAGAACTAACAACCCGACGCTATAGGACACGACGCGTGTTCCTATAGAAATGAACTCAACACCGAACCGGTAATGACCCGCTATTATTGTCCCCGTTTTCGCAGTGAGCTCAGTATCGCGCCTCTACCGTCCAATCAGCACCGGGTTTATTGGCTTTTAATTGATTACAAATGACGGTTTGATTGGTTTTCTCGCTCCCTTCCCTTCATCCGAACTTCCCACTCTCCTCCAATCCTCTAGCTCTCTTCGATGCCACTTCCCCCACCATCGCCACCGCTACCACTACTACTACCACTTCCACCACTACCACTATAGATTTTCTTTCTCTTTCTCTTTCTTTCACATGAAGCGTCGCGTGTTCAATTCTTCTTCGTGACGCGTTTTCTCTATGAACGCGTTGCTCTGATGTGTGTGCTGGTAGGTAGCTGATTTTTCCACCCTAATGACATGTGTTACCATGGCGAGTCGTGGCAGCAGCAGCAGCAGCAGCCAGCAGCAATACTTTTAAAACGCGATAGGAATTAACTCGCGAACCTTTTTCCTTCCGATTCGCAATCGATATCCTTTCAAAAAAAAAAAAAAAGAAAAACGAAACAGAAGTTAAGAAACATATTTTTCCATCTTTTTTCTACCCTTCATTTTTTTTCGCGAGAATAATGTGTTATATATATAAAACATTTATCATGAAATATTATTTGAAAATTAATCGATTATTTTGAAATATTATTTCGTTTGTTTTATATCTTAAATTTATACAATTTTTTCATCGACTAGAAATTCGTCCGATCCTCGTTATCGTTAAATATTATACGCGAAATCGGGACAATCGGAACAATATGGCTTATAATAAATAATTATTATTAAAGATTAGGTAATGACAATTAGCAAAGTCGGATTTACGGAAAGAAATGAAAAATCTCGAATATTTTTATTATCGAAAATGAGCGTACCGTGAGATCAAATTTAAAAGCATTACTCCGATATCGTAATTCATTTAACGAAAATCGTAGAGAGAGTGAGAGAGAGAGAGAGAGAAAGAGAAAGAGAGAAGACAGAGGATATATAAAATTTTATATAGGAAAAGATTCGATGCGTTTCATTTCGACTGGATATACGATAATTATAAAATTCGCGCTTTGCTCGCGTTGCAGTCGACATTAATGAATTATATCGGATTTGCTCTCTTGTGGAATTATATAGTTTTATATTTTATAAAAGAGTTATACGTATATCTTTTTGCATATGTGTGTGTGTATGTAGATACTATACTTGATCTATTCATATATTTATATACAGGATGATGGTGTAATAAGAGTCCCTTTCCCTTGAGAATTGTTTTTACTCAGAAAATACAAGATTTGAATGATTTATAACAAATGATAGAAGAATCTTTTTGCATGTGTGTGTGTGTATGTGTGTGTGTACAGATACCTTGATGTATTCATGAATTTATATACAGAATGATGTAATAAGAGTCCCTTTCCCTTGAGAATTGTTTTTGTTGAGAAAGTACGAGATAAAGATGAATTATAACAAATGATAGAAGATTGTGTATATAATTTTATATTTTATAATATATTTTATACAGTATTATACATATATAGAAGTATCTTTATGTGTGTGTGGATACTTGGTGTATTCATGTATTTATATACAGGATGATGTAATAAGAGTCCCTTTCCCTTGAGAATTGTTTTTGTTGAGAAAGTACGAGATAAAAATGAATTATAACAAATGATAGAAGAATGTACATATAATTTTATATTTTATAATATATTTTATACAGTATTATACATATATAGAAGTATCTTTATGTGTGTGTGGATACTTGGTGTATTCATATATTTATGTACAGGATGTAATAAAAGTCCCTTTTATTCCGTTACATGAACACCAATTACATCCCACAATTGTATTTTATCATTTATAAATCGGTATTTTAAATTGTAGATACTAATTGTGAGTACGCAATGTAATTTATCGAATACACACACACTGAATATAATTTATATTATCAATATTAACAATATAGAATTTTTATTTCTAAACACAAATGTAAATAATTGATATGTAAAAATAAATAAATAGTTTGGGGGGGGGGGTGGATTTTATTTAGAGAAAAAAAGAAACTTCAATGTTGTATTATCTCGTTTTATTGGAAAATAATACGATGCAATATGCGTAGATAATTTTTGGAAATTTTTGTAGAGAAGAATGGGGTGGTGGTGGTGGTGGAGGAGGAAAGAGAAAAAGAAGAGGAAAAGCTGCGCTTTTAACGATTCGTAGAAAATGGCGATTTTCGTACGATATATCGATATCTCGTGAGGTTTTGCAATTCGCTAATTACGATTTAACTCTTTGCCTCGTCGAAAAACAACCACCACCACCACCACCATCACCACCACCATCACCACCGTTGCCGTCGTTGCGTTTCGTTGCGTTTCGTTGCGTTGTTGAACCTGTTTCACAAAGCTGAAAATTTACGATTCCGTCGAACGAGCAGAATTAAATCGAAATCAATTATTCGAATTATTTTCTATACTATAATATATATGTATATATGTATTCTTTATGTTGTTGTTGGCTTACTTCCGTCGTTGAAAATTCAACGATCGATAAATATTAATGATGATAATTAAAAAATAAAGGAAAGCAACGAAAAAAGCAAATAAAGGAAGAAGAAGAAGAAGAAGAAAAAATGTTTCGAATCGCATAATTTATGTTTTTAAAGTGTTATAAAGATATGTAAAATAAATTAAGTATTGTTTTTTCGCAATTTGAAGCATCTTAAATTATGTTGAGTGGACTTCTGTTCCTTAAATTTTATAACGAATCTTGTTGTTAATTTTGAAAGTGGCCTAACTCCATTCTTGGTAAGAAAACGCATATTATTCACTTAATAATTGCCATTATTTTAATAGGAACTGTAAATTGAACATCTTTAGATACACTTAAGCAACATAACTCATTGTTATTCTTTACGTATATTTTGAATTGCATTGAAACACAAACCTTTAAATATCTCAATTTTAGGTTAAATGGAGTTAGGCCACTTTCAAAATAAACGGCTCATATATTTCAAATAAAATATATATATATTTTTAAATAATTTCACACATTACATACACACACGCATAAATCAAATAGGAACAAATCCGACATTTCGATTCGTTGGTTGAAATGTTGTTTCTTTTATTTCTTCTTCTTTTTTTCTTTCATTTTTAATCCTACAATTTACCGGAGGGTTATTTTCGCATGATTCCAAGTGGTGCTTTCTCTGTTTATAAATACCGGGAGCAAATTTGTGTGCGTGTATGTGTGCGTGTGTGTGTGTGTTTGTTGTGCTGGGGGTGACCGAATCGCGAGGAGGCTCGAAGGGGTGTCTCCCGAAATGAAACCGACAGTCTTGGCTGAGGCCTCGGGAGAGACAAATAAATCTCCAGATCACGTCGAACCTACTCGTGCTATTCTTCTTTTTATTCTTCTTCTTCACCACTTTTTTTTTTTTAATATCTCAATTCAAGTTTTATCGTGAATTTTATTTCAACAGTGTTCTGATCAGTGATGGTGTGATGGTGGTAGTGTTGTTGTTGTTGTTGTTTTTAATCATTCGTAGCTTTTCGTTTTTTCACCGACACGATTTTGTTTCCTTTTCTTTCAATCGAATTAATAAAATTATAAAAGAAAAAAATTGTTTCAGAGATGTGGGAGGTGAAAGGTTAGATTACTGTTTTTCCAAAGTTAAGATACGATTATTCTATCGAAGAATGAAACACGCGAATTTGTGACAACAGATTCGGGAAGAACGATATATTGTAAGTAAATTCGAAACGAATAACACAGCAATCGGAGGAAAGAAACCCGTTTTCTCGATGTTCTCCGAATGTTTTTAATTGTTGTGTTCAAAATGAAAAAAAAAAGAAAGGAAAAGAAAAAGAAAGAAAATATATATGAAACTATTTCAATGAATTATTATCGCGAGTATAAAAACGCGAAGTGGAACGAAAAGAAGACAGGAGTAAACAAAAGGAGTAAAAAAAAGGGACGGGAGGGCTGGGATGGGGTGGGGTGGAGTGGGGTGGGGTGGGGGTTGAAGAAGATATCTTCAGAAAATATCTGACAATATAAACTCAGAGTTAGTTTCGTGTTTGATATCATCGTACCAGGGAATACTAGTGTTAGCCTAATCGAAATTCTGCGACGACGAAGAGAAAGAGAAAGAGAAAGAGAAAAGCAGGAGGATGAGGAGGAGGAGGTGTAGGAGGAGGAGGAGGATAGCTAAACATAGAATGTGCGGTATGACTGATGAGAGATAGAGAGAAGTGCCTATCGAGTATCTGTTGGCGTTCGGTAGGTGGATGAGAAGAAGGGGAAGAAGGGGGTGGGGGTGAGGGTGAGAGTGGTGAGTGAGGGAGTGAATGAGTGAGAGTGGGTGGTTTCGAGGATGGTGTAGTTCGTGTTTCATGAAAGGCTCACGTATAAAGCTTGGAATTATAAGATAATCCAGGCACGCGTGTCGCCTAGGAAATTGCTGCGGTTTCGTTGGTTCGTGACAATATCGCTGATTGTACGTTACGCCGAATATATGGGAGGGATGGGAGGGAAAGAGAAATAGAATAGTGGTAGCACGACTCTCTCTCTCGTAGTTTGTTGTCCCCGTCGTCGTCGTCGTCGTCGTCGTAGTCTCTGGTACACGTAGTAGGAGGAGGAGGAGGAGGAGGTAGCTACATTACCACCTATACATATAAATATATGTATGTATCATCCTATCCTTTCAAACCACCCACCCACCCTTCTTCCCCTTGTCCACCTTCGCAATCGTGACTGCGTACGAATAAAGCAACAGAGATCGTGTCCCATGTTTACCTGTTTTCGTGATAATATCACCCCTCTCCTACCCCTTTGTCTTATAATTGATCTTTGCTGATTTATCATTTGGTAATCTGATCTCAGTGGACGGATTTTTTTCATATTCATTTTATTATATATTCAATTTATTATTACTTCTTGATTGGTTTTCTATTAGCTTATTCCTAAACCTATTCTTATATATATATAATGTTTGTATTCATAGGAGTATGTGCAAAGTTTCTTGAAAGGTAATACAATACTGTCGAAAGTTCGATTAGGGAAGGTGGTTGGGAAAATGTTAACAAAGGCGTAATAAATCCCGGTAGTGTTTAGCTGAAATAGAAAGAGAAAGAGAGAGAGAGTAAGTCTCGTAAAACAATCGAGGTAGAGTCTCGAGTCTTGTGCCACGTCACGTGGCACTACTTCTCATCGAAGTTAAATGTTAATCCTCTTTCTATATCATGGCGCCTGTTTTCTTGTTTGGTGTCTAAAAGCGTGCAAACAGGTAGATACCTTAGCCGTATAGGTATCCGAAAAGGGATTTAAGAATCGATAGAGAAACAGAGATTGAACGAGATATTACGTGTGTGTGTGTGAGAGAGAGAGAGGATGTTGAATGGTGTCGAGATAGAAGAAGCTGAAACATCGACCGTTAGACAAAGTGTTCTGGTAAAAGAGGAAAGAGAGGAGTAGGGTGAGTAGCAGCACCAGCACCGAGCACCAGCAGCAGCAGCAGCAGGAAGAGGAAGAGGAACGGGGGGTGGGAGAGAAGGGTGGTAGGGAAAATTCGCAGTTGGTGAACCCGAGCAGCAACTGAAATTGCTTGCCAACCTGCTGCTTTTCCGACCTCTACACAACCGCGGTTCGTGTAATCGCACGATTCACTCAGTTTCTCTCGGTAGCACGGCAATGAACTGCTCGTCCATATGTACATATGTGGGACCACGTATATATATATATGTATGCATATTTGTGTATGTAACTACATATATATATGTACACGTGTATAACACCTACATACATATGCTCTTTGCGGAGCAAGAGGAGGACTTATGCGGGAGTGAAACTCAACGATTTAGGCGTGCTCAGCTACAAGTGGCTGCTAGTGTAAAATACATCCGTGTGTTCAAACTCCCACGTATATGGTGTACGTTGTGTATAGTTAAACGTGTAAAACATAGGTTTATATCTACTACAACAAAATGGGTAGATAGGAATAGAGATACATACATGGTACGAGGTGTCGATAAGTCGATTAGCACGATTAGATTATTCCTATGAAAGGTAAACGTTATACTGTTGGATATATGATATATACATACACATATACATACATATATATATGTATACAACATATGATAGAAATGTGATTGTTATTATCGAGTTACGATTCTCTAAATGCATTTACAAACATATACGAAAACGATACTATACTATCCACAAACGAAATATTATATTTGATTTTAGATACTCGTATCGATATCATACGGAATCCACTTAAAGGAAAATAAGGTTCCGGTGATATATGTACAATGATGGATGGGTAACTGCTGGTGGTTGCTTTACGTTGAATAACTGGATAGGATCGGAAGATAAAAAAAAGAGACTGAACAGAGCAACTCACAACCGAGGGTTGGTTGGTTGGTTGGTTGGTTGGTTAGGATGGGGTGGTTTGACACTGGAGTTCCGTATAATTAACCAGCTCTCGTATTTATGGTCGAGAGCGACCCATCGTTGCTGGTTCCCTGTACGTTCGGGCAACGTGTATACGTGCATGAGGGGGAGGGGGAGGGGGTGGAGGGTATATGTACACCCATTCCTCATTCCTACGATTTCTACTCGACACAGGGCTGTTAAATTTGGAAACTCTATACGGCCGGCTGGTTGCTGGCTGAGCGTACACTGCTGGCTCGTACCAAAACCATCCCTCTCTCCCTCCCCTTCTCTCTCTTTCTCTTTCTATCTTGTTTCCTCTTATGGATTCTCCCTATTTGTACATCCTCCACTCTCTTCTTTCCATGGTTCAGGGGGTGTATATATGTAGGCACGAAATGGGCACACGTCAATCCTGTACTAACTCGAATCTCCTACTGCGTTTTATAAGCGCATCAAAGTTAATGGCGGAGGCGTTTTCTCTCTCTCATCTCTTGCAATTTTCTACAAACGCGGAAACTAGCAAAACTCTCCCAGGAGGGAGGGGGGTGGACCCCATAGAGTTTTCTCCTCTTTCAAATATCATCTTAAATCTTCTTCTCAATCTGTTGGATACTTTTGACGAAAAACAAAACCTACGGGGGTAATCGATTACCTCTACGTTTTCGGATTATTACAACGCAAATTATATTTGTGTATTTATATATATATATATAAGCGTATTTTATTATTTGTTGAAAATATGAAATTGTATTTTTGGCTACAATGAAATATTTCTTTCCGTTTTCAAACATCGATTTATCATCCATACGGATTATTATATCGCAATAACAAACTTATATTTGAAAGCCCAATTGAAAATGAATCTATATTATGTAATTACGCGTGCAAGATGTAAAAGTTCTCTTTTTTCTTTTTTTTTTTTTTTTTTTTCCGTAGAAAAACGGGCCGCCTCTATCCATCGATCAGTTTAATTTCGTGGAAATTTAGGATCATTTTAGACACGGTCAGCAGCAGACTGGCGATGCAATCTTATCGCGCATACATTCGGTGTTACGACTTTGAGCGATATACAGGTTGCATGCGCTGTAACGTGGGTCAAATCGTTGTTTCTATTTCACCCTCCTACCCCTCCTTTCCTTCCTACCCCTCCTTTTCCTCCTCCTCCTCCTTCTCCTCCCCTCACCTGTAACCCACTCATCGGCTTATTCTCGAAGCTGCGTTTCAATGCTCAAGTCCCGAAGCAACCCTGAATACATTAAGCACGTAACATCGCGTTAAGATAATCGGTTAATACGCGAGATTCGTGGCGAGTTACACGAGTTGGATTGGTCGTTGTAACGTAACTTCTACCCTATTATCGTCGTTAACCTCACGAGATAAACCATGTCAGAGCAACGTTAAAGTTCCCCAAGCAAGCTTAGTAAATGTCGCGTGCAAACCGATTGGACACGGGCCTTTAAATGCTGCTAAGAGATAGGTGTAAACTGTAGAAAGGTGAATTTCACTTGTGATTGTGTCTGATAAATAGAACAATTATTGATAACTTATCCGTTAATATATATATATATATGTATAATATTTATTATATATATGTTAATATCTATATATCTATATATCTATATATCTATAATATTATATAATTAATATAATACACCAGGCCACTTTCATAATTATGAAATTATTATTATTTGAAACTTAATGAATTCAATGTAATTTTCACGATATGTGAAAGATAGTGTTTGTTATTTCAATATTATATATAGAATTCATTTAGTGTTCAAATGTAACCCTTTAAATATCTCGATACGAGAAATATATGACTTAGATCACTTTCGTAATTATAGGCACATGTATACATATATTAGGGTGGTTTTTATTTACACGTCATTTTGGAATATTTTTTTTCTCCGTCCCTTAAATATCATTTAAACGCATAAAATGAAATTCCTGTAAATTTTGAGCTCTTAATTTTAATATTAACACACTCCCCAGAGAGTTGGCAAAGTTTTAAAGGGAAAATATTTATTATACATGCAATTTTTGTTTCTAATGTTTATAAAAATCATAACTCCGGTAAAAATTGATGAATCTGTTTGAAATTTAGTACTGTTGTGGGTTGAACTATTTGGAACAATTCTTCAAAATTACAAATTTTTCAATTCATTATTACCTTATATATTAAGTCAATAAATATGATGAAATTTTCTCATTTATCTTTTTCTGTGCACATTACCTAGATAATCTGCAGAATAACTGATTTTTACACTATATCGGTAATATTTATATACATATATATTTCACTCACCTTTCTTTTATAGTTTTTTTTTTATTTTCTATATAAAATTAATAAAGAATAGTTCATAAGTCATTTATTTCTAGTCGTTATTATATTCGTCACGGTACAATAATTAATTGATTACACAATAACTGTTTGAAATTATATTAGAATAGACATTAAAAAAAAAGACATTAAAAAAAATAAGATCAATTATTCGTAAATAAATCATCCAACGATATTTTCGAATATCCTTTTCTTTTTTTTTTTATTTTCTTTAACATCCCCCTTCAAAAATATTCACTAATATTTCATATGATCGAAGATAAATTAATACGAAACGCAATATAATATTTATACGTTATACTTTAATGAGTTTACATTAGAACAAAAAATTCTACGATAATTTCCGAAAGAAATTTCTCGTCGAAGATGATTGGGGAAAGAACGGGGGGTGAAGTTGAGGGTTGGTTACCATTTTAAAGTGTCCGGGTCCCCCCTTCCTCTTCCTCTTCCTCCTCCTCCTTCTCCTGCACCGCACGTTCATCGACAATTCTAAAACAAAACATTGATCTCTCGGTCGAATCCTCCTCAGCCCCCCACCGATCCCCCCATCGATACCCCCATCGATTCCCCATTATGCTAGTATGCATACAACTTGCACTATTAATGAACACTCCGCACACTGTGTTCTTCGCAACTACATTGGGTCTCTCTATAAAGAGAGAGAGAGAGAGAGAGATACTCGCTTTAATAAACGGATCGTGGGGGACGGTGGGGGAGGGGGTAAGGGGTAGTTGGCGAGGGAGAGAGAGGGGGTCATTGAATCATTCAACGTTCTTCCTTCGCGACGATATCTAACGAATATATAACGTTATTAACGCAAATATTGCATTCGTTTACAATATTGTTGTTTTCTTGCCCCCCCCCTCCCCCGTCCTGCCCTCTCTCCTCCTAACTCCCACGTTCCCTCACCACCTGTCCCTTTAGCGATAAATTAAACGCCGTTTCGTAGTCGTCGTCGTCGTTCATTCAAATTTGCATTTCCGTGAGAAACATTTTTCTTTTTTCCCCCTTTCTATTTTTTATTTTATTTTATTTTATTTTTTTCTTTTTCCTTTCTCTTTCTTTTTTTTGTTCTTTTTTTTTCTTTTAATATTTTTTCTTTTTTCTATACACGCAGCCGAGAGTTCGCGACGCGCGATGTCTTTTATTCGATTATATCGACTCAAACAAACGTTTATACATATTTTCAATTTTTTTTTTTTTTTTTCATTTTTTCTTTTTTTTTCTTTTTTTTATTCGTATCCGCAAATAAAAGCAGATTTAAAGGGGAAAGAAAAAAAAATAATAATGAAAAAAAAAAGAGAGAGAGAGAGAGAGAGGGAAAAAGGTACAACGCTGGTTCTAGGGTGAGGCATAGGGGGAGAGGTAGGTGGGAGGAGGGTGCAGGGGGAGGGAAGAAAAATGGCAAATTCCATGGACGATTTTCACGATCTGTGGCTTGAATGACACACGACGGATGCGATGGGTTCCGTTCAACAACGAAGCGAGGAAGAGTATAACGTGTGGATGCGTACACCGATGGGAAAGGGTAAATGGGGGGTAGGAACGGGGGCTGAGGGGACGGCGGGGGTCTCTTCGGGGTGTGATACTACAAACCCCCGTCGCGTCATTTGTGCGGCGGTTAAAACACGCGATCATAATCCTCTCGGGGGAGTTTTATTCGACTTTTAATAGAGCACAGCGCGCTATTTGATTTTGCTTTACGCCCAACGAACTACACCACACACACACACACGCACACACACACACACACGAACACGCAAACATAACACATACACCCGCGTGCCCCGGTGTTACTTCCTATCTTTTTTTTATTTTTTTTTTTTTATTTTTATTTATTTTCATATATATATATGTGTGTTTGTGTGTTTGTGTGTTTGTGTTCGATACACAACACGACATCGTATGTACGTACGTTCATATGTACGCACAAAAAATTTCAATTGACGCACGCGAGCGCAAATAGTCCATCTAAACGATCAGTTAACATTTTTTACCTTTCTTTCTTTCTTTCTTTCTTTCTTTTATTACAGTTTTCTATTTTATTTGGTCGGCATATTCAAACACACTTTTTTATTGATCAATATTTTTAAATACGCTATTCGATTAAGCATATATTATACCTTTTATATACGTAGGGTTGTTAATATATGGTTTTTTTTCTTTTTTTTTTGTATCTACCGACGGTATACGTGGGTGGTCTTTCACTTCCGGCCTCTTTTTTGTTTTTTCGTTCTTTTAATCTACTCGACAAATTTTTTTCATAAAATTCATTCAAATCTTCGTAAATCTTCAACTCGATATATCCGATCATTTAATCCTCGAAAAATTTATTTTTACATATAAATATATGGTTTTTTTTCTTCTTTTTTTTTTTTT
>QUOG01000034.1:476531-487937 GCA_010416905.1 Polistes dorsalis | reverse complement strand
GTTTATCCCGAAACTAACACGCGTATACTCGAACTTCTTTCAAGATTCGTAATAAGGTAAGAGGAACTAGTAAAAAAAGAAATATAAAGAGGATATAAAAGCGTGAGGATAGAATAAGATCAAGTGACGCGTCTTTTTCATTGGTCGTAAGAAACGCGAACCCGGTGAGATTCTTAAACGCAACTTCTTCGAACTATAAGGACAGAATGAACGACGACGAGGAGGAGGAACGAAACGAAGGTAGAAAAAGAGTTTACCGAGAGAGAGATTCCCTCTTTTCCATCAAAAGAGAAGAAGAAGAAGAAGAAGAAGAAGAAGAAGAAGAAAAAAATAAACTTTCGTCTCTTCTCTGGGCGTTAGCCGATAATTCCACGCGACAACTTAAAAGGGAGAGAAGTAAGAAGAAAAAAGAACGAAGAAGAAGAAGAAGAAGAAGAATAAGAAAAAGGTGGATGATGAGAAGGAATAGAAGGAGGTGGGGGGTGAGCGGAAAAAGAGGTGGTGGGGGAGGGGTTGGGGGTCGGGGGTTGGTATGAAGATATCGAGTAACGCTTGAACTGAAATCGCTGCTGAAACTTTTAATTGATAGAGTTCGAATGATATGACGACGAGCCTAGATAAAAAGAAGAAGAAGAAGAAGTAGAAGAAAAAAAAAAAGAGAAAGAAAGAGTGATCGGGGGGTAGGGTGGAGATGATGAGGTGGGGGGAGTTGGTAAGAGGAGATAGTCAAAGAAGAGAGGTGCTACTACTTCTTCTCTTCGGTTGTTTGATAAGGTAAGGAGTTTGCAAACCTGTGTAGGATAAAGTATAAAGTATGAAAGAATTTTTGTTACGGGCCCGAAAGCAGCAACAGCAACAGCACCAGCACCAGCAGCACCAGCGTAGTCACGCATCGTCGCGCACAATTTTCACGGTCGGTCGTGCAACGACGAGCACCACCTTTAATAAGACGATATTTTTTCATTTTTTTTTATTTTTCTTTTTTTCTCATACCCCTTCTATCCCCCATCTATAAAATAAATAAAGTAGAAAAAAGATAGTAAGATAAAGAGAAAGTGGGAGTGGGAGTGGGAGTAGGAGTGGAAGTGGGAGTAGGAGTGGGAGTGGGGGTGGGAGTAGGAGTACAAAAAATCTAAACAAAATCTAACGAAAAAAAGACCAATAAGCAGGTACCACTTTGCTGACGATTTTCCTTTTATGGTGGACGGTGCGGAAGGAGAAGGGATAGGGGGGAGGCTAGGGAGTTTCAGTCTGAATCTGGAAGAAACAAAATCTAACGAAAAAAGACCAATAAGCAGGTACCACTTTGCTGACAATTTTCCTTTTATGGCGGACAGCGAGGAAAAGAAAGATGAAGTCCCGGGGAAGAAGTGGGGGTAAGGGGTTTCGGTCTGAACTGGAAAAAAATAAAATAGAATTAAGAAAAGACCAATAAGCAGGTACTACTTTGCCGATGATTTTCTTTTTACGATGAACCGTGAGAAAGGGGCCGAGAGGTCTAAAAGGGGGTTTTGGTCTGAGTCTGGTGAAAGAAAATCTTTTTTTCTCTCTCCGACAATAATTTGAATATTATTTTCTGTATAACCCAAATATAAATATACAAATACAAAAGAATTGTATTTATTTATGAAAGAAATGCGATTGACGGAAGAAAAAGAGAATATCACAGTTAGAGAGTGTTATATTTTATCCATATAAATATATATATAAATGTGTGTATGTGTGTGTATGTGTGCGCGCGCGTGTGCGTCATTCGAAGAGAAAGCTGCTCTCGGAGGTTTCGTTAAAAGCTCGACCGAGACCTTATTTAAAGTGAAAATTGCGGGCTCGTTCCATGGACGAGCAGAGAAACGCTAGTAGTAGAGTTGGATGGTGAAAGGAGGATGAGAATGAGGAAGAGGGATAGAGAGGGGAGGGGCGGAGAAGAGAGTGGGAGGGAGAGTTAGAGAGGCCGGAGAATGCAAACATATATCGAATGCTGTCAGTATAAATTATTAAATATCGCGAAAGCCGTTTTCGGACGGGCAAGCGAGTTATTTTCGCGCATTTCACAATTTTCAGAACGGTTTAGCGTCAGCGTCTGCTACGTGGCGGGTGGAAGGGAGGAGGGTGGTGGGTGGGGGGAGGCGGAAAATGGTGGGGGACGAGAGTTTATACTCTTCGTACGCGAGATATCGCAATGGGAAGGGGAGGGGTAGGGGGAGGGAAGGGTGTGTTGTTGCTCGTGCATGGGAAAAAGGTGGTGGTTGGGTTTGGTAGCTGCTTTGGCGAATATTTCGAGTATTGTGTGGCGTTTTCCCTATCGCTAACGCATCGCTTCCTCCTCGTCCAGGATGCAAATCTCTTTTAGAAACTCGTTGAAATTATTAATGTTCTTCATTAGGTGTTATCCTCCATTTTCGAAAAAAAGAGACAGAGATAGAGGGATGGTGGGGTGGTAAGGATGGAGGAAATGTTAAAAAAAAGAGGGTAGGGGAAAAAAGAGAACAACAAAGGAAAAAGGGGGGGTTAGGAGGGAGGGGCCGTTCGTTGTTGTGGGCTGTGCATTTTTCATTTTAATACGAGTATCATATTACAAATCGTATAGAAAATTTATGCTCGTACGTACGTATCCATCTATTTATCTGTCCTCTTATCGTATGCGTAAAATGTATGAATACTTGTACGCACGTGTATGTATTATTCGGGTATACCCGTTTATATTATAACGATAGTTCGAGCGTTTTCAACGTTTCGTCATTTGCGGAAGCACCCTCCAACGTAACGTTTTGCATCGTTAAAGCGGTCGCTATTTTTCGATACTTCCTCCACCACCCTTTCCCCCACCCACTCATCCTCCTCCTCCTAAACCTGCGCGTACGTACAATCGCCAATATTCAAATCTACAAACACACCACCACCACCACCACCACCACCATTCTCGGTCGCTTCATTATCTCGTCGGTATTTTTCTCCTATTAGTCTTTATTAATCGTCGAATGTTTTTGCCTAACGGATAGATAGGAACGTGTTCTCTCGAGCACTTACACACACACACACACACGCGCGCGTGCAAAAGGTACTCCAAAGAAAACTGTATATGTTGGTGGTGTGGTGATGGTTGGTATGCTACATGGGGGGGAGGGGAAAAAAAAAAGATGCGTATGCAATATTTCCCGCGATATCGTTCCAGATCGTTTCGAACTATTATTCTCTCTAATCGGAATAAAAGAAAAGGAACAAACAAAAATGCATTCCTTTTCTATCATATATATATATATATATATATTTATTTTCTATTATTTATAATCGGATTGTCGTATCTCTCAACGTTAGTCATGCGTATCGAAACAAACAAAAAGAAAAAAGAAAAGAGAAGAGAAAAATAAAAATGATGATTCTTTGTCTTCATTATCTATGGATATATCCAATGAACACCCCTCACCAGTATATTTATCCGCGTTGTCATAATTTTGTTTCCCTGCTAGGTGTGTGTCAGAGAGAGAGAGAGAGAAAGAGAGAGAGAGAGAGAGAAACAGAAGGTGTTCCCACGCGGCAGGGGTGGGTGGGTGGATGGAGGCACACGGTGGTGGTGGTGGTGGTGGTCCCACTGTATATGCGTTGAAAAATACGCGATCGGGGGTGTGATGGCATAGCAACGGATGATCCGTTAAAACTGCTACATGACGAGCCATAATTCTGACTGATTAAATATGCATGGGATTTGGTGTACAGCACGATTCCGTGACGTGGCAATACTACGCTCGGCTTTCCACCCTCTACTACCACCCCCTTTCCCTCATTTTGGACACCCCTGACGCAACCCCGATTCCATACCTATACTTCTACCTTCACCGGCAACCCACCCTCCTCCTCCTCCTCCTCCTCTTCCTCTTCCCTATTTAACTCATCCCTCTTTAACTTCTCTCTTACTACCCTTCCATATCATCCCCCCCTACCAATATCATCCCTCCCCCCTCTACTCCATTTACCTTTGTCCGTTCGTTCTCCGTTCTCTACCCCCTTCTTTCTCCCCCTCGAATTTGCTTCAATTTGCTGTTTATCCGTTAAATGTACGATAAACAATGGATCCGTTTTCGCGACTACGACCGACAAACAGCGGCCTCGTTGCGGGCATGATTTCATCGATCTCGTCTACTGTTCTTTTTCTTTTTTTTTTTTTTTTAATTCTTTTTCTCTTCTCTTTTTTATTAAATACGATTTCAGACGTTGTGTATTTTTTGATATTTCGTTTCACCTATGATCAAAATTTTTGTAGAAATAAATAAATTACGAACGTTTCGTACGTTAACTTTTGATAATCTAACAATAATACATTTTAATTTATTTCGAATATAAAATATTTATAATTATCGACCAATTTTATATAATCTCGCATTTTCCTTTGATGATTTCTTTCTTTTTCTTTTCTTTTCTTTCCATTTTTTTTTTTTTTGTAATTTTATTCCGTCGAAAGTAATATTTCCACAGAGCCCCACACTGTCATTTATATATCGTAGAACGCTTCGATTTAAAAATGAAAAGTCTTAATAGTTTGTTATTCCAGTCTTGATTATCCTTCGTCTACTTTATACATTTCTTTTTAATTATATAATTCAAAGTTTGTTCTTCATCGGCATTGCCGCCAGATGCTTCGCGACAATTTTTCTTTCTTTTTTTCTTTTTTCCCTTGTTCGTTTCTTTCTTCGAGCAACGACGATTGCTTTTCATGGAAAATGTATATAAAAGAAAATATAATTTATTCGATAGAAAGTATAACAAACGATATTAAATAGGGTTTGAGAATGATAGAAAATAAATAAATCAATTTCTTCTTCTTCTTCTTCTTCTTCTTCTTTCCCCAAGTTTTTACAGAATCGAACAAATCGAACAAATTTAACGGTTATAAAAGAAAAAGAAAAAGAAAAAAGAAAACAAAAAGAAAGAACAAGAAAATATTTAAAAAAAAAAGAAAAGAAAGAAAAAACGTTATACGAAATTAATTTTATAAAAAAAAACTAGTGTGTGTACTTATGTACGCACGTAAGAAGTTATACTTCTTTGCCGTACCAAAACGAACATAACCTCAATAACCTCAAAAATAACTTCAAAAAAAAACTTCAAAGAAAAAAAAATAACTTTAAAAAAAAAAGTAATTATTATTATTATATATATATAAGAATAAAAAAAAGAAAAAGAAAATATTAAAATATAGATATGCAGTCCACACTAAATATAACAGAGATATATCGAATTACTTCACGCGTCAACAGTCATGGCGCGGTTACAACATTAGTTCTCGTTTCGACCGTTTAAGTAAAGCAGCGCTGAGTACGATTAGTATTTGGATGGGTGACCCGCTTGAGAAAAGAAGGGGAAGAAGAAGAGAAGACAACTTCATGCCGTATACTTGAAATCGCTTTGCCGCGCGTCATAAATACCGACAAACTTCATGGTGTCGTTTTTCCAGACGCTCGGAACAAAATCACTCCCCATTATATTTTCCCCAACGCGCCAAAAGAAGTATAACTTCAAAATAATTATAAAATATACTTGCACACAAATTCATTGCAATTCGATTAAATATTTATTTGGTAGTACCGGAATAACCGTTCAAGTCTTAAAAGAATATCTTCAATAAGAATACAGAATATCGTGAATTTTTATAAGCTACATACACATACACACACACATATATACATATAGTAGTAGTAATTCGATCGGTGTATGTTTTTTCCTAAATCTTTTTACCCCCTTTTCAGCACTTTACGCTCCGGCATTTCATATTCGCGTCACGAAAATGCACGTATCGTGCGCCAGTTTTGAAAACATATCGCTCGGCGGTACGCCCGGTACCGTTCGCGTATCGTTCTATTTGAAAAATTGCTCGTGGCCCGAATGAAAAATGTTTTTTTATTCTTCTTCTATCATTTTGTTTTCCCTTTTATTTCTCTCCTCTCTCTCTCTCTCTCTCTCTCTCTCTCTCTCTCTCTCTTTCTCTGTCTATTTCTTTCTCTCTCTCTCCGCGAGATATTTTCCACGAGTATGCACGAGAGATCACGAACGACATTTTTCGCGAATTTTTTTGTTGGTTTTAAAACACCCTGCCCCCCTCCCCTTCCCCCTCTCCCCAGCCCCTTTTTTTTCTCCGTGTTTCTCGTGTATATCGCGTAGTAGAGAGAGAAAGAGAGAGAAAAAAGAGAAAAAATACGACGTGGTAGTAGAGTACTACACGCGTGTATGCATGTTAGTTTTCTATTTCGTAAAAGCTTAGGCAAAATCGTTTCTCAAAAGGGGCCAATAGCCGCCTAAAACACGCAAATATCGATAATCCTTTATCCCTTGTATTTGCGTGTATGTATATGCGTGTATATGTGTGTATGTGTGTGTGTGTGTCAGATTTTCTTAAGTCAAGCTCACGAGACGCAATTTAGTACGGCTTTCCTTTCATTGTACTTATACGTTTCGTAATTAACAAGCCACTTCAAATCCCCCGTGTTCCCCCCCCCCCCTTCCCCCTGTCCCTCCTTCTCGTCATCCTCTTCCTCCTTCTCGCTTTTCTCTCTCTTTCTCTTTCTCCTTCTTCGAATAAATAACTCTCGGTATATATAACTCGCGTGTGTGGCTCTCTTGTTAAGCAGAAATTGGAGAGGACTTTAAAGACTTTTCGGTCGAGAACTACTTTGGGGTTACTTGGTGGTGGTAATGTTGCTAGTAGTAGTGGAGGTGGTGGTGGAGGTGGTGATGGTGGTGGTGGTGGACGTCGTTTATTTGCACGAGGAAACCCATTTATGCAGATTTCAACACGAATGTTCTTTTAGCTGATTGCTAAGGATTTTATCCGAGTATAGTTAAATCTGAAGTATTCATTCTCTGTCATAGATAGATAGATAGATAGATGATAGATAGATAGATAAATAAAGAGAGAGAGAAGTAAGGTATATATAGTCAAGTTCGATTGTCCAGTGGTCGAGTAATTAAATATTTACTTTTATTCTATTCGTTTCTAAACTTATTTACTTACTTTCTCTTTCGAAACTCTCCGTACGAATAATAAACGTTTCCTTACAAAATTATCTCTTTCGGTTTTGATTTTTAAATAATTTCACGGTAACACACACACACACACACACTCAATCGGTGGTGTGAAATCGGTATTCGTTCGTGAAAGAAACGTTCTAAGTTCGATTTTTTTGTTCTTCTTTGCATTTCTCTCTCTCTCTCTCTCTCTATCTATCTTTGGTATTTTTTTTTTTACATATAAAAGAAGAAAATAAATACGATAGGAAAGAGAGAGAGAAAAGTATGAAAAACTTTCACTCCGTTCGGTAAACTCTGACAACAATTTTTTGTTTTATTTAACACACTACCACCCAGTATTGTTTCGAGTACCGTTTTACCGTACTTCTATTTTTATTTTCTTTTCTTTCTTTTATTTTTTTTATTTGCCATGATTCTTATTAATCAAATTTCTACGCAATCGCGTTGAGAGATTGTAAATTAAGAAAAGGAGGAAGGAAGAGAAAAGAAGAAGAAATTTGTTAAAGTAAGGATCGGTAAATTGGAATGCGCGTTAAAGCAAAGGTTAAATCGAGGTTTCAGGAGTTCAGATGCATAAAGAAAGAGAGAGAAAGAGAGAGAGAGAGAGAGAGAACTATGTTAAACCCCATGGCTTTCGCGGATGCCGATATAGCAGAGAAGTTGAGACGTCCGTTCTCCTTGACGTGGAAAATGTTGGAAGTAAAAGGGGTTTGGGTGGAGGAGAAGTAGAAGGGGGATGGGAGGGGGAAGCGGGGGTGGTAGTAGGGGTGTGACGGACGGTTAATTAGACTTCAACTCCGAGTAGTCAGCGATTGAATTCCCTTGGGGGCTGGTCCAAAATGTTTCAACGCAAGAAACTCATAGCTATTGTCGGATAAATGATAAACGATGCTTATTAGTTTAACGCCATCCACAAATTTACGATAAAGGTTTTACTAGTTTCAATATTTCATCATTCTATCTTAATGAATAAATCACCTAATCTCGTTAGTATTATACCGTTTAGGAGTTTTACAATCGTCAATGATATACGTTCGTCAATTTTAACTTTTTATTTGCCTATATTTTATTTCATTTTATTATTATTATTATTAATAATAATATTAATATAATATATAATAATATATAATAATAATAATAATATTAATATATATATATATAATATTATATAATATATAATATTATTATAATATATAATAATAATATATAATAATAAAAATATATAATAATAATATTCATATTAATGGATTAATTTATATATAACAATTTCAAATAATTCTACGAAAATTGAATCTAACGTAATAATACGATATACGAATCGTTTAAACTTTCTATTACCACCACTCCCTCCGCCACTTTTCCCCCCTCCCCTCTCCAGGTAAAATAATCCTATGGTGGGTTACCTCTTTTCGTTAACTATCGTTATACTTTAAACGTTTTAGATCAAAAAAAAATATTCCTACACAACTCTTAGGCTTTTGTCTAAGTATATAATATAAAAGTAGAAATTGAAGCGAGATGCAATCCTGTTTGTTTGAATTTACGAGATCAACTGAGAAAGGTGTAAGCCGGTGGGTGTTGAACGGAGTCACGTACACCTACTCTTTCCTCCTTATAAACGCACATATATACACACACACACACACATACACACATACACGTTCTCTCTCTTTCCGTTCATTGCCTGGAGAAACTAAAAAATGAACAAGCGTCAAGCCAACTAGAACATGATCTTTCTTGTTGAAACGACTTATCCTCTCTCTTTTCCCACCTCCTTTCCCCTCACTTCCCCCCCCTCCTTTTCACGCTTCATACACACCTCTCCTCTCCTCTCTCCAATCCTTTCTTCCCTTCCCCCCCCAAACCCCTTTTCCTTCAATTGAAGCTTAAATCCGCCTTCCCCTTTCTCGTACCTATACATATATATATATGTTTACACACACACACACACACACACACATATACGTGCTTAATTCGCGTTCGGGCGACGCTGAAAATCCGACACGCGAAAATCTCGTTCTAATTCCAGCGTTATTTCCTTCCTCTTTACTGAGAAAGTGTGTAAAATAAACATTCATAGGATATACACCTATTACTCTTTCATCTATTTTCTTTTTTTTTGTTAATTCTTTTTTTTTTTCTCTATTTTTTTTTTTTTTTTTTTTTTTTAAATATTGTTACTCTCACTAATGAAACGTCTTAGAAAAGTAAAATTGTTATAGTCAATCATAATTCATTTTAACGATTAAATATCATAGATTAAAATATACTACCTACTTGTTCCAACAATTAAGAAATTATCTTCTAATCTATCGTTAATCACTGCAATTTTGCGATTATTCAAGTTTTAATCCGATAAACATGGAATAAATTAGATAACTAAATGTTAGAAAAAAAAGAAAAAAATAATAATAATTAGAGATACATAAATGTTTTTTAATTCTATAATTAAAATAAAGTATCATTGACCTTCTCTGAAACTACTACTACTACTACTATTATCACCACAACTACCACTATTTTAACAATCAACGGATAATTATAATTGATTGGTAAAAGGGAAGTGGTACTCTCTTTCTCTCTCTCTCTCTCTCTCTCTACATTTAGAAACAATTTTTAATAAAACCATTACACGTTAACTTTAATTGAATATATCCCCTTACAAGTTTTTCATCGAAACAAATTGTAACGTATGCTGAGATACAATGTCAGATAGGGTTAAGAGAGGGGGTGGGGTAGGAGGAGTGGGGGTAGGTAGGTAGGTAGGTTCAAGTCATACTTTCGCGATTAAAACGTCGCACGAGAGAACTTGTATCAAGTATCGTGCCTCGTACCGAGAGAAAGAGAGAAAAAGAGAGAGAGAGAGAGTTTGTAGGGGGTTTCGGATGGGTGAGAGAAAGGAGGGGGGGTTGAAGAGGGAGATAGATGGGTGGGGATAGGAGGTAGAGTTGGCGAAGGGGTCGGGAATTGGGGTGATGGTGGTGATGGTGGTGGTGCTGGTGATGCTGCTGGTGGTGGTGGTGGTGGTGGTGCTGCTGCTGGTGCTGGTGCTGAGGAGGGGTGGAAAGGCGGATGGGAAGAGGCGATATCGATTACAGGCGTATTCAACGGAGCGTAGATTCGCGATAAAGCAGTCCTGGGCGGTTGTACGAGCCTGTGCAGCGTAATGAAATAATACCTAGCGTTGAAGAAGAGAGAGAGAGAGAGAGAGAGAGAGAGAGAGAGAGAGAGAGAGGAAGAGAGAGATATCAATTCTACCGATCCCAACCTACGGTCGAAAATCTGCCGCAGGCATTTTACCTGCATGCAACTCTCTCTCTCACTCTCTCTCTCACTCTATTTCTCTTTTTCTCTCTTTCTCTTGTACACCGTCACCGATTGGCGCTGCAATTTTCGAGCTCGTATGGCGCACCAAGTGGAGGAGTAGGAGGAGGAGGGAAGGAAGGAAGGAAGGAAGGTTTGGGAGAAGAGAGATATGTGGTGGTTGATGGATATATAGAGAAAAAAGGCTTGTGGATCTGAAAATGAATCCTAAAAAGAGAAAGACGGTAGAGAAAAAGAATTTCCGTGTATTATACATCGATTTCTTTCCTACCTTCCTTCTTTCCTTCATTCGTTCGTTCGTTCGTTCGTTCCTTCATTTCTTTCATTTTATTCTTTCGTATCTTCTCTTCGTACACGTTCGAAGAAAAGAAAGAAAAGTACTCGCCGATTGGACAAAAAGTGACTCTAGCCGCCCATACGTACTTTTCTCTATCTATTCTTCTATACGAAATAAAAAGAGAGATTGGAGTGGTGAAGGTGAAGAGGAGGAGGAGAAGATGGAGGTGGAAGTGGTAGAAGAGGTGGGTTGGCTGTTAGCGTTCTCCCGGTACTGGTGGCTGTTGCTGCTGTTGCTACTCCAACGACTTAATCACATTGAAACGGCTCTGAGCACGTCAGCTCCCCCGAAACGCGTTGTTTCTCTGATTTCATCCGATATTGTTACCTCGTTGTCAACGTTCTCTTTCCACCTCTCTCTCCTCTCCTCTCCTCTCCTCTCCTCTCCTCTCCTCTCCTTTCCTTTCCTCTTCTCTTCGTTCCTATCTTCCATTCGTCCGTTTCAGACGGACACCAACCAGGTATAGAGAAATTCCTCGAAATACATCGCGGTGTTGTACCCGTGTTAAAGATAGAAGAGACCACCACCACTACAACCACCCACGTACATACCTAAGATAAAACGGGATAGAATTCACCCTCCCAGTTTTCTGCTGAGCGAGTAAACGATAGAGATTGGGAGGTATGGGAATGCGAAACTGTGTACTCCGCAGAGAAATATATATACATATATAGAGACAGAGAGAGAGAGAGAGAGAGAGAGAGAGAGAGAGAGAGAGAGAGAGA
>QUOG01000034.1:451589-473235 GCA_010416905.1 Polistes dorsalis | reverse complement strand
TTTAACCTAAAAATAATATGATACAAACAAATGTATATTTTTTAATCATAAACATTTGTCAATTCTCGTATTGCGAAGTTGTATTATTTATTTTCTTTTTCTTTTCTTCTTTTTTGTTTTCTAATTCGTTATTCGTAATGGGGTATAATATTTAAAACGAAAGTTTGCTTTTCTTTGATTATTTTAACGACGAATGAAAGTTGGTATTTATGACAGGTGGGGAAGGGAAGGAAGCAGAATTAATTTAAGATTAAATTAGTATTAATTGGAATTATTTTTAGTAATGAAAAAATGGAAGAACGACACCAAAGTTCCGACTACGACAACGGCCTATTTCCGATTATACTCGGGCATCGAAATCTCCGATAGGAAGCGTCGAATATTCGCGGTTACATCTCTTCCTCCCCCCCCCTCCCTATCTTTTTATATTTTCTTCTTCTTCTTCTTCTATTTTTATTTATTATTATTAATATTTAGCGATAATCATTCGACAGTTACGTCACTTTTATCGTCCATGACATTTTTCATTTTTTTTTTCTATTCGGACAATTAAATTTACATTTTCTACGTCAATTATAATTTTATGCTTCCGTGATTTTGTTTTTTACTTTTTTATATATTTTTTTTCTTCTTGTTTTTTTTTTTAAATTATTCCAAAATAATCGAACGATAAATATCGATAAAAATCGGACCGAAGTTCATCGTTCATCGAAATCTCTCATAAAAATATGGTTTCGACTTAATTAACATTTATTCAATTCGATCTAAAAATAAATCTTGCGCATCGTTTAACATTTCGATCGAATTCATTTAAAAAAAAAAAAAAGGAAAAAAAGGAAAAGAAAAAAAACAAGAACCAGGAATCTTCCTCGCGAGTTTTGTTTTTTATCTAGAAATTACGTAATGCAATGGTCATTAAAAATAATAATTATAATGATAATAATAAAATAACAACAACAAAAAAACAGAAAAGAAGGAAGAAGGAAGATTTTTGAGATTATTAATTGGCAGGCGAGATAATATAAATTGAAAAGAAAACAAAATTAAGAAGAAATAGATTAAAAAAAAAATAGAAAATTCGCGAAAATATTATAATTAACTAATTAGTAATTATTATAGTTAACTAACTGATAATAATTATAGTAATTTTTTGGACACGATAAACAACTAATTGATTATAGTTTTAACTATAATTTAAAAACATCCTACAACAATATATACAATTCAACGTTGATAAATTCGTAGCAAGAGTAAATTCAAGAGAGAATCCTGTCTGTTCATTCGTTCGTTCATTCGTTCATTCGTTCATTCGTTCGTTTCGCAAGGTAGTAGCGTACAAGCTTATTTTCCTTTTCCTGCCATGACATTCCTCGCTTGCTTCATTCCTATCATCGCCATGAGTCGGCAATCGCGCGTCAAAGATATCATCCCCCTATTTCCCCCCTCACCCCTCTTTCCTCTCCCCAGCATCCCTCTTCTTCATCTTCGTTCAGACGAGACTCGCGTTTTCCTTGTTATTCGCATATTTCTGGATACGAGAACCTGCAAATTCTAGTTTATCTTATGACGAGGTAAAGAGTGGGGGTACGGGTGGAGAGGGGTGGAGGAGGTGGAGGTGGAGGGGCTGGTGTTATAGAAAGGAAAGAAGGAAAACGCGCATAACGAAATCCGCGTCTTTCGACTCCTCTTCTTCTTCTCCTCCTCCTCCTCCTCCTCCTCCTCCTCCTCCTCCTCCTCCTTCTTTATACCCTTTTTATTTTATTCGTATCCTTTGTGAAATGAAGAGAAAGAAAATGAACGAATAACGAAACGACGTTAACATTTCTTCTTCCCCCCCCCTTTCCACCTTTCTACAAAATCTTTCCTTCCTTTCTTTCTTTCTTTTTTTCTCTGCATTTTTCTTTTTTTTTGTACTATTTTTCTTTCTCATCGAAATGTCACGATATCAAGTGGGAGGGTGGTAGGGGGAGGCAGAAGGGAGAAGGGGAAGAGGGCAGCAGGGACAGACTTTTTCTTCATCAGCGTCAAAATTCAATAATATCTCGCGGATAAAGTACGAAATGGCCATTTCGTATCAGAGTGAATGAGAGAGAGAGAGAGAGAGAGAGAGAGAGAGAGAGAGAGAGAGAGAGTGAGTGAGAGAGAGAGAGAGAAGTCGATACTACAGGTTGAATGAAAAACTAAACGCGACAAAAAGAGAGAGAAAAGAGAGAGAGAGAGAGAGAAATCCCCAATGAAAAAGAAGAAAAGATGAAACAGGGGATGGTGGGTGGGGGTTGAATATAAGGGGGTTAGGTAGAGAACGTCGATCAGATCGAGAGAATTTTATACTGGGCTCGTTTCGAAAGCTGCAAAATATCATCGACATCTGTGGCCCGCGGCCCTGCCGCGTCATTGGACGCCGAAAATTAACATGCGAACGACCAGGAAATATCGACGAATTAAAAAACCGATTCTGAATAGGAGAGAAAACCCCAAAAAAAGAGGGAAAAAGAAAAAAAGGAAAAACCTACGGTGGAAAAAAGAGTAAGAGAGATACAAGAAGAGGAGGAGGTGGAGGAGGACGAGGAGGAGGAGGAGGAGGTGAAATATAACTGCGATCCCAGGCTTTGGGAGTACGTACTATGATGTTGCGCGTATTCCCCCTCCCCTCCCCGCCCCTCCAGCGGCCCCTAACCCTCCCCATCGCATTTTACCTGTGACCATCTATATCTATAGGAATATTTACGTAGTTTTACGTTCCTCTGCGTATCTGTTCTGCGTGTACGTGTACATGTACGTGTGCGTGTGTGTTAGTCGGCAGTGCGTTTGGAGAGAAGTTGTGGGATGGGTGTGGTCACGGGGAAAAAAAATAAATATCAGAGTGGTTCTGAGCGACGAGACCGCACTTCCCATCCTCCTCCTCCTCCTCTTCCTCCTCCTCCTCTTGCTCCTCCTCGATATAAATATTTCTCTCTTACTCCGCTCTATCACTCATTTTTCTCTCTCACTCTTTCTCTATATTTTTGCCTCCTTTTCTCTCTCGTTCGTCCATTCGCATCTCTCTGATTTCTTTTCTTTTTTTTTCTTCTATTTTTCTTCCCTCTGTCCCATCCTTTAACTTTCCCTCCCCCCTCCACCACCCCCCACCATCCTCTCATTACTTTTGTTTTCCTTTCTGCAAGCGCACATCTTTCGATCGAGTCCACGTGAGAATCACGAGAGAGACAAAGAGAATGAGAGAGAGAGAGAGAGAGAGAGAGAGAGTTGGGTTTGCAATATCATCAGAACAATTTTTTGTTGTTGTCATATCAAGAAGTCAACGTATAAACTCCGTTTCTCTGTTTCTTCTTCTACGAATTTTATTTGAAATCAAAGGATGCACCCTCGAGGTTGTTGTTGTTGTGGTGGTGATGGTGGTGGTGGTAGGAGTGGCCCCCCTTTTTTTTCGACGTCACCGCGTATTTCTTTATTCTCGGATTCGTTAAATATTAAAATAAAATACGTCAACGAATCGTTTGATCATTTCTATAGAAATAATAATCTCAACTTGTCGTGTATATTTTTAATGTCTTCTGTGACAAATCTTATCGTATTTAAATATTATACACGTAACAATCTTTTTTAATCTAACAAATGAAAACAAAATGAAAGAGAGAAATTATAAAAGTGAATCATTTTTATTTTTAATTTAATTCGATTTTTTTTTGTCATCGTTCATCAATTAACGAGACTATATATTATAAATATATATTTTCTTAACTTTCTGTTTCAGGTAAGATTTTGTTCATAATGAGAAGATTAAAAGAAAGAATTAATTAACAATAGCGTATAGCAAGTGCGGTAAGTCATTAAAATTTCACAAATTTCTTCGACACGTTTAATTGTGAATTTCCCTGATTTTATTTTTCTAACTAACGATAAGCAAGCTCCTTGCAAGTTTGTACTTTACGATAAAAATGAGAGAGAATGATTTTAATAATCGTGACGTAGATTTGAAAAAAAAAAAAAGAAAAAAGTAAAATAAATCCATCGAAGAACGTGATAACTGCAATTACACGAAATTGTGATAACGCGAGAAGGATGAAAAAATAAAAAAGAATAAGAAAAAAAAAAAAAAACAAGAAAAAAGATAGTATATCCGTTATCATCGACATTATTCACTACGTCGTCATCATTATCATCGTCATCCTCATCGTTACAGAAAATGCATAATATTTTCTACCGCGGGAATCATCATTAAATTCGGTTACCGTTAATGACGTCATTAAATTCTTCGATGCGTCGTCGACGACTATCTGTTACAACGTATGACGCTCGTACCATCATCATCCATCTACTGTCCTGATTTATTTCTTTTTCTTTCAGCCCCCAAACCCCCCACCCCAAACCAATCCTCGCCTCCTACATTCGCGCATTTTCAAATTTATACGTTGTCGAGCATCGTCACTTTTTTTTTTTTTCTTTATATTTCTTCCACCTTCTTTCAACGGGGATGGTTCTGGGGTGGAAATGGGGATGGGGGAGGTTAAACTTTTGCAATGTTTCGAATTTTCGAGTAACAATAAACGACGAAATTATTTTACGATGGTTTAATATGGTTTTTTTCTACATTTAGAACGTACTCGGATTGAGGTTAGGTTTGAATTTACTCTCTCGTTTCCATTTTTTCTTTTACATATACGAACTCGTAACGAGCAAGAAGAACCTCTGACGAGAATTAACGGAAAAGGGGTGGAGGAAGAAAAGAAGTAAAACGAGAGAAAGAGAAAGGGGAGAGACTTTGGTCGCACGTCGTTAACGTGCGAGGTGTATACGTCGGCCATATTGATTTCATTTTCCCGCCCAATTCGGAAAAGAACTAGCAAAGGGAAAGAGAAAGCGAAAGAAAATATGATCATACATCCCCGATACGACGGGGGGTCTACATATGCCTCGTAATTGTTATTTTGATGGTGTTTTCGCGTTGGCAATTGGCACGCGGTTGGCATATTCAGTTATTTTCACCGTTAGGATGAGTCTAGCTAGCTAGTTAGGTTAGTCAGCTATCATTAGTAGTAGTAGTAGTAGTTGTATTTAATAATAGTAGGTGTTGATCGCGCGTGTCCCTGTTTGAGCAGTCAGTCAGTCCCTCCTCCCGTGTTATTGGTTTCGTTTTTCTACGCGGTGAGAACCGCATGCCGGCAAATTATTTTCTTTTGCATAAACAAAGCCGCAACTTGAAAGAGGAGTTTAAATTGTTCGCTAGTTTTACGTGCCCGCGGCTTTCTCCCACTCTACTTTTGAACCCCACCCCCTCTCCTCCCGTGCAACAAGCCCATCCACCCTCCAGCAATCCACCCCTTCCTCTTTTTTTCTCGCTCATATACACGCACGAACGCATTTTATTCCTGCTACTATATAACAGCAGCGGCAGCAGAAGCATACTGTCAGTGTTGTGTTGCTGTTACTGTTCCTACTAGTACTACTACTAGTAATATAACTACTACTACTACTACCACTGCTACTGGTGTTGCTGCTGTTGGCGCAGTTGCTGTCCATCAGAAAAGATCCCGGGATGCGAGACTGCGCTTGAAGCCCATTGATTAACCGTTGTCTGATGCACGTTGGCAGCACGCGAGCGCGTGCGTCATGTGAACAACGAGCAAAAGAGAGAGAGAGAGAGAGAGAGAGAAATGTGTTGGAGGTTGTGGTTGTGGTGTTGGTGGTGGTGGTAGAGGTGGTTATGGTGGTGGCGGTGGTGGTAGTTACCCGCGTGTTCTTCCTACATTCTGTTCGGATTCGTGTGAACCACTGGCTACGCGTTCTGCTGGTCGAATGTTTTAGAGAGGAGGAAGACCTGCTGGGGTGGTAAGTGGGTGGTGGTAGGTTCGGGTGGGTTTGGGTCGTAGAGTAGAACAGGTAGGGCGCGGCCTCTCTCTCTCCTCCCGTTTATGAAAACTTTGTGCGTCGGCTGCGACGCACCCACGAATAAAATAACGCGTTGCGGATTATTTCTCTCGGTTTTTCAACCCCCACCCCACCCTACCCCAGCCCCCAAATCTCTCACTCTTCTCGCCTTCGCTCCCTCGGCATCCCCTCCCCCTACCCCTTGCTTGTTTCGTGCTTTCCTCGCACCATCGCTAGTTGTTCGTTCACCGAATCCAGAAGTATTCCATCGGGGATGCTAGAGTTCTATTATTGTACAAATATCTTCTGGAATAAATCAATTTTTTTTTTCTTTTCTTTTGTTTTTGAATCAAACGAACGTCTACTAGTTCATGAATTGCTAAAGTTTATTTTTTCTTCTTCTTTTTTTTTGTTCATTATTATCCCTAATCTCAATCACAATTTCTAGGATAAACAGGTTCGAGGAATCGATCGAATTTTGAAGATTTTTTTGTTTTTTTTTAACTGTACAATAAGTTTGCAGTTTTTTTTTTTTTCTTGTCCTCTTCGTCGTCTTCTTCTTCTTCTTCTGCTTCTTCTTCTTCTTCGTCTATCTATTCTTTTTTTCTCTCGTGGCTTTGAATGAAAGCATCTCTGAACGTTTCTGGCAGGTTTTCATGTAAACCGACGCAAAGTGAAAATCTCATTCGCGTTACAGACTCTAGAAGCTTTCTCATTTTACCTGTCGGCTACGTATGTTGTGTACTTTATATATTATACATCTTCCAACGCGCTCGAGGAAAGGAGAAAGAAAAGAGGCATGTTTTACAATTGAAAACATACTAATGGATTTTCCATCCCCCAGCCTCCCGAAAAGTCCTTGGGTATATTTTTAAAATATTTTTTTCCTGCAACTTTTAAACGAATATCACGCGTTTGTCATAATTTACATGAAAGTCGATGAATTTTTTAAGAAGAATTTTTTTAATATGGTCATACGATGAACATCGGAGTTTTTGAAACACTTTTCAACCCTTAGACATCCTAATATAAATAATATATAATATAAAATATGTAATATAGTGTAATATATACCAATTACAAATAATTCTATATTACATTTTTATTTATTTATTTATTTATTTATTTAAATTTATTTCCCACTGTGAAAGAAAGCGATGATATCGTTCATCTTTCATCACATGATGAACATCGGAGTCTTTAAAACATTTTTCAACCCTTAGACATCCTAATATAAATAATATATAATATAAAATATACAGGTCTTCGTGGCTCAAGTGGTAGAGCGTTCTTTCGGTATGCGAAAGATCCTGGGTTCGAATCCCGGGCCTCCTCGATTTGTTAAACAATTGAAGCTCGAATTTTTTGGGAGAGTTTTTCGAACGAACAAAATGCGTCAGGGTTGCGTCACTAAAATAATATAATAAAATATATAATATAGTGTAATATATACCAATTACAAATAATACTACATTACATTTTATTTATTTATTTAATTCAATTTATTCTAACTCGAAATCATTCGAGAAAAGGTGTGTAAATAGTTGTCTTAAACGATTAAAATTACTTCCAACTGTGAAAGAAAGTGTTTGATGATGCCGTTCATCAATTTCATCTTCGAAATAGAGAAAATGGTGTATTTGGTTTTCCGCAACTTGTTAACGTACATCTCTTCCACGCAAATAATAATCGAACAACAACATCGAGCAAATTTCGGTGCCCCGAAATTTCGCATATTAGCGGGCAGAAGGGTCAACCGCAGGCGCGTTTACACGCGGAACCGACAAAATTAGTTATAGTTCGTTACAATCCGAGATGGTGGTGAGAGTACGTGGCAAGGGGAGGAGAGTAAAAGGGTGGAGGGGGGGAGGGCAGTTCGAATAATGAAAAACGGTATTTTTAATAAGCTCCATCCGTTTCTCTTAAATGTTAACCATTTCATATATAAAAAAAAAAAAGTAAATCATTGAAATGTACTCAATTTATATTCCAAAGTTATTTCCAAAGTTAAAAGTGATCGAATGGAGAAGGAGAGAGAGTTTAACGAAAAGTTTGGGGAAATGAGAGTATACTTGAAAGATTATTGAAAATATAAATTAATTATATATACATCTCGTTAGGAGAGGTAATATTTTCTTTAAATTAATTTAACCTTCCAACACACTACCATCCTCCTCCACACTCTCCTATGTAATAATATCTGCATAATATTATAATAATAATAATAATAAAAAAGAGAAAAGAGAAGAAACTAGGTGGTTTGAAAAGGGAAGTTAAGAACTCGCGTAACGAGTTTATACGATATAAGGCATTTAAATAATAAACTAAAGCCGTGAAAAGAGTTAATGGGCGGGTGAAGGGGATGGGGATGGAGGAAAGGGGAGGGGAGGGGTGGGGAGGGGGAAGCAGGGAAGTGAGAGTGGTGGATTATAAGGGTGGAAGAGAGAGTGTGAGAGAGTGTGTACCTTACACTCGTTATAAACTCACGTGGCTTTTTTTATTTAATATAAAAATCGTCCATGTAAAGTGGAACGAGCTTTGAGCCATTTTCTACGTCATCATAATCATCATAATCGTCATCATCATTATCGTCGTCGTCGTCGTCGTTACTGACGTTGACGGTGGTCAAGATAAGACAACATTTTTCCAACTTAGAGTATCAAGTACAAAGACCGAAGGTAAGCACGTAAGATTAAACAAAAGTGTGATGTGTCACGGTAAGGGTTAGAATACGTTTTCATGTAATTCAAGAAAAACGAGGGTTGAGATTCTGCAAATTAAGGGCAACAAGAAGGTAGAAGAAAAAGAAAAATAAGAAAAGAAAAGAAAGAAAAGGAAAGATCGTATTAAATGAATTGAAAAAAAGAAAGAAATCTTCAGGTGTGGGGTGACGATGGGGTTGGAGGGGGGGATGTCCATATCGTACTTGTAAATAAATAGGGGGAGGGGAGAAAGAAAAAAAAAAGAAGAAAGAATGATGACGATGAAGAAAAAGAAAAAGAAAAAAAAAAAGAGGTAAATGCTGCGAATCCAGGTGAGAAAGATCTCGGAAGAGAAAAAGTATAGTAGTAGTAGTGTCGTTGTGTTAGGGTGAAACGTGTGGGGCACGTCTGCGCGTTTAATTGCGGGACTTGCGTCTCTTTTAAAGGCTGCGATGCAAATGGGTCATAAAACTCGGCTACCCGGTAGATAGCTCATTTACGAGTGAAGAAAGTTTTTAAGGTTTCTAATGGGGTGAGTTTCGAATGGGTAGTAGTGGTGATGGTGGTGGTGGTGGTGATGGTAAATAAGAGAGAAAGAAACTGTTAGGAAAAGGAAAAGGAAAAGAAGAAGAAGAAGAAGAAGAAGAAGAAGAGAGAAAGATGAGAAGAAATAGTTTGAAAAAGGTGCTGGGGGGGTGGGATGGGGAGGGGAAAGGTTGCCCTGAATGCACGAACGAGAGGATCTATTTTATCGGTCTTGCCCTCATCTCTCTTCCCTCTCCCCTCCGCCCCCCTATTCCTTTTCTTTCTTTCTTTCTTTCTTTCTTTCTCTTTCTATATTTCTTTTCTTCGCAAGTTCGAAAGTAATTCTCTTTAGTTGACGGTAAAATCTTAGTAGTAGACTGCAACTTGGAAAGGCAACTTATTCTCTCTCTCTCTCTCTCTCTCTCTCTCTTTTTTTTTCTCTCTCTTTCTCTCTCTTTCTCTTTATTTCTTTCTCCGTGGTAAGAGATTGTCTTTGGTTTCTTTACCGATCGTATTTGAGAAATGTAAGGGGCGTTGCGAGACGGGGTGGAGTGGGGGTACTATGGGAAGTAAAGAAATAGCGTGTAAAAAGCATCGCAATTGTTGCTCCCTGCTACTTCTTTTTACTATTACCATTGCTACCTAGTTGCAACTGCAACTGCAAATGCAACTATTACTGCAACTACTACTACTACTGTTGCTGGGGGAAGAGAAGGGGTGGCTTTGAATTCATCCACGAGTCCATTTGCAAATCCATTTTCTTCTTGAAACGTGTCGTAGTCGTAAGCATTGAAACATCCAAATCACCCCCACTTTTTTACATTTTTTTTACATAGGATACTACAGAGAGAGAGAGAGGTAACATTACGCGAACATTTAAAACGCACGAGTTTTTAAATTCGAAATAGGAGTAGGTAAAATAAAAAATAATATAAGAAGAAAAATAAAGAAGGGGAGACAAAATTTGCAAGACTGCGAGCAAGAAAAAGGGGTAGGGGTGGGGGTGGGGAAAGAAAGGAATAAAAAAAAATAACAAAACGAATAAAGTAGTCCGGAATAGACGAGAAGTTTACAGGTAAAGAAGAAGAAGATGAAGGTGAAAAGCAAACGGAGATTGGTCTAAAGAATCCATCAAGAAAACTGGTAATCAGGTGGAGCTAGTACCCACAGACCACTTTCAGGGGATCCAATCTCCTTGGGCATTTTTGCCACCACCACTGGCTCTCCTGCCATTGGTGGAAAATTTTCTAGCCAACGTAGCCACCCCCCCCCCATTCCTCCTAACCCTCCTTTTTATCCGTCTGTCTCTTTCTCCTTTTTCTATATTCCTATCTTTATCTAACCTTCGTACTATTTTTCAACACACACACACGCACACGCAAACATCTTTTTTCTTTTCTTCGACACTTTTCTTCAACGACAATCTTTCGATCTAAAGTAATATATCGCAAAATAGTATTATCACTTTCTCTAACCCCCTTTTTTTTGGTCGCATCCTAAACAAAATTAAATTATTCCATAAACTCGATCGAAATAAATACAATGAAAAGTTGATGGTACATTGTTAATTAGTAATTTATTTATTTATTTATTTATTTATTTATTTATATATGGAAAGAAAAATATAAAATACGGTAACAACAAATGCATTCGTTATTAACTTTTAAAATAAGATTACACCCCTCTCCATCCCCTCTCCTTCCCCACCAGCAGAATCCAATAACGAAATGTTTCATGACCAATCCTGATTTTCCACCAATTCATACTTGCACCACCACCGTACGTTAAAAATGAAAAAAACAAAAGAGATGTAAGAAAATGATTTTTAGTAGTTCATATATTTTTTATAGAATAAATGTAATATACTGTGTGTGTGTGTGTGTGAGGTATATTTAAATTAATGAATCAGAATATAACAGAACATATGTAGAAATTCAACGAAAAATTTAACAAATTAGACGATCATCATGTTTATGCAACATTTGATTGAACTTGATATTATATCGGAATTCGGTATGATTTTAACGGACGGATTCTATTGGTCCAAGGGCAAGGAAGGAGGGTTTTGGCATATTGACCCATTTAAATCTCTCGAATAAACGTTTGTTCGGTCAAACGAGAAACGTAGTAACCCGAACGGATAAAATATTGTCCACGAAGTTGAACGATCTCTATATTCGTGCTTTTATGTATGTGTGTTCGAGCGTGTATTGGTGAATAATATGAATGAGCAACCAACCACGATGCTCCCTTTAAATTCTCCAAACTGGTAGTTGACCGAGTCTCCGAGGTTACTTAAAAGAAGAACAAGAAAAACAAACCAAACTGTGCCACGTCTTCTTTTTCGTTTCTTTTTTTTTTGTGTCGTTACACAGGTGTACGCGTGTATGCATGTGAGTTGATGCATATCTTGCATCCATTCCTTCTGTTGTTACTGTACAGACACTACATCCATTAATCACGAACGAAACACGTAAACGTGAAAAACTGGTTTGATTACTTCTTTTCAAGGATGATGTTATATTTTCAGGTGGGTGGATTGGTGGTCGGTGGGTGGTCAGTTCCATAATCAAAAAACAGAAAAATCAAAAAAATAAAACGCTCGTTACGAGATTCGCGTGTCGTTATTGATTGGAACCAAGTTTTGGTTAAAATTATTAACAAAAATATCTAAATCGATCCCTCCCCCCCCACCCCCACCTCAATTGACGTTGATAATAATTAATTTTTTTTTCTCTTTCTTTATTCTTTTTTTTTTATTTTTTTTTTTAAGAAAAATTATAAATTAAAAAGTATATTTGATGATAGGTGGAATAGAAATGTGTGCCAACGGCTGATTGGAAACGAAATCGGGAATCGTTCTTTCATGAGATAATTATCTCTCTCTCTCTCTCTCTTTCTCATTGTCACACATATTTTCTCTTTCTTTCTTCCTTTATTTCTATCCGTAGAAACGTTTGCGCCACCACACCGATGTTTACCCGAATAGCAAAATTCTTGATCCAATATTCATTTTGTGAATGAATTATTTATTCGAATAATTATTTACGATAAGCAATTTATGTTCGGTGAATAATTATTCGTATGATTATTTCAATTCGTACCTACCCCTCATAAATGTTGGATTCGATACGTTGCGATCGTTGTTCCCAATACAACAACAAATGTGTGCTTTCTCTCTCTCTCTCTCTCTCTCTCTCTCTCTCTCTCTCTCTCTTTCCTTATAATAGCATTCAACATTTTTATTATTATTTTAATAATTTTCGAGAGAACGAGCCTGAAATATTTTCAAGTTTCATCCTACACCTACACCTACAACTCCTCTTCCACCTCTTCTTCTTCATTTTTATTTTCATTTTTTACTTTTCTTTCCTCCCCCCCCCCACCTTCATTTTTAGATCGCTCAGAATTTTGTCTATTTGGCTTTTGTATTTTTTTTTTCTTTATATCCTAGCTCATAGTTCAAATGAAAAAAATCTAATAGAATAGTAAAACTAAACTTAACGCGCAAAAAATTAAATTCCAACGGTATAAAGTTTTTGCGATGAACGAGGGAAAGAAGAAAAAAGAAAAAAAGGGGGGAAAAAAAACGAACTCTCATCGGCCATTTAATTTCCATCGATTCCATATAGCCCCTTCCTCTCACGCCCCCCCCCCTTTGGCCTCGCCATTTTTCCGTTCTTTTTTTTCTATATTTTATATTCTTTTTCTTTTTTATATATACATATATTTTGTTAGTAACGCGATAGTCCGAACGATTTTACGCGTAGTTGTTTATTCGACGCGAAAACATCTATTTGTGCATGGTGGTAGGATGGATGTACGCGTGTATGTGTGCGTGTTTGTGCGTGTTTGTGCGTGGTGCGTATGTCCCGCGTATTAACGTAACGGTTTATTTTTTTTTTTCTCTTTTTTTTCTTTTTTTTTTCAACACATCGATACACGGAATGTAGAATGGCTATCGTCATATTCAGCCATATTCAATTTCGTTCGATCCCTCGCATCTCTGTTGCCATCAGCGAGAATAAAATGTCACAAATTTGTCTATAATCAAATTTAGAAAGAACCACCGCCCCCACCCCTCCTCCCCGTCCCCGTCCCCGTCCACCACTTCCACTTCCACTCGGGGGAAAAAAAAAAGATTCCATAAGAACGGGGGACGATGATGGGAGGGAATATTCGTTTCGGCGGTACGTTATACGAAAAAAAAAAAAGAAACAAAACAAAATGGCGCGCGTTATAACGTCATAATAGAATACTATATGCCTGACCATCCTATCGTTTCGTGCAAAAAAAAAACGACTAGATCGAAAAAAGAAGAAAAATTAATAAAAAGAAAAGAAAAGAAACAGTGTCGAGAATAAAATCAAAAGTTTGGTCTGATACGCGTCGTAGTTGTCATCGTCGTAGAAGGTGGAAGAGGAGGAGGAGGAAGAGGAGGAGGAAGACAAGGGGGTCTACAGGGGGTTCGAACGAAAGTTGTCAGAAAAAAAAAAAGAACAAAATAAAACAAATACGTATACGAATGTTGCGGCTAGAATATGAGGGTGAAAAAGAAAAAAAAGAAAGATAGAGAGATCAACAGGAAACAAAAATAGGAAAGGTAAGGTGAAAAACATCAACAACTACGACGCTGACGCTGACGCTGAAGACGACGACGGCATGGAAACGAAAAAGAAGAAAACAAAATAAAATAACAAAAAAAAAATACTAAATTAGCTAGGATCGCGAGCCAGAGCAGCAGCCAACAACCAGTCCAGCCCCCCACCCACCCACCCACCATCGCCCCGCGCCGCGTGGGATGCAATTTTGATGCGAGATTAGACCCGGAGTGTTCGTGTGGCCAGTTGTTTCTCTATTAATTCGGCGATGTCGATTGGTCGCGTACCCGTGCGTTTGAATTAGATTAAATTTTAATCGAGTGTGTGTGGGTACGTTTTCTCCTCGAGCCCCTCCTATCCCCAATCCCCTATCTCCTATCCCCTCTCCCAGCCCCTTTCCCCCTCCTCTCTTTGTTTCTCAATTTCTCTCTCTTGCGAAAAACCCTCTGCGCCAAATCGCGTAACCACGATTGGAAACAAACAAGACACTTCTCGAACGACCCTTGGGGTTACCATTCTACCATTTTTGTCTCGTTGATCTTTTTTTTTTATGAATAGGATAGAAATATTATATACGGTGACTCGCGAAATTATTTGAACACTTACCACGAAGAAATAATTTATTAACCCTTAGCGCTTTGCACGTTTTTGTATCACTGCCTACCAGCAACTCCGGTACATTTTTACAGCGGAACGAGTATGAAGAAGGAGTCTTATTTTAAGTGAGAAGAATTACACTTGCTTGTGAATATTTTTGATTTTATTTATTTTATACATATGCACCTTCTTCTTGTAAATGAAAAATAAATTTTAAATTTTTGTCTTTTTTTCCTAGTCATGCTAAAAACATTGAGCTCCGTAACGGAGCCAACGGAGTGCTAAGGGTTAATTATCATAAGTATATTTTATATAGAACACTTACCCCTGATATATTATTAACATTGATTGTTGATCTTTTTTTTATGAATAGGATAGAAATATTATATACAGTGACTCGCGAAATTATTTGAACACTTACCACGAAGAAATAATTTATTAATTATCATAAGTATATTTTATAAAGAACACTTACCCCTGATTTATTATTAACATTGATTGTTTTTTTTTTGTGAATAGGATACAAATATTATATACGGTGACTCGCGAAATTATTTGAACACTTACCATGAAGAAATAATTTATTAATTATGATAAGTATATTTTATATAGAACACTTACCCCTGACATATTATTAAAACATCGAATGGGAAGGTATGATTCTTTAAATTATATAGGTAAAGTTTCGAGCAAATCGAAATAAGATGGCAAAGTTCGAAATCCGGGATTTTATAGAATGCCTAGGCACTTGTATATAATATCTAAAACTAGCCGGCAATGTATGAAATGTATTCATATATATTTCACACATCTCTTTCCAAACGAGAAACCAGCAAAGTACAAAATACATCACCGATTCGTTTGAAATATCACGCGTCTCCTCTTATTACTTTTTTCAGAATAACATTTGTATTTTTATTTGTTATTATTTATATGTATTTAAGCGTTTAAATACTTTCGTTAGTCGCTGTATATTTAAAAGGGGGAGGGGTGGTGTACGGTTGTATTTAAGAAACCCTGGTAAAACGATAACAGGTGAGGAAGAGAGAAACTCGGGTACAGGCTGAGGAGGGGATGAAACGGGGGGGGGGACTGGTTGTTGTACGTTTGGAGAAAGTTTTCTTTCGACTCTTCTCAAGTGGCATTAAAATATTATTTCCCCACCCCTACCCCCCTCACTCCTCCACTCGTTGGAACGTAAATACAATAATAATACTCTTTAAAAAGATCATCCTTACGAATTTTCGTTCCCAACCGCAATTGGTTTTTTTAAGAAGAAAAAGAAGAAAAAAAAAATAATGCGAAGACCACGTTCTTAATTCATTCTTCCTTAATTTAAACGTTATTTAATGGGTCTTCTTTTTTTTTTTTTATTTTCTTTTTTTAAGGGACATCATGCTTCTTTCTCTATTTTTTTTGTGTACCACCAAAAAATAAATAGGAGAAAGGGGAAAAGGGGGGGGTTGTTTTTCAAACTAATTATCCTTGCGCCACTCGTGTACTCGGTGTACTCGTTTCTAAACCCTCCTTCAACCACCACCACCCCCCTCCTCCCACCGGACGTTCCATCTTTTCTTCGAGACTTTTTTCTATTATTCTATTGTTAAACATTTACGTTTTACTTATCTTTGTATTATTACGTAAATTAAAATAACGAGTTGACATTGTGTTCATTTGTATGACGTAGAATAACATTGTGTAGAATATTTGTATTGTGTTCTCGGAGAAGGGGAATGGGGAAAGGGGGAGGGGGAGGGATAGGGGTTAGGGATAACTTTTTATTTTTTTATTTCATTTTATTTTTGGTGGGGTGGGGTGGGGAGGGGATTGTCCATTATTAGAAATAAATACGCGAGTCTTCGGATAAAGATTTGTCTCGTCTTGTTTTTTTTTGTTCTTTTTTTTAATTCGAATCCATGCAATCGAAAACAAACAACAGGGGGTACACCACCCTTTCTTTCTTTTTTTTTTTTTTAATTTAATTCCAAAAGAAAATGGTTAACACCTTTCGGAGTCGATAGTTCTCGTTGAAATCTACTCGAATGTCTTTAGTATTCTGTGTATATGTGTGTGTGTATGTGTGTATGTGTGTGTGTTTTAGAAACGCGTAATATTATAAACTGACTCTCGAATTCCAATGAGGTTTTGAAGAAAGTTCTTGTCTATTTTTTCTTTCTTCTTCTTCTTCTTCTTCCACCTTCTCATTCGATGAAGAAAAAGGAAGGTGGAAGAATAGGTGGGTGGATTAAAATAAGGGGTTGATGGAAGAAAGAAAAGAAAAGAAAAGAAAAGAAAAGAAAATAAAAAAAAGAAAGAAAGAAGGATAGAAGAAACGAAGAGATTCTTTTAAATGGAAGGAGGAGAGCGCAATGAAGAAAAATAAAAGAAAGAAAGAAAGAAGGAAAGAAAGAAAGAAAGAAAAAATAAATGATAAAAGAAGAGAGATGAAGATAGAATATAAAAAGGTAGAAAAAGGATAAAAGGAAGTTGGAGACAGTAGAAGTCAAGTTTCTCATCCCCGACACGATCTCATCAACGTTTAAGAACCGCACGGTGGTGGTGGTGGTGATGGTGGTGGTGGAGGTGGAGGTGATGGGAGGTGATGGGAGGTAGGAGTGGTGGGGGGGGTTGCAGGTTGATGCTTTCCACGTACTAAATCCAGGATTCCAGCTTCTTTTTCGAAGGAGCAACCCAACCCCTCCCTCCCTCCCTCTCCCCCTTCCCCCCACCCTTCCTATTTCCCTCTTCTTCTTTTTCTTTTTATTTTTCTTTCTTTCTTTCTTTCTTTTTCGATCCAACGACTACCTTCGTCGATGAGAGCCAAATTAACGAACGTGACGATTTTTTTTTACGTGTCAACTTGCCGATCCTTCCACAAGGGGTGGTTCGCGTATGGGGTAACGAGAAAGGAAATAAAAGAGAGAGAAACCAAAAAAAAAAAAAAAAGAAGAGCAAGTTTTATTATCTCTATCAGATTTATGAATTTGTCAAAATATTTTCATTTTTAATTTACCTTTCCCGTATATATTGAATTTTTTGTCGAGAATGTGTATTGTTTGATTATTATCGAAACCTCCTCCCCCCCCCTCCTCCTCCCCCTCCTCCTCCTCCCCCTTCCCCTTCCCCGCTACCACTCTCGGTAAAATAAAAACTAGCATCAAATATAGAAAATTAATAAAGTGTAATCCGCGGTTGTGCAATTTCTTTTCCGTCTACTACTTTTATACTTTGATACTTTTTTTTATATATATATATATATAAAACCCCGCGTATTCGAATATATAGAATCAAATTTTAACGGGATGTGTAGAATATTTCGTTTAACACGTAACATAAATATTTTTTTGCATAGACCCATAAATTTCGGTATTCAATCCGAATTTGAAATTCGTGGAACGTAACGGAGTGGTAGTACGTGGTTTATTTATTTATTTATTTATTTATTTTCTTTTTTTTTTCACTTTTTCCTGGAAAAATCACGGAAGGATTGATTTGTTAATAACCCGTGCAATCTTTTTACGATAGGGGGAAAATTAATAACGACGAATTGGTGGAAATAATAATCTTTGGGATAAGAGAAGTAAACGTCGAGGAAATGAAAATAAAGAGAAGAAAAAGAAGGGGGGAATAAAAAAAATATAAAAAGAAATGTTGAAGATCACTCGCGACTGATATCAAGTGTCAATCGATTCGTCCTCAAATCGCATTTTTTCCTTCGACAATTTTTAATATCCGTTCTGATAATATCCTTCAATAAAAGCATCAAAGTGTCTCGTTCTATCTTTTCTTTTTTTTTTTTTTTTCTTTTTTTTTTCTAATAAATTTCCTTTGGTTTAGGTTAATAAATTTTCATCTCAAAATAACTGTGACGTGTATTTCAATATTTTTTTTTTTTTCTCTTTTTTTTTTTACATTAATCATTATTAAATGTTAAATGTTAAATGATAAAATATGATAAATGATTGAATTTCATATTTTTTTTCTTTTTCTTTATATATATTTATGTAATATTTATCTTATTATTTAATTTCAAAACTCTTACGTAGATTCTGATACATCATTCATATTGATTTATTTATTTATTGAATTATTTATTTATAGCGAATATATTTTAGTTTACTTTTCTATTATCAACAACATCTCGTCTCACGTTTGCTCTATCGGTTTTATTTTATTTTATTTTATTTTATTTTATTTTATTTTATTTTATTTTTGTTTTCTTCTTAACTTAATCTCTCTATATCCATTTTTAATCATAAAATACTTTAAACTATGGCCTTTTAATACCGTCGTTTAAGATTTTCAAGTTCACTTAATTGGAACTTTTCTTAATTGAGAAAGGAATCCCATTTTAACGACAGGTACAAAACCTACGAACTATTTTATGTTTTATCATTATATATAAATATAACGATAACGTTAATATTAATCTTTACATTTTGTAAACTTTCATTATTCTACAATGTATATATATATATTTAATCGTCGATGTTTGATATTTGCTTGCTTATAATCGTCTAAAACGATGGAAAAAATGACCACCCATATGATTTCAAACATCATTTATGATGAACAATGATATTCTATTTCGAATAACTCACCCATTGTCTTTCATTTTCTTTAATTCTTTAATTTTCTTTAATTTTCTTTAATTTTTATTAATTAATTAAATAATCATTTCATTTTCTTTAACTAATATTAAAACATAACATATATCTTTCAATAAATGACCAATTATCTTATTTGAATCAAATTCTATACGTTGCGAAGGCTTGCTTATATTTTTTAATATCAGTACCAATGAGATTGTTTACAAAAAAATTACAACTTTTTCTTGAAAAAGAACGATCATTTGGTTGGTCATTTGCCCGGTTACGGTATAAACAGATAATAATACATATTAACTGTAGGTTTAGTATTAGAATCTCGTCAAGAGTGCTTCTAAATTTCTTCAACAGTTGTTAAGTACTTCCTCGTCGAACAAATTACTCCATTGACCCTAAACTTTTTCTTCTTCTTCTTCTTCTTCTTCTTTTTTATTTTACTTAGGTGCTAGGTTCCCCATTTCCGCGTTCTCACATAATGACTTCATACCGAAAAATACTATTATCAATAATCAAAAGTATTCAAGAATGAAATAACAACTAGCTTTACCGTTATTCTCATAAACACGTTTCATTAGCAACGAAAACAAATTTTTCGTTCGATTCGACGACTGTTTTCATCATCGGGGTGGTGTCACCGAACTGTGAAAGTAAATTTTGCGCTAATCCAAAAAAAGAAAAAACCATTAACATTCATTTTTTCCTCGAACGTAAATTTGACCATTGAAAAGTTAGAAAATAAAGAGAGAAAAAAAAAGAAAAGAAAAGAAAAAGATAGAGGAATGTTTTCATTCGACAAATAAGAGGCTCTCATTTTCGTTTAACGAAGATATTTTCGAGAAGTTCCTTGGTGATAACTCGATGCGGCCTTGTCGGATCTTCCGTAGGTTTGCCGTACAATCGGCTGTTGATGACGTACAGTTTCGGACTTAGTTCGCACCTGACGTTGAACCACCAATCGCAAACGAACACGATCTGACTGAATTGCGTGCCATTTGGGCACAAAAATGTAGCTTGTCTGCCGTCAATGTCGCAATAATGCCAAGCTTGGCATCTGGTTTCAACATCCGCGAAGAAACCTGGATAGGGTTGATCGTCGCAGTAAAAGTTGGTGTAGGGCACTTTCCCTAGGACTGGGTAATCCGTACCTGGCCGACCTGAAAATAAATACAAATAAGTTTTTTTTTTATTATAAATTACGATTATTCGTTATATTAACTTTTTCAATGCTAAATATTTTAAGTGTTTTGTAGGCACGGAATATTTGATTACTGGTGGGGTTGTATCCTTGATCGATATTACTAACCGCAACTAATAATAAATTATTTCGATTGCGACAAAATTCAAAACAATTAATCGATACTTAAACCCAACACGTTATTATATTATTTGCATTTATATTAACAAACACACACATATACATATATATAGGAATTTTTATGAAACGCGTGTATGGGTAAACAGCACTTCGAAGGATTCAAATGAAACTACATTTAAATTCAAACAAATTCAAATGTATTAAATAAATAAAACTCTTGGAAACTTCAATTATATTTTAGAGAGTAAGAGTAAACATATTCGTTAAAATAATAATTATATTAAAAGCAGCGTATATTTTCGTAGTGTTAAAGTTAATCGAAATTTTATCTCGAAAAAGAAAAAAATGATAATTAATTATGGATAATACTGGATTATACGATGTAACAAACCGTAGACTCTTTCGCTATTTCTAGATTAATTTGAACCTATGTGTCCATGCATTTATAAGTTCGCAAGTTGGTAAGTCATTGTTTGTTTAGAGAGCTTCATCCGCGATAACTCCAGACGGAATAAATTGAATTCTGGAGTCCGTGTTGGAAGTTTCATAACACCATTGGAACATCTCTAACTTGCTATAAGGTATGGCACTGAAACACCCTACTCTCTACTCCTTTCTTAGCTACGCCGTAAGAATATTAAATGATAGTAGTGGAAAGCTCCTATCCCTTAATGATAAAAGTCAGAAGACCTTGCTGCTCATGTTACTCATCTCCTTTTTTACTCTCTCTCTCTCTCTCTCTCTCTCTCTCTCTCACTCTGTCTGTCTGTCTCTCTCTCTCTCTCTCACTCACTCTATCTCTCTCTCTCTCTCATTCACTCTGTCTGTCTGTCTCTCTCTCTCTCTCTCATTTTATTTTTTGTCTTTTCTTTATTTTTTAATTCTCGTTTTTAAGATACAGCTAGTTAAAGAGTACCGTTGATAATATTTTTTTTTTTTTTTTAAATCTATTACATCTTTTGACGTAAAAAGTAATTAAAAATATCTATCTCATAAATCTTGTATATCTTATAAAAGATGAATATTATTCGTAATTAATTATAAGATCGATTTGTTTCTTTATAGATTTTTTTTTTTTATATTATAATTTAATCTTATAAATTTTTCGTTAAATAATCAAATTTAATTTTTTTATATATATTATAATAATTATATATTTTTTTATATATATTATAATATATTATATATTTCTTTATATATATATATAATATTTTATTATTTTATATATATATATATATTTTAAGCATCATTATTTATTTACAAAAATTGTTTATTTATTAAAACATCATTTTCCATTAAATCTTAAGTTCCCCTCATTCAAACAATAATCAAATTATCCTTTATAAAATTATATCCATCTTTTTTAACCATTCCTAACATTATTAATTATCTCGAATCGATAATTTAACCCTTCTACTAACAAAAAAAAAA